>CM033736.1:15782022-16382022 GCA_019671005.1 Hibiscus mutabilis | reverse complement strand
TTATTGAAATTTATAATTACAAGTATAGAAAAATAAAAAAATAATGCAAACGTCATTTATACTTAATTTCGATCTTTATATATAAAAGTGTCTTAAGAACATTCCCAACTTCAAATTTTCAAGATCTTTTCCACTCTTATAAACAATTTTTTTTAAAATACAAGGGATATTTACGCTTTGGATCCTTCTAGAATAAAAGAAATTTCATGTTTGGCCCTCCTATATTTTTATGTTTCTTTAAATGTCATGCATTGTTATTAGGGAATGAGGTAAATCTATATATGGCCCCTTTAATTTTTCTATTTGATCCTTGAAAAACTTGTAGCTTGCTATGATAATTTTGATAACACGTTTAGTTTAGATTAGGTCCGTAACTGAGACGAAATAGATCGCGAGTTACTTGAGCTCGACTCGGTCAAAGCTTGAATCGGTTGGACTCGACTTGAGCTCAAACTCGACTCGAGTTCTTAACGAGTCGAGCCGAGCTACTTGATACTTGACTCAAAAAGCTCATGAGCTACTTGAAAATATAATATACTAAATTTTTTATTTTTTATAATTTAAAATCTAAATTCCTAAACTTAAACCCTAAAATATAAACCATAAACGTTAGTCTTAAACCATAAAATCTAAATCATAAATTCTAAGCCCAACAACCTAAACCCTAAACTAACAACTTCAACCCTAAAATTAACAAGCTTGAGTTTACACAACTTGTGTATCAAAGTTTTTTCTTGATAGGGCTTTAAATGAGATGCGACAGATGGCGGGTTACTCAAGACCGACACGGTCAAAGATCGGTCAACACTTAACTCGATTGGGCTCGAATCAAGCTCGAACTCGACTCGAGTTCTTAACGAACTAAGTCGAGCTCAGATTTCTCAGGCTCGTTAAAAATTACTCGAGCTCAAACTCGACTCGAAACCTTAACAAGCCAAGTCGAGCTCAGCATTAGTCGAGCTCGACTAAGCTCATTTACACCCCTAGTTTAGACCTTATCAACCACAATTAACTTTTTTCTCGCCAAAATGATAATATTATTAAAATAATTGAGAACCACAATTAACTTGATTTACATATATACCCTTTCAATATTTATATTAGACTGTTGATTCTTGATGCCCTTGTAGCTTTTGAATAAAAACCAGTGCGACTCATAGACTTAGTTTACACCTAATGTGACCCTCAAACTCATAAAAGAATCAATGTTGTCCTTCGAATGATGAAAAAGTCTTTGATTGTTTTTCTATAGTCTTAAGGGCTAGTTTAACATTATTTGAAAAGTGATTTTTAAAATTGCTGTCAGAAATAGATTTTGAAAATGAATTTTAAAAAGTTGGTTGTAAGATTTTAGTGTAAGATTTTAGAGGATAAATGACCATTTAGAACATAATATTGTAAGTTATATATATGTGTATGTATATATATATAAATGATATTCACATTCTTTAATATTATAATATATGAAATATATCAGCTTAAATTATTATAAAAATATAAAAATATTTTTATTAATAAATATATATTTTAACAATTGTACGTGTTCTATGAAAATATAATAAATTTAAAATTTTTAAACTAAAAAATAATTATTAATTATATAATTATATATTCGTAAATAATTACAAATTTATAAATTATAAATAAACACAATAGCAAATGAAAGGTAAAATTGTAATTTGACTCCCAAAAGCACTTTTACAAGCACAAAGCTAAAAATTTTAGCTTTTACGTTTGAGTTGAAAAACACTTTTTAAAAATAGTTTTTTCTCCAAAAGCTAGCTGTTTAGCATTGCTTTTGGCCTCAAACCAGCTTTTAGCTCCAAAAGCCGGTTTGAAAAGCAATGCTAAACGCAACCTTAGTCTGTTATTATTCTTCAACAATGACTTTGGGGCTTCTGTTTAAAAATAATGAGATAAAGTTTACACAATCTTATTTTAGATCTCAAATTTTAAATCTTCAAATGTTTAAAAACAAAATCTAGAAAACAATTCAATCATTCAAAAAAAAAATCTAGATAAGCCTTTAGTTGATCCAATTTATCAATTTAAGGCTCAATTGGAATAAAAAAGAGAGAGTAAGTACTTAACTGATTTCTTTCAATAGTTGGACTTGGAGGTCATTTTAACCCTTAAGCCTTATTTAAATAATTTTTTTGACAAATTCTAATCTTAATTCTACTTAAACGGAGGAGGGAACTCTAAGAGAAAAAATAGGGATGGTAATGGGGCGGGGCGGGTTTTTGATCACCCCGACCCGAAATATAAAAACCTCTACCCGACCCCACCCCAAAAAAATAATATATTCACATGCCCGAGATTTAGATGGCAAACCGTCCCCGATCCGCCCGGTCCCAGATTTTTAAAAATTTTCTCATATTTTCCTAACAATCCCAGATTTTCTCACTAACCAAACAAGGTGAGAAATCTAGAGATACACAGCGGAAAAGATAACACAGGTTAAAAATAAAAAATAATAACATGAAATAAAAAATCTGGAATATCTCACCTACCAAACAATTGTGCAAAAAAAATCAAAAAATAGGTTACATGCAAGAAAAAAAAACCATATAAATTCCATATAAAATTTCAGAACAAATAAACAATAAAGATGAAAATTTTCATTATAAGATTGGTTTCGAATAAAATTTTATTGTGTATTTGATAAATCTATATAACTTAATAAAGATTTGTGTACAAATATGAATACTTTCATTGTTAAAATAAGATTATTTTAGAATAGATTTTTTTATCATCTATTCAAATTTTATAATACAATAAGAACGAAACAAATAATGAAAAGAAAATGAAACAAAGAACAACAAAACAAAATAAGAATAAAATGAAATGAAATGAAAAACAACTAAACAAAAGAAGAAAACAGAGAAGAAATAAAAGGGAGATGGGAGGAGGCGGCAGAAATGAAAGATAAATGACAAGGGTTGAAATTAAATCCTAAACATTCCATATATATATGGTGGCATTTATGTAAATATAATGATATAATTTATATAATTAAAAATATATAGGGTCAGGTCGAGAATTTTTTATCCTAAACTCAAACCTGTCCCGCCTCGAACTTGATATTTTAAAGAAAAAACCAGCCCCTATAAGGTCGGGTTTGGTCGGGACCTTTCGGGTTTGGGTATTTTGTCATCCCTAAAAAGGAGAGGGTGTTTCTAGTGGGTTTAAAACGCATGACCCAAAAAATGAGAGAACAGAGATGAACAGCTTAACCAACTTACCAAATGTGTTTGCTTGTCTTATTTAAATAATTATGATGAATAAAATGGTAATAAATTTATATTTAAATCCACCAACCTTGTTAAATCTCTACACTATAATTTAATTATTTTATTTAAAAATTATATAAAAATATTTATTATACGTTAAAGTAAAAATCTTTTAATCATATTTATATTTTTTTAATAGAGTAAAAATCTTTTAATCATATTTATATTTTTTTAATAGAAGCCGTTAATCTTGTTAAAAAGTGAAAATATTTAAAATTACAATAAGGGTTTCAACTATCATCATAAACTAAAAACATAATTTGGACATTTTCCTATAACATTGACACAAGAAACTAGCCACTTTAGATCATACAATGACCATACATGAAAAAAGATTAAAAACCCAACTCGAACGAATAATAAATACGAATAAATCTGAATGTGTTGGCAAACGAAACACAAAAAGAGATTAAGCTATAGAAAGATCGTCGAGAACTGCAAATCAGAGCCGAGCTTCGTGAGAAACTATCCACGAACGCAAACCGCGTATTCAAATTTAATCCGAGTATTCAGAACATGGAAAACCAGCAGGATTACAAATAAACATCATCTTGATCAGTCGTGACGTCGTCAAAATCTAACGCTAAATAAATATAATATAAAAATAACGATCAAATGACCGAAAAAGAAGCCGAAAAATATTCCAAAAACATAAATAAACATATCAAAAAACAGAATTACTCTTATTAAAAACTAAAAGAATATAAAAATTGACCGTCAAGGACTAACATCAAAATCGGTGCTAAGCAAAATTAGAAAAAAAATATATTGTGCTCTATAGAGAAAATGCGGCGCAAACCCTAGGTCAAACCTGTTTGAAATCCAATCATATTTATAATTGAATTTATGACAACTAACTCGATGAAATATTTTATACATAGTTTAAATAAAACGTTGGAAAAATTTCTTATAAAGATAGGAGATAAAAATATTTTCTTCTTTTCTTTTTAAATTCAAACTCAATTCGAATTATTATTTGTTAATGAAAATTATTTAAATTCAACATATAATACTATTTTCGATAAAAATCTATTCCATGTTATGTATTTGGTTACATACATATTATTTTTTAAAGTTACAATTTCGTTACTCAATTAAAATTTTATTACAAATAGCTCATTTGATTGTTAAAATTGAAACAAACGTCTAACATGGCTTAGTATAATAACAAATTTCCCCAAAACTTATGTACTCTTTCATTTTTGGTCATAATTCAAAATAATTTAATAAATTTAACCTTTCATATTTAAAAATTTAATTAGTGAAGTGATTGTCTATTAGCAGGTGACATTATGGTCATAATGAGTATATTCTATTAGCCTGTCAGTTGTCTAGTGGTGAAGAGATTGTGTATGTCGAAATATCTCATCTGGTAGAGCTGATGGACAATAGCAAAGAGAACGTCAAGTGGTTGGCGGATGTGTCAAGAGGGTGCAATGTTGGTATATTTAAATATGAAGGTTAAATTTATTGAATTATGACCAAATTGATAGAATGTAAAAGTTTTGAGGGACTAAACTGTTATTATACCATATCATATTAGATGTTTGTTTCAATTTTAACAGTCAAGTGACTTGTCTGTAACAAAATATTAATTGAATAACTAAATTGTATTTTTTTAAAAAAAATTGACTCATTTATAACCTAACACATAATTAAGTGACTGAATGTATTTTATCCCAACAAGTTTTAAATAAGATAATTGGTCATAAGAATATTTTTTTATCATATCATTTATCAAAAGAACCACTCAATATATTATAAGAACAAAAGGCTAAAGATAATTTAATAAAGCTACTTCTTTGCATTATATATTTTTACCAATAATTTCTCAAGAGAAGATCAATAGTCCACAACGCTGCAAGCCTCTCTCTTTTTCTTTAAATTTTGACGGCACTAGCTTTGGTGCTAGTTATCGGCTGTTGTTCATTTTTATCATTATTTTTTCATGATTCATTTTGGTTTGTTATTTTTTTTTCAATTTCTATCTAATTTTCATTAAAAATCTCTTTTGTTTGGCTTCTTTCTTTTCACATATTTTGTGCTTATTCGTCTGTCATTGTGGCACGTTTTAACCCTGTTCTTGTGGCACACTTTACTTTGCTCTTGTGGCATGCTTTACTCTGCTTTTGTGGCACGCTTTACTTTACTCTTGCGGCACATTGTTCGCCTACCTTTGCGATAGATCTGTGACCGTGTAGACATTTTCACGTCGCTCGTATCTGATTAGTGATTTTTGGTGGTCTTTTAGTGGTTAGATATCTTTTTGTGGTTGTTTGTTGATGTATTTAGATCTATTCCGCGAAGCAGCCTGCAAATTTGCTTCGGTTCGCTCGCCACTCCTTCATCATCTCTAAAGTGTCTACTTGGATAGAGACAAAAAAGTACTGTTGACGATTACTGTAACACCCTCAATGTATATTCGATATTCGAATACACATTAAATATATTACTAACTGATTTACACTGATTTTCATACTTGTAATTTTTTTATATGCAAAACTAATTTGATTAAACAACCCTTTTTCGGTTTTCACTAAATTACAAATCTGTTTAGAGTCACATAGTTTTCACCCTGAATAAACCAATTCAGGGTCAAAACCAAGTGACTCTAAATAGATTTGTAATTTAGTGAAAACCGAAAAAGGGTTGTTTAATCAAATTAGTTTTGCAAATAAAAAAATTTACAAGTCTGAAAATTAGTGTAAATCAGTTAGTAACATCTTTAATGTGTATTCGAATATCGAATATACATTGAGGGTGTTACAATTACTGAGTTACTATAGATGATGAGCGTCAGATTCAAAATAAGGCTTTGACTATCATTGCATCTTTGTTTTTTTCATTTTATTTTATGTTTCGGTTTTTTGGTGGACATAGTCCCAAAATTCTTTCTTTGATTGGTTGCAATCTTAATGGTTTGCCTTTTTTGTTTTAATAAAATTCAGTATAAAAAAATTAGATTATAAGAACAAAATTATATAAACAAATAAGAAGATAATAGTTATAATCCCAATTAAAGACGAGTTTATATACCAACAACCAGTTGGTCTAGTAGGATGGACACTAGATCCTTTAAGCAAAGTCAGGGTTCAAATCCTTACGCGTGAATAGAGCAATTTTTGAGTTAATTGTACTACTTGTTCCCAAACTATGACTCTCGTTTTAAATTGGTTCTCATACTTTTGAATGTTCCGATTTTATCCTTAAACTATGACTCATCCTAAATTGATTCCTAAACTTTTGAAGGTTCTAATTTCATCCCTAAACTATCAACATATGCTAGTCATATCACATTTTAATAAAACAATTATAAAAACTGTTAATTGTCACGTGAACATCGATGTGTATTATGTAATAATATGAATGAAATTGACAAGTTCAAAATTTTGAGGAACAGTTTAAAATGAAAGTCATAATTTGAGAACATATAATACAGTTAACTCAGTATCTTTTTGTTCTAAAATACTTGAATGGCCAAAAGGAAGCCAATGAATAGTAAGTTAAACGAAACCACCTGCAATGTAGGTATGTGGATCTGATGAAATTTTAAAATGCATGGTTTTCCATAATACTCGCCAAGTAGTTGACTAATTAAACATCATTTTTAATCTCATTATTTTTGAATTTTCAATCGCTATATAAATCTTTCAAACCTTCTTCGATGTGTGGTGTGGTGTGGTGATTCTCTATTATTATTCTAATAAATCTTAGAGAATAACTGCATTTCTCATCTTCATTTTTTTTTAATTTTTGTTAATAAACGTACACACCAAATTACCAAATAAAAATGGCACGCCAAATTGTTGTTCTTGTTTTGGCCTTGATTGCCTTCGCCGGCTTGGTTTCCTCCGCCGCCCCTGCTTCTGACGCTAAGCCTAGTTCTTCACCCGCCGCCGCACCTGCCGGTGCTAGCCCCGCAGGTGCACCTGGAGCTTCTGCAGACGGCAGCGGTGCTAGTTCTCCTTCTCATGCTTCTGCTTCCGCTCCCAGTGCTGGCGATGGTGTCACATTGGAAGTTTCAACGACCGTCGGAGTTGGAGCCGCCGCCGTTGCTAGCTACTTTATAATTTAAATACATTTAAGATTGCAACGGCTTTTTTAGTTTTAAATTGAGAGAGAAAAAAAACTATCATCTATTAATTATTTTTGAGATTTACAAAATTTATTTTCATGAATAAAGAAATGAAATGGACGAAGGCATTCTGAAACGACTGTTTGTTATTTTTTTAACAATTTTAAATTATATTTATTTCGTGTAATTTTTATAGACATAGCTGTTTAAACTTAATTATCAAAAGAGTTAAATTGCTGTGAAATCACTCAAAAGAATTTATTATATTAATTTAAATCTGTTTATCTCATATAATATAATAAATGATTATTTGATGTACCGTTAGTAATTTTTTATCTACAAGCGAGTTTCTACATTCAAATGACATAGAAACATGTTTCAAATTTTAGACAAAAACTGCTAAATCGAAAATATGGAGCTAAATCGAAAATATGGAAATCAATTTAATACTGGAGGGCACTTCAATTTTTTTTATTTTAAATTTGAATAAAGTTTAGTTTAAAAGCCTGTCTGAATCCTGTGGAGTCATTCAAATATTTCAAATCATAAATCAAGTTAAGGGTGATCAGGTAGGTAAAACTCGACTCGAAAAAAAGAATTAAATTATTTAATTTAATTTGATTTAAATTTTATAAATTCAAATAAAATATTTTAAATAAGTTTGAATGATAAAATAAGATTTGAATAAATAAAATTCATATGCAACTTCAATCCTATTGTGTGAAAACAATTATTTTTCTTTTTTAAATTTAATTTCTCAATTCTGCATTTTATTCAATTCAGTCTAATGTGTACAACTTTTTGCAAATTCTTTATTTCCATCATTTCTTTAAATCTTTTATACACCCAAATATATTTTTTCTCTCAAAATATCTTCATTTTAAAAAATAATATTATAAAGGGTAAAGTTCAAAAATGGTCACTAAATTATCCAAAAATGTTCATTTTGGTCATTGAACTTTCAAAAATTACAAAATGAGTATTAAAATTTGGGCTTTGTTACAAAATGGGCATTGAGCCGTTAGATGTCGTTAACAGCCTAACAGTGGGTTGACTAGCCAATAAAAGGAATATATTAATTGTTACAAAATGGTCATTGAATGTTGTAAATATTACAAAATGGTCATTGACCTATTTAATTGTTATAAAATGGTTATTGAACTATTTAATTATTACAAATTGGTCATTAAATCATTGGCTTAAGGGTATAAGATAACCATGAACATTTGAAAAAAAATCAATTAAGCCCCTGAACTTTTTTTTGCACCCAATTAAGTCCTTGAACCAAGAAATTTAATCAATTAAGCCCTTGAACCAAGAAATTAAATCAATTAAATCCTTGACCAATTTTGACCGTTAAATCTTGACAGTTTTCCGTTAAATATTACTGGCACATGATACACTACATTTCTATCATGTTGCATTTGTAGATTTAAAAAAAATATTTTTATATAAATTTTATAAGCCTTTTAAAATTTTTAGAACTTTTAAAGAATTTTTAAATAAAATGAAAAAAAATCTGAAAATATCAAGTGGAAGCACTGTGATATGACGCACTGCACCAACAGATCCAAAAAATTTGTCAAGATTTAATGGTCAAAATTGGTCAAATGGCTTAATTGATTAAATTTCTTGGTTCAAGGGCTTAATTGGGTGCAAAAATTTTTAAGGGCTTAATTGTTTTTCTCTTCAAAATTTCTAGGGCTTCTTACACCTTATGCCTAAATTATTTAATTGTTACAAAATGGTTGGTTATTACAAGTTTTATTGTAAATTTTTTCTTGATGATTTCAAGAGACTTTGTTTCTAGAAATGTTTCAAATGAAGAAATGAAAGGGGTTTTGGTTTCCAAAAACGTTTGTTGAAAAAAAATCTTTAATTCCTTTCGGTTGAAATGTTTCTTGAAAAAAAACTTTAATTCATTTTATTTAAAAGAATTTTGGAAACAAAAAAATCTTAATTCCTTGCATTCTTTCATTTGAAACGTTTTTGAAATCAAAGTCTTGAAAATCAATAGCAAAAAAAGCTTGTAGTATAATCTGTAATACCAACCATTTTGTAATAGCTAAATAGTTTAATTACCAATTTATAACAATTAAATAGTCCAATGGCATTATATAACAATTGAATAGTTCAATTATCATTTTGTAACAATTAAATAGTGAATTTATCATTATGTAACAATTACATAGTTTAGTGACCACTCTGTAACATTTACAAAGTTCAATGACTATTTTATAACAGCTCATATATTACTTTAGTTTCTCAGTCATCCAGCCATTAGACTATTAATGACATCTAACGGCTCAATGCCCATTTTGTAACAAAATCCAAAGTTTAATGTCCATTTTATAACTTTTGAAAGTTTATTGACCAAAATGAACATTTTTAGATAGTTTAGTGACAATTTGTGAATTTTACCCTATTATAAATATATTATATAATTTTAGATGATATTTAATTTATTAAATAACATTACAAATCTTAATCACACTTGTGAAAAAATATGAAGAAATATATATCGCATATTATTATAGAAAGACGTTTAAATTATAACCAATTAGTACAATAATATTATGAATATTTACAATTAAATTTGAATAGAAACTCGAACAACTTAATTCAAATTTCATAAACTCAATTCGACTAAAAAAATCAAACGAAGTTTAAATGATAAAATATGACTCGCTAACTTAAAAAATTTTAACTTGATTCGATCGAATACTCACCCTAAGCAATTAGTAACAAAATTTTGTTTTATAAAAATTTAAAAGCCAATAAGGAAAAGGAAAAGGAAAAGGAAAAAGACCATAGGTAGCATGCTAATAGAAACCACACATCTAATATTTTAAAATTTTGGATTCTCTTCCTTACAATAAAAGTAAAATGTGTGATTCTCCGTAATACTAGCAAAAACAGTTTGAACAGTTGAGTTTTCTTAAATTAGAATTTCAATTGCTATATAAACTTTTCAAACCTTCTTCGTTCTTCAATGTGGTGGTTCTCTATTGTTAATAAAAATGAACTTTAGAGAATAACTACATTTCTCATCGTCATTTTTTTTAATTCTTGCTAATATTAAACACCCATACTAAACTATCAAATAAAAAATGCCACGCCAAATCCTTGTTCTTACCCTAGTCTTGGTTGCTTTTGTCGGTTTAGTTTCCGCCGCCGCCCCTGCTTCTGACTCTAAGCCTAGTTCTTCACCCGCTGCTGCACCTGACGGTGCTAGTCCTGCAGATGCACCTGGAGCTTCTGCAAGCGATAGCAGTGCTAGCTCTCCTCCTTCTCATGCTTCTGCTACCGCTCCCACTTCGGGCGATAGTGTCACATTGGAAGTTTCAACGACTGTCGGAGTTGGAGCAGCCGCCGTTGCTAGCTACTTTATATATATTTTTTGAACAAGAGAAGACCGGTATTCATTGAGCACAAAGACGATTACAGGGGAAAATCAAGATATAAGGAGAAGAAAAAGTAATAGAAACTCAGAAAACATAAACATTACGAAAGCAAAGAAGCAAGAAACACAAACATGACAACAACAATAAAACAGAAACAAAACACAACCATAAAAAGGGAGTAAAATCTCGCACCCAGCGTGGGAGGGAGAAGAAAACAGATGAACGAGGGAGAAGGACATCAAGTCGACTGTTAATCTTAAACTTGCATATTTATTTCTGACGGCAAAGAGAGATGGCGACAAAAAATAAACGATACAACAAGAATCTTTATCGGAGTCAAACACTCAAAGATCAGAAGACGCGTTGATAGGAGAAGGGTGGGAACCGCGGCTCAAGAAAAAGCCGACCATCGAACAAAAAAGCTTAAAACAGAATTTTCGACGAGAACACCCAGCAGACACCAAGACAAGGGCCAAACCCTACCGCTCATCTGTGAGCTCATGCTTCCCCTTACGAGAGATAACCAGGCCAAAACTCTGGCCACCAAAGAAGACATTCCATAATAAAATAATCACTTGATGGTAAATAAAAATCAAAGAAAAAAATCGCAAAAAAAGAGAAAAAGAGATAAGGCAGAGAAAAAAAGGACCAAGATGAGATGGCCATTGCTGTAAGAACACCAGCGGTGCCACCCATGATATAATACTAAAAGTTTACTTTTAGAGAGAGGATAGAGAATTTTGTTTTTAGAGAGAGATTTTCTATTTTATATTTTAAATATATTTAAGATGAGATTTGTTATCTGTTTTTATGAATAAAGAAATGAAATGATGGGAGAGGAGAAAAATTTTGTTCTTTTAAACTCACAATCTAAAAAAATATATATAATTAGAGCTTTAATCACCTGTTATAAAATTTATTAACAATTTTTGTTAATTTAAATTTGTTCATCTATCATGCAAATATGATTTATTATAGTATTATTTATTCTTATAAAATAATGTTATTTGGATGATTATAAAATATAAAAATATAATTAAAAAATTAAAAAACAAATTATAAAATAATTACTATAAAAGTAGTTTACCTTTTTATTTTCTTATTGACGATCAATTAACGCTCAGTTCCCTCATGTTCAGTTTCTTAGTGCTCTGTTTCATAATATTTCGTCAACTATCGACATTTTTACTTGGTAAATTTCATAAAATCCCTTTATATTTATTTTTGTTTTATTCTTTCCGTCACAATTTTCTTGTTACATGTTCACTTTTATGGAGTTTTAAAAAAAGTTTATATAAGATATGTGATGTAAAATAATTTAAATGATAAGTTTGTCCTTAGAAAATTAACATTGTTTTTAAAGAGGCTTAAATAAAAAATAGGTGCCCAAAATATGTTTTTTTTTTAACTTTAAGTGCCTAAAATATTTTTTAGATATCCTATAACACTTTTGTAAATATCTAAGTAATTTAGATATCCTATAAATCTAATCTCTTAAAGTAGTTTAGATAGCATATAACTCTTATCTACTAAGTAGTTTAGATAACCTTTATCTCTTATCTAATAAGATCATATTTTATATAGACTAGTTTGAATTTTATTAGAACTCCCTGTACTAAATCTATAAATAGTTGGCTTGTATGTACTATTCAAATCAATTCAAGGAAAAACAGTGAATCAGATTGATCACTGAACAAAATACTTTTCCCTATTTTCTACATGGTATCAGTCTAGGTTTTTCAGATCCTATAAAAAAATCCTTGGTTAATGGCTGGCGAAAAAACATTCGAGATTATCTCAAAAGCCAGTCCATCCCCACGGCCACAGAGGGACAATCAATCACATTTGGTGACCTATGTAAGAAATATTAGCGGCCAATTTAGCAAGCAACATGGAGGTAATCTTTCTTTTGCAAATACTATTGACAACACAAATTTCACTACTTGGATTGTCGATAGTGGAGCCTCTAACCACATGACATGAGATCTGAGCTTATTTACAGAATTCAGCCAGCTTGAGGCCCAATCCAATGTAAAGACGGCAGATGGTTCCTTAGCAGCCATTGAAGGAAGTGGAACAATTCGAGTAAATCAGGATATCAAATTGAACTCCGTGCTTTATGTTACAAAATTAGCTTGCAACTTGTTATCTGTTAGTAAATTGTCTCGTGACTTGTGATGTTATACTAAATTTGATTTACATGGCTGTGAATTTCAGGTACTGGATTTAGGGAAGATAATTGGCAATGCTAGGTTACACCGTGGACTCTACATTCTTCAAGGTTCTTTGCCTTCACCAAAACAAGCCTATTCGAATGTATCTCTGAATCTATTTCCACATCGGACCCTATTTCGGTCAGATTATGTTACTACACTTTAGACTAGGTCGTCCCAATTTCTTTTATTTGGCCAAGATGTACCCAGATTTGTTCACCAATAAAAAGATCAAATCCTTTCATTGTGACATCTGTCAATTTGCCAAACATCAAAGAACTACATACCATCCATCCACTTATAAACCTTCTCATCCTTTTTCCATCATCCATAGTGATATTTGGGGCCCTTCCAAAGTTAAAAATGTTAGTGGATCTAAATGGTTTGTAACCTTTATAGATGACCATAGTAGGACTACTTGGACCTTTCTTATGAGGGAAAAATATGAAGTTAGTGAAATTTTTAAAACCTTTCACAATATGGTCAAAATCAGTTTCAAAGTAAAGTCCACATTTTTAAAACTAAAAATGGGAGTGAATATTTCTCCAAGAGTCTAGGATCCTATTTTAAAGAAAAGGGCATTGTTCATATTAGCTCTTGTGTTGTGATCCTCAACAAAATGGGGTTGTCGAGAGAAAAAATAGACATATTTTGGAAGTAGCTAGGTCTATTTTATTCTCTTCCAATGTTCCTAAATATTTTTGGGGGAAGCTGTCCTAACTGCCACTCACCTTATTAATAGGATGCCCAGTTGAACACTGAAGTTCTAGTCTCCTAAGATGTTCTTCTTAAAAAATTTCATTGGTTCAAACCTATGTCATGTGATCTTCTACTAAATATTTTCGGGTGTTCCACTTTTGTTCATGTTTATCAACAACATAGGTCTAAGTTGGATCCAAGGTCACTTAAGTGTGTTTTCTTAGGTTACTCATCCACTAATAAGGGTTACAAGTGTTATTCCCCAATTACAAAAAAGACTTACATTACTATGGATGTTGTCTTCCTTGAAAATAAACCTTATTTCTCTAAAACCGAAATTCAGGGGGAGATTCAAGATGAATTTCAATTTTAGTTTTTTGATAACTTTCAGAACTCGTCAAGTTTATCATCACAACCGACTTCTAATTCACAATCTATTTTATCCCACAACCCGTGCTTTCATCTCTTTTACAACCATCTCTACATTCTTCTCCTACTAGACAAAATTCCAGCCCTATTAAAACTCCACAAAGAACCTATCCATCACCTTCCAAAACTCCTCAAAAGACCCAGCCAGAAGGGAGATAACTTAGCGCTACAAAAGGAGAGAGAAGTCCACCTTGCAACCTAGACGCTGCCAAGAATTGGAACTGAGTCCAATTACCATGGAAAGCTTGGAATGTACGAATTCTCCTCTTAATGAAAATCCTATTCCTTTTGTTAATACTGATGATTTGTCGATTTCTCAAAGGAAAGGTGTGAGGAAGTGTACTACTCATCCGATAGAAAAGTATATTGCTTATAGCCGTTTAATGTCATCATTCAAGGCATTCACGACAAAGATTGATGACATTCAGATTCCAAGAACAATAGATGAGGCTTTAGATGATCCTAGGTGGAAGAAGGCGATCGAGGAAGAAATAAATGCCCTTGAGAAAAATAAGACATGGACTCTGAAAGATCTACCTCAAGGAAAGAAGCCAGTGGGATACAAATGGGTTTTCACAGTAAAGTACAATTAGGATGGCAGCATTGAAAGATTCAAGGCCAGGTTAGTGGCTAAGGGATTCACACCGTCTTATGGTATAGATTACCAAGAAACCTTCACTCCCGGTTGCAAAACTAAACACGGTAAGAGTTTTCTTGTCTCTTGTCGTGAACCGAGATTGGCCACTTCATCAATTAGACATCAAAAATGCCTTCTTGAATGGCAATTTGTGACAGGAAGTGTACATGGAAATTTCGGAGGGCATCAAGAGAGATTCGACGAACTCACAAAGTATGCAAATTGAGAAAATCCTTGTATGCAAGAAAAGCAGTCCCCAAGGGCTTGGTTCGATAGATTTGCCAAGGTAATTATTGGGAGTGGTTATAAACAATGTCAAACCGACCATACCTTGTTTATTAAGGTAAATCAAAATGGTAAAAGAACAATTTTAATTGTTTACGTGGATGATATAATAATTTCTGGGGATGATGTTGAAGAATTAAAGAGGCTAAAAGATTCACTAGCCAAAGGAATTTGAAACCAAAGACCTCAAAGATCTTAGGTACTTTCTTGGAATGGAAGTGGCAAGATCAAAAATCAAAGTATAGTTATTTGTCGGAGGAAATACATCATTGATCTTTTGACAACCGGCATGCTTGTAAACCAGCGAAACCCCAATGGAGCCCAACTTAAAATTTAGAAAAGATGATGGAGGTGTTAATAAAATAATCACTTGATGGTAAATAAAAATCAAAGAAAAACAAAAAAAGAGTTGGTAAGAAAAATTTATTTAAGATGAGATGGCATTGACATTGTAAGAACACCAGTGTTGTTAGCCATGATATGAATGATCCAAAGAGGAGCATCTTGATGAGGATATATAATTTTGTTTTTAAAATGAGAGGGATTGGCTTTTTATTTAAGAAAATGAATATTTAAGATGAGAATTTTTGTTATTCTGTTTTTATGAATAAAGAAATGAAATGAACTAGTGGGTAGAAACTTTTGTTCTTTTCCTTGGTCACTTAGAATCTAAAAAAAAAATATATATAATTAGAGCTTTAATCACCTGTTATAAAATTTATTAACATTTTTGTTAATTTAAATTTGTTCATCTATCATGCAAATATGATTTATTATAGTATTATTTATTCTTATAAAATAATGTTATTTGGATGATTATAAAATATAAAAATATAATTAAAAATTAAAAAACAAATTATAAAATAATTACTATAAAAGTAGTTTACCTTTTATTTTCTTATTGACGATCAATTAACGCTCAGTTCCCTCATGTTCAGTTTCTTAGTGCTCTGTTTCATAATAGTCAACTATCGACATTTTTACTTGGTAAATTTCATAAAATCCTTTATATTTATTTTTGTTTTATTCTTTCCGTCACAATTTTCTTGTTACATGTTCACTTTTATGGAGTTTTAAAAAAGTTTATATAAGATATGTGATTAAAATAATTTAAATGATAAGTTTGTCCTTAGAAAATTAACATTGTTTTTAAAGAATCTTAAATAAAAATTAGGTGCCCAAAATATTTTTTTTTTAATTTTCATGCCTAAAATATTTTTAGATATCCTATAACACTTTTGTAAATATCTAAGTAATTTAGATATCCTATAAATCTAATCTCTTAAGTAGTAGTTTAGATAGCATATAACTCTTATCTACTAAGTAGTTTAGATAACCTTTATCTCTTATCTAATAAGATCATATTTTATATAGACTAGTTTGAATTTTATTAGAACTCCCTGTACTAAATCTATAAATAGTTGGCTTGTATGTACTATTCAAATCAATTCAAGGAAAAGCAGTGAATCGATTGATCCTTTGAACAAAATACTTTTCCCTATTTTCTACATGGTATCAGTCTAGGTTTTTCAGATCCTATAAAAAAATCCTTGGTTAATGGCTGGCGAAAAAACATTCGAGATTATCTCAAAAGCCAGTCCATCCCCACGGCCACAGAGGGACAATCAATCACATTTGGTGACCTATGTAAGAAATATTAGCGGCCAATTTAGCAAGCAACATGGAGGTAATCTTTCTTTTGCAAATACTATTGACAACACAAATTTCACTACTTGGATTGTCGATAGTGGAGCCTCTAACCACATGACATGAGATCTGAGCTTATTTACAGAATTCAGCCAGCTTGAGGCCCAATCCAATGTAAAGACGGCAGATGGTTCCTTAGCAGCCATTGAAGGAAGTGGAACAATTCGAGTAAATCAGGATATCAAATTGAACTCCGTGCTTTATGTTACAAAATTAGCTTGCAACTTGTTATCTGTTAGTAAATTGTCTCGTGACTTGTGATGTTATACTAAATTTGATTTACATGGCTGTGAATTTCAGGTACTGGATTTAGGGAAGATAATTGGCAATGCTAGGTTACACCGTGGACTCTACATTCTTCAAGGTTCTTTGCCTTCACCAAAACAAGCCTATTCGAGCTGTATCTCTGAATCTATTTCCACATCAGACCCTATTTCCAGTCAGATTATGTTACTACACTTTAGACTAGGTCGTCCCAATTTCTTTTATTTGGCCAAGATGTACCCAGATTTGTTCACCAATAAAAAGATCAAATCCTTTCATTGTGACATCTGTCAATTTGCCAAACATCAAAGAACTACATACCATCCATCCACTTATAAACCTTCTCATCCTTTTTCCATCATCCATAGTGATATTTGGGGCCCTTCCAAAGTTAAAAATGTTAGTGGATCTAAATGGTTTGTAACCTTTATAGATGACCATAGTAGGACTACTTGGACCTTTCTTATGAGGGAAAAATATGAAGTTAGTGAAATTTTTAAAACCTTTCACAATATGGTCAAAATCAGTTTCAAAGTAAAGTCCACATTTTTAAAACTAAAAATGGGAGTGAATATTTCTCCAAGAGTCTAGGATCCTATTTTAAAGAAAAGGGCATTGTTCATATTAGCTCTTGTGTTGACAGTCCTCAACAAAATGGGGTTGTCGAGAGAAAAAATAGACATATTTTGGAAGTAGCTAGGTCTATTTTATTCTCTTCCAATGTTCCTAAATATTTTTGGGGGAAGCTGTCCTAACTGCCACTCACCTTATTAATAGGATGCCCAGTTGAACACTGAAGTTCTAGTCTCCTAAGATGTTCTTCTTAAAAAATTTCATTGGTTCAAACCTATGTCATGTGATCTTCTACTAAATATTTTCGGGTGTTCCACTTTTGTTCATGTTTATCAACAACATAGGTCTAAGTTGGATCCAAGGTCACTTAAGTGTGTTTTCTTAGGTTACTCATCCACTAATAAGGGTTACAAGTGTTATTCCCCAATTACAAAAAAGACTTACATTACTATGGATGTTGTCTTCCTTGAAAATAAACCTTATTTCTCTAAAACCGAAATTCAGGGGGAGATTCAAGATGAATTTCAATTTTAGTTTTTTGATAACTTTCAGAACTCGTCAAGTTTATCATCACAACCGACTTCTAATTCACAATCTATTTTATCCCACAACCCGTGCTTTCATCTCTTTTACAACCATCTCTACATTCTTCTCCTACTAGACAAAATTCCAGCCCTATTAAAACTCCACAAAGAACCTATCCATCACCTTCCAAAACTCCTCAAAAGACCCGGCCCGGAAGGGAGATAACTTAGCGCTACAAAAGGAGAGAGAAGTCCACCTTGCAACCTAGACGCTGCCAAGAATTGAACTGAGTCCAATTACCATGGAAAGCTTGGAATGTACGAATTCTCCTCTTAATGAAAATCCTATTCCTTTTGTTAATACTGATGATTTGTCGATTTCTCAAAGGAAAGGTGTGAGGAAGTGTACTACTCATCCGATAGAAAAGTATATTGCTTATAGCCGTTTAATGTCATCATTCAAGGCATTCACGACAAAGATTGATGACATTCAGATTCCAAGAACAATAGATGAGGCTTTAGATGATCCTAGGTGGAAGAAGGCGATCGAGGAAGAAATAAATGCCCTTGAGAAAAATAAGACATGGACTCTGAAAGATCTACCTCAAGGAAAGAAGCCAGTGGGATACAAATGGGTTTTCACAGTAAAGTACAATTAGGATGGCAGCATTGAAAGATTCAAGGCCAGGTTAGTGGCTAAGGGATTCACACCGTCTTATGGTATAGATTACCAAGAAACCTTCACTCCAGTTGCAAAACTAAACACGGTAAGAGTTTTACTGTCTCTTGTCGTGAACCAGGATTGGCCACTTCATCAATTAGACATCAAAAATGCCTTCTTGAATGGCAATTTGACAGAGGAAGTGTACATGGAAATTTCGGAGGGCATCAAGAGAGATTCGACAGCTCACAAAGTATGCAAATTGAGAAAATCCTTGTATGACCTAAAGCAGTCCCCAAGGGCTTGGTTCGATAGATTTGCCAAGGTAATTATTGGGAGTGGTTATAAACAATGTCAAACCGACCATACCTTGTTTATTAAGGTAAATCAAAATGGTAAAAGAACAATTTTAATTGTTTACGTGGATGATATAATAATCACTGGGGATGATGTTGAAGAATTAAAGAGGCTAAAAGATTCACTAGCCAAGGAATTTGAAACCAAAGACCTCGGCAGTCTTAGGTACTTTCTTGGAATGGAAGTGGCAAGATCAAAATCCAGTATAGTTATCTGTCAGAGGAAATACATCATTGATCTTTTGACAGAAACTGGCATGCTTGTAAACCAGCCGAAACCCCAATGGAGCCCAACTTAAAATTTAGAAAAGATGATGGAGGTGTTCCAGTAAGCAAAGAGCAGTATCAACGATTGGTTGGTAAGCTAATTTATTTATCCCTTACGAGGCCTGACATTGCTTTTTCTGTTAGTGTTGTTAGCCAGTACATGAATGATCCAAGAGAGGAGCATCTTGATGTCGTATATATAATTTTACGGTACCTTAAAATGACTTCGGGACATGGCTTATTATTTAAGAAAAGTGAAGAAAGGTCAGTAAGAATTTTTACTGATTCAAGTTGGGCTGGTGAGTCAACTGATAGAAGATCAACTAGTGGGTATTGTACTTTTGTGTGGTTCCTTGGTCACTTAGAGGAGTAAAAAGCAAGCTGTGGTGTCTAGGAGCAGTGCAGAAGCCGAGTATCGAGCACTAGCACTTGGGATTTGTGAAGGCATGTGGTTATAGAGAATGTTGACCGAAATGGGATTAGATCACTACAAGCAGTTTGAGTTGCAAACTGATAGTCAATCTGCTATTAGTATTGCGAAAAATCCTGTTCAACACGACCGTACCAAACATGTGGAGATAGATAGACACTTTATCACTGAAAAAATCAGCAATGGAGTTATCAAACTTGGCTATGTTCCTACAAAGCAACAGTTAGTCGATATTCTTACCAAGGCTCTTCCAAGAGTGGTTCTTGACGATCTTAAATCCAAGCTGGGAATCTACAATATGTATTCACCAGCTTGAGGGGGGAGTGTAGATAATTGTCATGTAAATAGAGATAATTCTTTTGTAAATATCCAAGTAATTTAGATATCCTATAACTCTAATCTCTTAAAGTAGTTTAGATAGCATATAACTCTTATCTACTAAGTAGTTTAGATAACCTTTATCTCTTATCTTATAAGATCATATTTTATCTAGACTAGTTTGAATTTTATTAGAACTCCATGTACTAAATCTATAAATAGTTGGCTTGTATGTACTCTTCAAATCAATTCAAGGAAAAACAGTGAATCAGATTGATCACTGACCAAAATACTTTTCCCTATTTTCTACAATAGGTGCCCAAAGTTTTAAAAGTTACAATTTTAAGTGTCTGACCGTTAATGGGTGTTAAATTTTTTTAACCAATCAATGCTTGACACGTGGCATATTTGGGGTACGTAAAATTTTAACTTTTAAAACTTTGGGCACCTATTTTTACAAAAAAATACTTTAGGCACCTAAAATTATAACTTTTTTTGGCACTTATTTTTACAAAAATACTTTAGGCACCTAAAGTTCAAAAAATGCATACCTTGGGCGGTGTTTTAGGAGAATAATGTTGTTGGGAAAAATAATTTGAAAAATAGGGTTCCCATGACTATATTTTGGTTTCTACGGCAAAAGGAATAGTGATCGCAAAAGAACTGCTTCTGCAGAAGTAGTTCATGTTTATTTGAATTATTTTTATTCCGATTTGACATGGCTGCAAGTGATAGGCTTTTTTCCCCTTGAATGACTTCTGCAGTCGTTCACATATATTCTAATTATTTCTATTTCAATTTGACGTTATTGTAGGTGTTGGGTTTTGTCTTTCCTCTTGAACGGCTCCTGCAGGAGGAGTTTTTTTTTCATGCATCAATAATTGCTAACTAAATAAATAGCTAAAAAAAATTTAGTAACAATATTTAAAATAAATATTATTATTAATATTTAAAACATCATCTAATACTAACTAAATAAATAGCTAAAAAATATAAAATATTATTATTAATATTTAAAATAGCTATTGTATAACAACATTATTATTTAAAATATACAAATTTATTTTTTTCTACCTGAGTAATTTCTTGATTAAAATATTATTAACTAATTAAAATTTAATTAATGACAAAATTTTATCGGATTTCAAGAGAAACCAAAAAATTTCCTCTAAATCCTTCAACATAAATTAATTTATTGATTATTATTATCATCATCTAAATTATAGTAGTTCTAACTAAATAAATAAATAGGTTAGCTAAAAATATAAAATATTATTATTTTTTAAAATAGCTCGTGTATAACAGCATTATTATTTAAAATTTAGTATACAAATTTATTTTTTTCTACCTTAATAATTTCTTGATTAAAAATATTATTAACTAATTAAAATTTAATAAATGACAAAAATTTACCGGATTTGAATAGAAACCAAAAAAATTCCTCTAAAGAAAATCCTTCAACATAAATTAATTTATTGATTACTATTATCATCATCTAAAGAATTATAGTAGTACTAACTAAATAAATAGCTAAAAAAATATAAAATATTATTATTAATATTTAAAATAGCTTGTGTATAACAACAATATTATTTAAATTTTAGTTTACAAATTTATTTTTTTCTACCTTAATAATTTCTTGATTCAAAATATTATTAAATAATTAAAGTTTAATAAATAATAAAAATAATTAAAAACTAAATGAACGGCTACCGTTCAAGAGGAAAGACAAAACTAACACCTGCAACAATGTCAAATCAAAACAGAAATAATTAGAATATATGTTGAACGCTCGTTCAAGGGGGAAAAAAAACCTATCACCTCAGCCATGTCAAATCGGAATAAAAATAATTCAAATAAACATGAACTCCTTCTGCAGAAGCAGTTCTTTTGTGATCATTATTCCTTTTGGCGTAGAAACCAAAATAAAGCATGAGAACTCTATTTTCAAATTATTTTTCCCAACAAAATTATTCCCTTAAAATCATGGGCATCTATTTTTCATTTAACCTTTTAGAAATAAAAGAAAAATAAAAAGGGGTAAACTACACTGGTAGCCCCTTAACTTTTAGAACGCTTTAATATGGTTATCGAATTTTTAAAACTTTCATTACAATCATTGAACTTTTAATTCGCTTTCATGATCGCTGCCGTCAGTTGCCGTTAAAAAAATAATGTGGCACATTAACTTTTTAAAAAGTCGTCGTTAATATAGGTCAATTGCAGAAGCATTTATTCCATTCCCTTCACAGCCAAAACCACTATTCTCGACACCATTTGGGTCATTGCTTTCTTTGTTTTGGGTCAAGCTCATGTTACTTCTTCATCATCATTATCAGTTTATTCTGCTCCCTTTGCCTTTTGCTTCTCATGTCTCCAACCTCTTCACTCTATCGGGTTAGGATTCAATTCTTAATTAGCTCCCTCTTTCATTTCACCATGTTTACATGTTGATCTCTAATGAATTTAGTAATGGGTTATGGGTTTTTCACCAGGGTTCATATTTTGAAGAGAAGACAAGGATGTGATCAACTCTTCCAAGTTGCCACAACAAATGCAATGGATTCCACCCATGCATGGCCGTACAATTACAACAAGCTGATTCCAGCAAAGCAACGACTAATTCCATGGAGCTTTTTGACCCATCATCTCCTAATAAATACTCCAATTACAAGCCTCTTGGTTGGAAATGTCACTGTGATTATCACTTTTACAACCCTTGAGAAATGAAGGAGAATTAAAAGTGAACCTGCAGCGGTGGGAGGGTGGTTTTTGGAAGAAGAAGAAATGTGTGAGAGAAATTATTAACGGATATTTTTTAAAAAGTTAACATGGCACCTCATATTTTTTTTAACAGTAATCGATGGCGGTGACTATAATGAAAGCGAATTAAAAGTTTAGTGAATGTAATGAAAGTTTTAAAAGTTTGGTGACTATATTAAAAGCGCCTTAAAAATTGAGGGACTACCAGTGTAGTTTATCCAAAAAAGTAAATGTGTCTTTATCAAAATTGTTGAGTTTTTCAAAGTGACAATTTAAATGAGACAATTTTAAAATGCAAAACTAACAATTTTATTAGGACAAAAATAATATAATTGTTATATGTTTATACCTTTGCTTGCACCTTACTATGATCATACCTCATCAAAGTAACATTGTTGGTTAGATGGAGAAGATCATAAGTACGACATTTTCCACCCGACACATCACATTCATTAGTTTATTTATACTCATGGATGGTTTTGACCATGTACAATAGATATAATTGTATAAAGTTCTAGAAAAGAGAACACAAAATTAATTATGGGCCAATGATAAAGAACATGAAAAAAAATAAAATATTGTTGGAGTGAGTCTGGGGTGCCGCTAAAAAACGACAAATTTTAAAACTTGTCCAATAACCTAAAATGTTAGACTTCTAAATAATATTTTAGGTTGAATTTTTTGTGATTTTTGAAAAGTTTCGATACTGTCTAAAAACTTAAATATTATTAAAAAAGGCTTAGAGGTGCTTTAAGCCCCCGAGCTTTTGAAAAAAAACAATTAAGTCTCTGAACTTTTTTGCACTCAATTAAGCCCCTGAACCAATAAATTTAATCAATTAAGCCCTTTGAACGATTTTGACCATCAACTTTTGACAATTTTTTCTTGAGATATTACTTTCACGTGACTCGCTGCAGTTTTGTCTTGTGACATTTATAGATTTTTTTAGAAAACTAGTTTTATATTTTTTTATAAATTTTGTAGAATTTTTAGAACTCTTAAAGAATTTTTTAAATAAAATAAAAAATTCTAGAAATGTCTAGTGATAACACTGTAACACGACACGTTGCACCAACTGGTCAAAAAAACTGTTAGATTTAACAATCAACGTTGGTCAAAGGGGTGAATTGATGAGATCCACTAATTAGCCTAGTGCCTAAGGATGCTCATATTGTCCCATCTTGTATGGGTTCTTATCCCTGTATGGAAATGTAATACTTATCTATTTAATAAAAGAGGGTGAATTGATGAAATTTTAGAGTATAAGAGCTTAATTGGTTGTAAAAAATGTTTAGGGACTTAATTGATTTTTTTCTAAAAGTTAAGAGCTTATAATATCCTTAAGCCTTAAAAAGTTACGGTACTTGTTTTGTAAATATCAAAGTTTTTCAAAAATCACAAAAAAAACAAACTTAAAATATTATAAAAAAGTCTAATATTTTAAGTTCTTAAACAAATATTTATTATTTTTTAATTACATTCTAAACCTACCGTACTTTAAACTCGTCCATATTATTATCAGGCCCGAATAAGAGAAGAAACACCCTGAGCACCTACTTAAGGCCCCACTCTATTAGGACCTCATAAAATGGGTAGAAGTCGACGAAGGCTTGTAAAGAGATTTAATGCTTCTACTATAATACCTATTTTTTGTCCGGACCCTAAATTATATTCGAGCCATTTACCCAATTTGAACCAAAATAAAAAAAATATCAAATTCAAAAAAAATAATAAATAAATAAATGGCAAGGCATGGCAGCCCATTCCCCTACAAACCCACACCCCACGTCATGCTGCCCCCACGCATGCCCCCATCCCTTCACCCATCTTACCTTAATTATTATATTTTTGTGTCAGATTAATATTTATGTATGTATGTTTTAAAGTAGTATTTTATTTTTGTTAGATTAGTATTATATTATGCTTGTTTTAATTCATATGTTCGTATCCATGTTAGTATGATTTCCTTGTTTGTTCATTTTGTACATTATGATATATATTAGTTAATGACATGTTTAATCGTGTTTTTTTATATTTTGTTTTTTTATATATGAGTTGCCTTGGTCTTATTTATTCATGCATATTTTCTTTTATGTGCATCATTATTTGTTTAGCCTTGTTCGATCATGATAAGTAAGTATTAGCTTTGTTAAGTTTGCTTTGTTTTAGGTTATATGTTAGTGTGGTATTATTTATCATGCTTAAATGTCACGTTAGGTTGTGGGTGTAAATTATGTTATATGATAGAAGTCAAGTATTAGTTTTTTATGTTAACATGTTGTTATGTTAGTTTAGCATTACATTTCATGCATGTCATGTATATGATATTGGTGTCTTAATGTGTTTAAGCATGTTAGAATTAATTATTTTAGTTTTGAAAGCTCGTTTTTCTCGTTCATGTTTTGTTTTTTTTATATTATGATTGATCATGTTTTTTGTTCATGTAGTTTATTATTATCTTTTGTATAATATTATAATATTTATGTGTTTATGCCATGTCAATATAAATGTTAATATTTGTTTTCTAAGATTTCATTTCGGATATGTAATTGTCAATGCGGTGCCTTTTTATCCGAGCCTAAACGGGGAGGCGTAGTGATGGTGGTTGGGCGTTTACTCTCGGATAACGGGGCCTTTAAAATTTACTCACACTTATAACCAAATTTTAATTTAATCGTCACTTTAATCCGGAAAGTTTAATATTAATAAAGCGATAATTATTAAAGTACCAATTTTGGGCAGTGTAGGGATGCTAATCCTTCCCCATCCGTAACCGACTCCCGAACCCATCAGTTTTAAATCTCTGGTTTTTACGGTGTCCGGTCCACCTTGAGTGACCGGTGGCGACTCTATTTTTAAATAAAATACGGTTTTTCTAAAATCCCACGGAAGAAATTATTTTCAAAATAAAGTAAAACAAAATAAAACAACACCTTTTTTTTAGCGAGAGAGACATCGCTACAGATGGCGACTTCGCTGGGGACATTTTTTATTTTTCAAAAAACAAAAAAAGAGAGTCAAGCTTTTTCAAATAATTACCGCGTTAGTAATATTAGAAGTTCCGGATTAAAGTGACTATTAAAGTAACATTCAGTTATAATTGCGCGTTTATTTTAACGCATTTAAAATTTGGCATATAAACTTGTCCTTTTAAGTGGGGGAAAACGCTAATGCTTTCGTGAGGATATCGTTCCTCCGTGTAGGCCTAGCAAGTACCTTTGGGGCTCGAGTACCTTATGCTTTCGTAAGGATATCGTTCCTTCGTGTAGGCATAAGCGAATGGGTCCCCTTGAATTGAACCCGGTTGAAAGGAGCCTATAATGGGTGATGACCGAAGGCCTTGCTACTCTTAGTAAGGGACAACAAGAACAATTTGGGTACCTCTTAGCACCAAAATTGTATGTAGAGAACATATAGAAACCCACCCTTTTAGAGCCATGCGGATAACCTAGGTGTTTTAGACGGGATGTAAATAGGGTTGTTTTGTTTGTTTACCTTATCTAAATTGTTCTTCTATTTATGTGTTATTAATCTTATCCGGTACTAACTTGTTTTCTTTTTTGTTTTACCCTTTTTTGCATACATCATCGCATTTGCATTATATTAGGGTGTTGGTTCAAGTGGTTTACCCGATCAGAAATCTTTCATTTTTACCCTAATTTCAAATTGACCCATTTTTGTGATCACATCATATCTGTTCATTTTGGCATTCACTGCATGGTATATCATAACACTTTAATTTTTGCATTTTACCAGCATGAAATGCTGATTCACGACTGGTTCTCAATTTAAAAAATTATCATCGGGAAAAAATCTAGCACTCTAGATATCAAGGTAATATTCAAAGTTGAAAATGAATCCCGTGAGTTCGGAAGTTGAGCCATGGGAACCATTTTTGAATTAGTACTTTCATATCTAGGACATGCATTTCGTATTTACATGCATACATTTTGAAATTTCAAAATTAGTCCCTGGGTTACCCCATCTAATACAACAAAGTTGGTCGATCTAGCACCTTACAGAACCTCTACAAAAGCCCGATCTTGGGGCATATCCAAAAGCGTCTGCTGCAAACAACATATATCTGACAATACTTCAATTTGGGGGCATTCTCCATCAAGGTTCAAAAACAAGCATTCGACAACTACATATCATCACTGCTCCGCATTGATCAGAAAGAGATAAGTTACCCAACACAGCAATTTGTGAACCCGACCTAGGGGGCAACGTAATACCTTCATGAAGACAATGAAAAACCTTTTAGAAAAGGCGAGCATGCAAGTTAAATTTGCTACAAGAGCAGTTTCAGATGATGGCATAGAGTTGAACAAAATTTTGGGGCATGTACCCTGATGAAAGTTGATTCAAAGAAAGGTGATTTAACCCAAGAACAGGTTGGGGCACTGCTACATACAAAAGACCAAGATCCTGACAGGACCAGTGAGGAGTCAGGGCATCCCTTTGAGGACCAGAAAAAAATCATGTCACATTCATGCATGTAGTTGCATTTATCTTGCATTGAATCATTCTTGCATACATCATACATTTAGATTAAGTGCATACACCGAAGTCACCATGCATTTAAGATAGACACATGCATTTAGACATAAAATTAGATACATTCATGCAATCTTGCTTGTACATAACAGGTCTACGGAAAAGACCGAGTACCCTCAACATGGGGGGCAATGACAAGAGGGCCAACCCTAGTCTTGAAGGAGGCCAAACACGAAGAAGATGTTGAAACACCCAAAATAAAATGTATTAGCGACAAAATTTTTGACAATTACTGACCAATGTTTTTTTTCTTTTCAGGATTTAATTCCTCCGACGATGGTGGGACGGACGCCAACATTTTCCAAATCCTTACTGCTGCCAACAAAGACAACTATTTCCAGATTCTACCCTTCGTCGATAAAGAAGTAGAGTAAATTTTCCAAAAAAATTGTCTCGCTGTCAGTGGCAGTCATCCAACATCTTGCAAATCATGCCTCCGTCAATGGTGGTATGCCAACTTAGTATAGATCTTGCCTCCGTCGGTGGCGTGACAGATCAAATTTTCTATCCATATCATATCTCTCAGTCAGTGGTGTGGCGGATCTCACATTTTGCTGATCTAGTCTCTCCGGCAGTGGTGTAGCAGATAAAATCCTATCTAGATCTTGCCTCCGTCGGTGGTGTTGCAAGTCAAAATTTCTATCCGGGTCTTATCTCTCCGTCAGTGGTGTAACGGGTCTCACATTTTGCTGATCTAGTCTCTCCGGCAGTGGTGTAGCAGATCAAATCCTATCCAGATCTTGCCTCCGTCGGTGGTGTTGCAGATCAGATTTTCCATTTGGCCCTACCTCTCCGTCGGTGGTGTAGCGGGTCTCACATTTTACCGATCTAGTCTCTCCGTCAGTGGTGTAGCAGATCAAATCCTCTCCAGGTCTTGCCTTTTCGACGGTGTTGCAGCTAGACCAAACTTTTCCATATAATTTGGTTTTTAGTTACAAGAAAAAGATCAAAAAATCAAGAAAAAAAATCAAAAAGAGCTTTCAATCCTTCGATCCTACATCTTCGTCAGAGTTGTAGCTGGATCAAACATCAGAACTTTCATCCACCGATCTTGCCTCTTCATCAGAGTTGTAGCTGGATCAAATCTTCAGACCTTGCCTCTTCGTCGGTGTTGTAGCTTGGTCAAATCTAACTTTCAGTTTTGCCTCTTCGTCGGTGTTGTAGCTGAACCTAGTTCACTAACTTCCGGTCTTGCCTCTTTGTCGGTGTTGTAGCTAGACCAAATTCACTAACTCTTGATCCTGCCTCTTCGTCGGTGTCGTAGCTGGATCAACATTACTAACTTTAGACAATGCCTCTTCGCCGGTGTTGTAGCTTGGTCAAAATTTATCAACTTTCAAGTTTTATCAAAGTTGTATATAAGAAAAAGAGAAAAAAATTCAAAAAAATCAAAAAATGAAAAAAAATGAAAAAAAAAAATCAAAGCAAAAAATTGAAAATAAGAGTAAAACTAAAAAAAACAAAGCAAAAAAAAAGAAAAGAAAAGAAAAAAATGAAAAAAGAGCAAAAAATGAAGGAGAAAATGAAAAAAGAAGAAAAAGTTTTCGATTTTCTGATACTGCCTCTTCGTCAGGGTTGTAGTTGGATTAGACATTGGAATTTTCATCCATCAGTTTTGCCTCTTTGTCGGTGTTGTAGCTGAAACAGATTTGCCAAATTCCGATCATGCCTCTTCATCAGAGTCGTAGCTTGATCACACATAAAAAAACACTTCGATCATGCCTCTTCTTCAGAGTCGTAGCTGGATCAAATCTTCAGACCTTGCCTCTTCGTCGGTGTTGTAGCTTGGTCAAATTTAACTTTCGGTTCTGTCTCTTCGTCGGTGTTGTAGCTGAATCTAATTCACTAACTTCCGGTCTTGCCTCTTCGTCGGTGTTGTAGCTAGACCAAATCCACTAACTCTTGATCTCGCCTCTTCGTCGGTGTTGTAGCTTGATCAACATTACTAACTTTAGACCATGCCTCCTCGTTGGTGTTGTAGCTTGATCAAAATTTACTAACTTTCTAGTTGTATCAATGTTGTATCTTAAAAAAGAAAAAGAAAAAAAAAGAAGAAGAAAGAAAAAAAACAAAGAACAAAGAAAAATGAAAAAAAGAAGAGAAAGAAAAAAAGAAAAAAAATAATCAAAATTGAACTTTCAATCCTTCAATCCTGTCTTTTTGTCAAAGTCGTAGCTTGATCACACAAAAAGAAAAACTTTCCGATCCTGCCTTTTCGTCAGAGTCGTAGCTGGATCAAATCTTCAGACCTTGCCTCTTCGTCGGTGTTGTAGCTTGGTCAAATCTAACTTTCGGTTCTACCTCTTCGTCAGTGTTGTAGCTGAACCTAATTCACTAACTTCAGGCCTTGCCTCTTCGTCAGTGTTGTAGTTAGACCAAATTCACTAACTCTTGATCCTGCCTTTTCGTCAGTGTCGTAGCTGGATCAACATTACTAACTTTAGACCATGCCTCTTCGTCGGTGTTGTAGCTTGGTCAAAGTTTACCAACTTTCAAGTTTTATCAATGTTGTATCTAAAAAAAGAAGAAAAAGAGAGCAAAATGAAAAAAAGTAGAAAAAAATAAGCAAAAAGAAAAAGAAAACAAAGAAGAAAAAAGAAAAAAAAGAGAAAATGAAGAAGTTGTCAGTTTTCTGGTCTTGTCTCTTCGTCAGAGTCGTAGCTAGATCAGACATCAGAACTTTCATCCATCGGTCTTGCCTCCTCGTCAGTGTTGCAGCTGGATCGAATTTTGTAGACCCTACCTCTTCGTCAATGTTACAGCTGGGTCGAACTCTCTTTAGATATTAGCTTATTATCAATAATGTAGCGAGTTGCTCTCATTTTGCTTCCTCAACCTCATTTTGAAGATTTTGCTTCCTCCAAAAGTGATAAGGTGGATTCGTCAAGTCTAGAAAGAAAACATACGCCGAAGAGAAAGAAGATATATCGAAGAAAGAAGATACGCGCCAAAAGAGGAGAAGTTCAGCCAGACCGGACAAAAATGGTTATTCTTTTTGTCTTTGCTCTATTCCTGTTACACAGCAATGAGCAAAGCGGGGCAGCTGTAATACCCATTTTTTGTCCGGGCCCTAAATTATATTCGAGCCATTTACCCTCTTCGAACCAAAATAAAAAAATATCAAATTCAAAATAAATAAATAAATAAATGGCAAGGCATGGCAGCCTATTCCCCTGCAAACCCACACCCCACGCCATGCTGCCCCCACGCATGCCCCCATCCCTTCACCTATTCCCCTATTACCTTTTCCAACACTCCACTCAACCTCACTTCATTTTCCCCTCCCATTATCCATTTTAAAAGACACCACAAATTGAATTGAAGGAGGGCTCTCATGGCAGATTGGAAAAAATGGAAGAGAGAGAACAGTTAGAAGAGGGCTCTCGGCTATTGAAGAAAAAAAAAGGGGACGGCAGAGTGAAAAAAATTGAAAGGGAGATAGCTCATTACTATATTTGGGTTTGGGGTATATTCTTCCTTTTGTGTTTATGGTATTGTATGTTATATGGTTTAATGAAATATTAGTTGGTAATCCTTGTTATTTATTTAAATTTCGTTCTTACATGTTTTTTTGTATGTCTATACGTGTTGTTCGAATGTGTTTAGTTTAATTTTCAGTTATTGTTAATCTTTGTATTTTATCGTCTCCTTTAAGCATATCTAGATATTTCGATAGGCATAAGTATTAAATATTTTACCTTAATTATCATATTTTTGTGTCAGATTAATATTTATGTATGTATGTTTTAAAGTAGTATTTTATTTTTGTTAGATTAGTATTATATTATGCTTGTTTTAACTCATATGTTCGTATCCATGGTAGCATGATTTCCTTGTTTGTTCATTTTGTACATTATGATAGATATTAGTTAATGGCATGTTTAATCGTGTTTTTTTTATATTTTGTTTTTTATATATGAGTTGCCTTGGTCTTATTGATTTATGCATATTTTCTTTTATGTGTATCATTATTTGTTTAGCCTTGTTCGATCATGATAAGTAAGTATTAGCTTTGTTTTTAGGTTATATGTTAGTGTGATATTATTTATCATGTTTAAATGTCATGTTAGGTTGTGGGTGTAAATTATGTTATATGATAGAAGTCAAGTATTAGTTTTTATGTTAACATGTTGTTATGTTAGTTTAACATTACATTTCATGCATGTCATGTATATTATATTGGTGTCTAAATGTGTTTAAGCATGTTAGAATTAATTATTTTAGTTTTGGAAGCTCATTTTTCTCGTTCATGTTTTGTTTTTTTATATTATGATTGATCATGTTTTTTGTTCATGTAGTTTATTATTATCTTTTATATAATATTATAATATTTATGTGTTTATGCCATGTCAATATAAATGTTAATATTTGTTTTCTAAGATTTCATTTCGGATATGTAATTGTTAATGCGATGCCCTTTTATCCAAGCGTAAACGGGGCCAGTATCAGGCGTAGTGATGATGGTTGGACGTTTACACTCGAATAATGGGGCCTTTAAAATTTACTCGCACTTATAACCAAATTTTAGTTTAATCGTCACTATAATCCATAAAGTTTAATATTAATAAAGCGGTAATTATTAAAATACCAATTTTGGGCGGTGTGGGGGTGTTAATCCTTCCTTATCCGTAACCGACTACCGAACCCATCAATTTTAAATCTCTAATTTTTACGGTGTCCGGTCCACCTTGAGTGGCCGGTGGCGACTCAATTTTTAAATAAAATACGGTTTTTCTAAAATCCCACGGAAGAAATTATTTTCAAAATAAAGTAAAACAAAATAAAACAACACATTTTTTTAGCGAGAGGGACATCGCTACATCTACCATTACTTGTAAACACAATTTTTACAAAAACGGGCCCCACTCTGTCATTTGTTGATGCCAACATTCAATAATTTTACTGTTGCCTACAACTTTTAGAGTAAGTGATTCAAAGCTCTCAAGTGACGGTTCTGTAAGAGCAAATTTCTTCTTCCTTTTTTTCTAGGTAAAAAATGTTTAAAAAATAATTTTACTGCTTTTCCCGTTGGTTGTAAACAATTAATTTTTTAAAAGGTATTATATTGAAAACAAACCAAACGAATAATAAGCATTTATTTTAGACAAATTGATTGTATAAACATATGAAATAATTGCCTAAAACAATTATTTTTTATTTTTTAACTTAAAAAACTTATAACTTGAAGCAATTGCTTTAAACAAATGATATTATATTGAAAATGGAAAATAATTAATTTAAGGATTCAAATTGCTTTAAAAAATAAATAAACAGTAATATAATTTAAGATTGATCTTAAAAAATTAAATTCTAAGATATTTAATTTTTACTTAATCTCTATTAATTGAACATTCAAAAAAATATTAAGAGTAATTGCCTTGAAAATAGTATATCCACACTAGAATTATTAAAAGAAAGGGGAAATTTTTTCTTTTCAAACTTGAGTTGTCATTGCCTGGTACACTTGTTGCGAACCAATACCTCACTCTTTCGATTCTCTAAAAAACCATTTCAGTCTCTTTTAATTTTTAAAATTATTTGGCTTGAAAATCATATTGTGTTGTTTTTACTCTTACCTTTTTAATTATTTTTTTAGTTTTTACCTATAGTTTTTAATTATTTAAAAATTAAAATAATATATTAAAAGAGTTTAACTGTGTTTCTGTGATTAATTAATGAAATTTTAAACTAATAGTTCAAATAGATGATGTATTTTCGTTCTATAGGGGTCTATTTTTGAGTTTTAGCTCAAGGCCCGAAAATATCCGAAATGGCAATAATAATTGTACTTCATAAATTTTAAATTACCTATACTCATTTTTATTTACAAGTTAATCTATTACTCACACAACAAATTAACAAACATTATCCATTTTAATAAAATTACACATAGCCTCTAACTCTTTGGACCGTCTCTGCTTGTCCTATACACACATTCCAACAAATGACATGAGGCCACATCGTTGTCCTATATATAACAACTTAACACATCAAAGAATCTACCGATCATGCTTGTCCTTTCAAATTTTAAATTTCTTTAAACACTATAATTATTATATGAGAATAAGGTAAATTAATATATATGGTATCTTAAAAATTTTATGTTCTTTTTGAGTGATCATTGGAAATTATGTATTTTTTTAACCGTTAGCATTTGATTTATTGTTTGATTAATTCGGATAAGTGTTGTAGAGATCTAATATTTAGGCGACCCTTCTAACTTAATTTTTTTATTCAAAACGTCAGAACTCGAATATCTGGCCTTGATCAAAGACCTAGCGTCTCATCCCGCTAGATGAACTTGTTGTCGGCGGAAACTATGTATTTTGTATGATAAATTTAGCATATTTGATTTAAAACCTTTTAGTTTATCGTTGCTATTCCATCAATTTAGAAGTCATGTGTTCAAATGCGTAATTGCCTCCACTTTTATTAGCTTGGGTATTAATAAAAAAATTGTAGAAAATTAATGTTTTTTTTCATGAAAATTATAAAAAACCCATTAATTTATATAATTAAAAACTATTCAATATATATGTCGTATAGTCTTCAGATTAGACAATTCTTTTTGTCTCAGGATTTAGAAATTTAAAGCCTAGGAGTTGGTTTGTAGGAGATAGAATTTAAATTTTAAAGTTAAAAATTTTTAAAAATAAAAATAAATGTACATGCTTGTGTAATTTAGCTCAGAAACGGTTGTCCCTCATTTTTTTGTAATAAAAACATATAGAAATATTTATTTATTTACAAAATTTTAATTTTTAACTCTGTCTCCAAGTGCATGTTATAAAAGAATTACTCTGAAAAACAAACCACACATCTAATGAATCTAAAATGCATGCCTTTTCAAAATACTTTATAAATATTTCGAACATAAAATGTATGGTTTTCTATCATGCTCACAAAGCAGTTTGAATGATGGAAAATTTTAGAACGGGCAACACACACTGTTGAACATCACTAACGCAATACACCGTTAAGCATCGTTAATTTTTAGTGACTTTTAAATAAATATTAAAAATCTCAAAGGTTTGACATATAATTAATCGTATTTCAAAATAAAATTAAAAAAAATTATTCGATGAATCATTCTCACAATATCATTTATGGTCTTACCCAATTAAATAAACTCACATCATCTTTAGTTTCCACATAATATTTTCTTATAAATTAAAATTTACAAATCTTCTTCTTCTTCCTCATTCCTTATATATTTATTCTAATATGTTAATGAATAAAATCATTTAAAAAATCCAAAAAACTTAACCACGAATAAAAAAAGACAAAAATAAATTTTTTAATGAAATCAGTGTATTCCGCTCTCAACCTAATATTCGATAAAATCACTACATTCATCCCATATTTTTTAAGAGCCACTCTGTTATACATTGGACGACCAATTGGAAAGTCCCGTGTATCAATAGAATTAAAACGAAAAAAGGAGTCAAAATTGATTCTGCTTGAAGAAAGTAACATATTGGTTTACGATTCCATTAGATCTTTCTCTTGGGAGGGAAAATCTAGGGCCATATTCATAATAGAAATTATTGATTTCTGTTGCAGGGAACTTAGATCTATTTTCGATGTTCGGAGCAGCAAGAATGGATCAGCCCACCGATGCTTGTTCTTGGAACCACGTCGAGATAATCTGCTATTCTAGGCTCTGGTCCATCCAAATCATAGCAGAAACATAAAATTCTTTAAAAAAAAATACGGGATGAATGCAATGATTTTATCGGAGATTGGAATGCAATAATTTCACTAATAATAATTTTATTTTTGTATATTTTGATTCGTGGTTAAGTTTTTGGGTTTTTTTTTATTTTAATGATTTTATTTATTAACATATTAAAATAAATATATAAGGTATGAGGAGGAAGAAGATGATAATTTGTAAATTTTAATTTATAAGAATATTATGTGAAAAATAAAGGTGGTGTGGGTTTATTTAATTGGGTAGAACCATTGATGAGATTGTGAGAATAATTCATGTAATAATTTCATCTAATTTTATTTTGAAATATGATTAATTGCATGTTAAGCCTTTGAAATTTTTAATAAATATTTAAAAATCATTAAAAAATTAATAGTGTTCAACAGTGTATTGTGTTAGTGATATTCAGTGATGTGCGTCACTCGTTCTAGACTCATTCTTGAGAGATTAAACTTTCTGAATATACAAATTCAAAAACTATATAAATCTATGAAATCTTCTCTCGTCTTCGATGTAGTCTATGAGCTTCTACTGACGGTAGCAGTGCTGCTTCTGCTCACAGTGCTGGCGGTGCTGCCATGTTGGAAGTCTCGGCCATTAGTGGCTACTTTTCCATAATCATTTTTTTATTGCTCCATAATCCGAGACCGAGTCAAGAGAGACTAAATTATTGAACTTTTAAAATAAAAAAAAATATTATGTATTTTAATTCAAAATTTGAGAGACAAAATTTAAATTGTTATTGACCGAAAATTTGAGAGCATGGGCAAATATTAATAATTAAATAAATATATGATTAGAATGAAAAGAAAAGTCATGGATATTTGACACAAAAGTAGATACTTGTATTTAAAAAACTATTATTTTCATTTTTTAAATGGAGTTCGGATAATATAATATAAGACAGATATATAAAAATAATAAAATTTATAACACATTATTTATTAATAATTTAATCATGTAAATACTGGGATTATTTGATTCATAATGCTAAAATGTTTGTAGGATCCATGGGCAATTTTCAGTAATAATTAAACTTATTAAAATACAAGTGTAACTAAAGCTATCCGTATATATTATTTAATTAAATAATATTATTTGTAAAAAAATTAAATTGATTAAATATTTAAATTTAGCTAAAAAGTTGATAATTCAAAATAAATTTTCAAAAAATAAAGCGTTTAACAAATTAAATATGTAAATGTGATTTTGTTATTCCACAAAATAAGTGAATTTGATAATGGATATTTGAAAACACTCTGTTATATCTATTGTCGAGTGTAACTATAATATATGAATCTGTAATATTTGATTCTAGAAAAAATCAAATTGAATATTCTCCCTAATATTTTTGATCTATATTCGAAATTTGAGATTCTCTCTTTCAGGGTATTTACCAAAATAACACTTTTAAAACACAATGTTTTTCTAAAGTAGCACCCGAAAAAAAGTATTTCTCATCATAGCACCCTTAAAGTGAACTCACCATGCATGATTAGCGAGTTCATAAAAAAAAATTAAACTCGCCTAACTTGTAGAGGGAAAATGAAAAATATCAAAAAGAAATTAATAATAACATTCTAAAAAAAATTAATGAACTCATCATGCAAGTAGGTCAAATTGTGTTATGCAAAAAAATATTTTTTTGGGGTGTTATTTTAGAAAATAATTTTTAAAAGGTACTTTTTGGTGATGTGCCCTCTTTCCTCTTCTCTAAAGTTCATGTGTTGTACCATTATACCCAACACTTGTTAGTTAATATTTTCTTATATTTATTTACTCATGTTATTGTTTTTCTTAGTTGTGATATATCATTTTTTGTCTATTTTCTTATATTATATTTATAATTAAAATAGTTTATGTTATATGAATCTTGATAAATTAATAAGGGTAAAACTTTGATACGCTGGCTGTGTAAAATTAATTTTATACAAGCTTGTGTATTTACACTATAAAAACCCAAATCTTAAATTTCTAACCTTAACCCTAAAAAACTAAACCCCACATTCTAAACTCTAAACCCTAAATTCTAAAAACTAACCTTAAATTCTAAACCCTATAAACTAAACCCCTAAACCTTAAACCCAAAATTAAAACTCTAACTCCTAAAACTAAAAGGCACGTGTAAACTAAAGCTTACACGGCCTGTGTATCAAAGTTTTTTCCAATTAATAATTCTAGATTTTAAGTATTTATATATATTATAACATTTTGTTCGTATTATCTTTCCTTATTATGTCAATTTAATATTATATGAGTTATATTTTGATATACAAGTTGTGTAAAAAAATTTACACAACATTTCATATTTAAGTTATAAAATTTAAAACTTAAGTCCCTAGCCCAAATACTCTAAAAGCTAAACCTTAAATTCTACTCCCTACACACTAAACCATAAACCCTAACGTAAAACCCTCAACCCTAAAATTAAAAGGATTATGTAAACTAAAGTTTGCACAAAATTATATATCAAAGTATTTTTCCTATTATATATATATATATTATGATCATAGATTAATTAACTTTTTTATTAATTCAAAATATATTTGAATGTTTAATAAATAAAAGAACAAAATAATAAACTCAAGCCAACCTTTGTCCGTAATTCCTCGACGATTCTTGATGTTTCTCATACTTTTGAAAAAATATTAATGTAATTCATGATTTTTTTTACTTAACAGGGCCTTTAAACCTAAAAAATAATCAATGTTATTTTTTGACCAACGAAATTTATCGTTGATTATTATGGTATTAATATAATGGTCGATGGTGCTAATGTGATTTTTCACATGTTGTACTGATCTTCCCAGAAGATAATTTTAATGTGGCCGATTTTTCTTCTTTTGCAATTAGTTTCGCTACAGCACTTGCCACTCTAGCTAATTGTCCACCCTTTCAAATGTGATTGAAAATTAAGAAATTATTTAAAATTTAAAATATAAAAACATTTTATATAAAACTCAAACTCAAAGATGTTCATGCCATAATATAAATAAATACATGAATATTAGACCAAAGGCATTCTCAAATCACAAGTAACACGTGCTTGAAAATCTGCCAACTTTTGATAAAAAAAAATACACATAAAAAATGAAATACCGATTATAAGAATGTTGCAAAAACAAAAACACCAATTTCTAACTCAAAATCAGTTCTCCAATAAATCTAACAGAACTGCACTGATGAAACAATGGCATAGATTCTCCATCAGATTTGCTGCTGCTCCAACCAAAGCACAACCAACCACCCTACCACTCCCAGGACGAGAAGAAAATTTATGTAGAATCCCCATCACATCTGAACATGAAAAACGCAATTCGGCTCGGCCGGAGTTTTTTGATCCACAAGCGTTGGTGGAACCTGGTACCCTGTTCTAGTCCACTTCTTTCGACCAATATGCATGAGCACCGAGCAAAGCCAGAATCATGGAAGTAAACCGATGTGCATGACGGAAGTCGAAATAGCGAGTCACCAGAGAAGGCTCTTTTAATACCATGTTTGCCTCAATACATCCCCTTGAAAACTGGATTCACGCGGCAAATGCTTGCTCCATGTTCCTCATATTTTGCTTTTGTATGACAGGCCTAAACATCGGCAAGTTAAGGAGACTTTCAGCGAAAACCAGAGTTTAGTTCTTAAGATTAAGAATGATGCAAATGGCGACAGTAATGGCAAGCACATCAGACAATTGATATCAATAAAAGCAAGAACCTAGGGTGATGATATGTGCCAAATTCAATGCCATTCAGCGGCCTGTATAGAAACAATTAGTAGAAGATTTGTTTAGAAGCGGAGATCCGTACCGCGAAGAATTCCGGTGTTGATGCTAGTACAGAACGTCCAAACCAAACAGCAAATCTTTGATAGGATGACTGACTACATGAACTTTCACAGGTTTTGCCTGGAAGGTGAAGCCCCCAAAGGAGAATAGCACTGAGCTTTGGTAAAATGTTAATGGGATGAAAATACAAGCACAAAATCCTTACTTTTATATCCCCACCAAGATGAGCAGTAGCTGCCTGAACACGGGCATCGACGATCTTTTTTACATCCCGTTGCAACCTTCTGTGGAAGTCTTTAAACATGGTTGATCCACCAGATAATACAATATTCTGAAAAGAGTTAAAATAGCAAGCTAAAAGTGTATGAGGTGTAACTATTTATAGATAACTACCGGACCAGGTTCGAATCAACTTGTAAGTAGAAGGGACATTGATGTAAGAGATTAAACTAAAATATATCCCATCTCCACCAAGAATTTCATCCTTGAAAATTAAGAACTGATAGTGGAGCTAAGAACCAAAATTTGCAATCTGCTTTTCTTTTCTTTTTTTCTTTTGAGCCTATGCATACTTCACCTTGTATAAAGCTCTTCTTGTGTCAATTGGTGCTGACTGAATGAACTTATCTATTAGGGCTGGTAAAGGAGTTATATAATCGGTGGTATAGATCTCGGGACTAAACAAAACCTGTCGAACCAGCCATTGAAAGAGCATCAGCAACAAGCAATCTTCGAGAAGCAATTCGTAAGCAGTTTTCATTTATTGAAAAACAAACTTGGAAAATGCCAAAGCACACCATGAAGAAATCCACATTCAGGGAAATCAAGAAAAACTTACACACCTAGGCAGCCAGCAACATAGTTGCCATTATGTTTGAATATGAAGAAATGCCAAAAGTTTCAGTAATCTTAAACTTTAGAAGTCACTTTGCAAGCAAAAAGAGGACAAACCTCAGGGCCTAAAAATCGTTCATAACCAATATCACAGGTGTATGGCGCCCCTGTCTTCAGTCTAATACCCCTATATTGTTTAATAAACTTTGCAGGTTCCTTATCAAGCTTGGTGAACTCCTAAGATGGTTACAAAAAATAGTTATTATCAGATCACCATTCGAAAGTCGGAACTTGTAAACTTCATTACAGTATCTCAAGCTGTGTAAGAATCCAGAGGTTAATAGTTGTTCCAAAATCACAATCTATTGAAAGCAAAATAACCTTGACAATATCAGAACAAGTATAGCCGTACATCTCCTTCACTTTCCGAGCTGCTTCAAATGAGTCCTCAGGCGGCATTTTCTCTCCCCTTTCCTGCAAAGGTCAAGAATTCATGATAACTGAATACTAATTTTACAATCTCCATATCTCAAATCCAAGACACGCACACATGCATAATAAACAACCACAAGAAGAGTCATATTTAAGTTCAGTTTCCATTACTAGCAAAGCCATTATCGTCAACAGATACCATGAACAGAACTATAATGTAATGCAAAAGCTCTGGAAATTGAAAAAAGAAAGCAAACATACACTTAATCGTCTCCAGAGAACAGCTGTTGCTGAATTAAAACTACCGTTTCTTCAAATGGAAACAAAAGAATAGGCAACAAAATTCAAACAAATTGCACATATGTAAAATGACATTGTTTAAATGCCCAGCATATAAAATGAAAGTGCACAAGTATATGAGTCCAACCACAGATAAGGCTGAGTATGCCAAGGAGTGTAGAAAAGTTTCTCATCAACACATGATAATAACCCTCAAGTAGTTCGAAATTGTATAAATAACAATCCAATGATATCAAAGCACTACAGAGTTATGAAAAAAAAAACCTCAAAAAGATACCCGCATGAGCTCCTGTATGAAGAGAGTAACATCTTTTCCAGCTATTGGTATTGACTTAATGCAGCTCCCAATAACATAACCTTCAGCAACAGGTACAACATGCGTAGCCCACTCTCCGACATCCACTACCACCCCTGTCATATCACACTATAGAAAACTGTAGTTCAATCTAAATGTGATCAGTATAAAAGAATGATTAGCAAGGAAAAAAAGCAAGCACATTAAGTCGGGTATAAAGCTAAACACAAGATAGACAGGTTTTTCAAAATCCATGACCATTAAGTTTCCAACATATCACACAACCCATGCCTTCATCTGTTCATTATAACAACTTCCTCCAATGCTTAATGTATTGTAAATGTAAAGACTGGATAAATATACACAAATCTGCAAGCATTTGCTACAAATCATGATTATTTGACTGCTGACTATGTATCCGCCTCGAACCAACATTCAAACTCGCAATTCGACATTAAAATGTATCGAACAAAGTCATACAATACCATTACCATGACAGCAAAATGCATCGAAAATGAGTGACTGACTGACCTTAGATGTACTGTACCCTGCTGCTAAAGCAAGAACAGAGTTGACACCGATGTAAAGCCCCGGAACATTAAACGTCTCGAACATAATTTCACCCATATATTCTCGATTCTCGGGAGCTGTAAGGGGACTCTCGGTCAACAAAAAGTAATGGTCCTCAGGATCACAACGTAGATAACCGAAAATACAGTGCTGCCAATACCGTTCCATGGCGTCCCAATCATCCACTTGGCCGTGGTTAATAGGATAGCTAAGGGAATAAGTATTGCTCGCTCTCGACCTCAACAGTGCATCATCTCCGATGAAGAAATCGAGATCAGCCATTACACCAGCTGAATACTGGGCTGCCATGTTTAGCTTCGTGGAAGCTCTTGATTGGTTTATATACGACTCGTTAAGCGCTACTACTGTTGGCTGAATAAAACACGGCTCCACATTACTCGCGAATCCCATCTTCGAATAACTGCAACAAACAAATAAAAAGAGGACCAATTGAATTTAGTAAAAACAAACAAAAAGAACTGGTACTGAATTACATTGCGGAATTTCGACAAACAGAACGTGAGCACGTGTTTTACAGATGAACTATACCCTGTGCCGTTGTCGATGACGATGGTGGATCGAGAAGTGGGATCCATCCCGTAGAGAAACGGAAGCTATCTATCGTACCTCGTATCCAACTAAACCCAAAATGTCTAATAATAATAATACCCATTTCAAAACTCCATTGTCATCAGAATCATTTCTTGGAATTTCTCAGTTGATTGATATTTTTTTCATAGCAAACAGACTGTGTATATATAGAAGAGAAAGACAAGGCAAAAATGTCGTGGATGTTAGATATGTGTGGTAGTTATATGACAGTGAGTTTCCCATCCTACGACTTGGTCTGCATGCATGCCGGATGAGAATAGAAATCTTTGTTTTTTTTTTTCTTATTTATGTTTCATATTAAAAAAAATTTAGAATTTAAGGTTAATATTCAAGGTTTAAAAAATTGTAAGTAAAATATATTTTTAAGATGGTTTAAATGAAAAATAAGTTCCTAAAATATACCTTATTTGAACTTTAGGTATCTAAAGTATTTTTTTTGTAAAAATAGGAGCCTAAAGTTTCAACAGTTATAATTTTAAGTGTCCGGCGGCCGTTTGAAAAACATGTTATCCAATCAAAACGCAACACATAGCAAGAATGTTAATTTTTTAAATTATTTTTGTAAAAAATTAAAATTTATTTTTTCTTAAAAAATCCCAAAATTCTAAAAAGTATTCAAATCAGTCCCTAAATCCCTAAAATAACAAAACTCCAAATCCCCAAATTCTCACAGTTTTTGCCGTCGGCTGTCGTCGTCGATCCCACCCGTTCATTCGCCGGACTCGGTTGGCCATTTCCCCTAATTTGTCGTCATCAAAAATGGGCAATGGTGTGCCAATCGAATGACTATTTCACGTTTGGCGTTTAATGTTTGGCTGGCACATTGTTCGCCGGTTTTCGACGACGGTAAGTTGAAAAAATGATCGGCTGAGTTTGGCAACCGAATAGGTGAAGTCGGTGACTGCTGCCGACGGTGGCAGCGGTGAAGATTTTAGGTTTTTAAGATTTAGGGATTTAGGGGCTATTTTAAAAGTTTTTAGAATTTTAAGATTTTTTGAAAAATTTTAAATTATTTAAAATAAAAAATGAATTAAAAGAAATTATAAATTCAAATATGACACGTGTCAAATTTTTATTGGTTAATAGGTTTTTTTAACGGTAGTCAACTTCCGGGCACCTAAAATTATAACGGTTGAAACTTTAAGTACTTATTTTTACAAAAAAAAAACTTTAGGCATCTAAAGTTCAAAATTAGTATAGTTTGAACACTTATTTTTCATTTAAACTTTTTAAGATTTATGACTTAAAATTTAACATATAAAAAACATAAAAAAGGAACACAGAATTTTAGAGCGACTATGTCATATTTTATTTTTCGATATGTAAGTTAAAATCAATGCTGTTTTTTACTGAAATTCACGAGCTTTGTCGTTGAACTAGAGATTGTCATCATTCAGCTCCGGTCTCCGACCTGTTATAACCGAAAAAGAAGAACTTCGATTTTCTTAGAAAAAATAATTTTTGTTGTACTTTCATTTCCAAGTCTTCCGTTGTGTTTTTTTATATATATATAAAGCTTCTGAAACTTTTATAATTTTTTCAGAAATATCCCGAGGTTCATCTGAAGAATTATATCAAGGACTAATTTGACATTACTTTTAAAAGTGCTTTCGGAGAGTAATTTTAAAAATTTAATTTTAAGATGTTTATTATTGTTAAAAGTACTTTTAAATAGATAAAATATTTATTTTAGACATAATATTGTAAAGTAATAATAAATGAACATAAGTGATGTAATATTTTTTTGGCGATTAGGAGATTATTACCATATGTCTCATTAAAAACCCCTAAACCTAGTCAGAGAAAAAGAGTACACATGGTAATAAATACATAACTAACATCATGACATAATCTCATAGTGGACCTCTACAATACTCGATCCGAATTAGTTAGCCAATGAGTTAGGTACTGATAGTTAAACTAAAAAAATATTGTTTGAGCATTTTAATATTGTTTTAATATATTAGAATTAATATTATTGTTGTTTTCATATATTAAAATTATTGAGGATATTAAAAGTAGAAATATAACAAAAATTATGGGATTGATATAAAAAAAATTAAAAGTGCATTTGGTTCACAGAAAAGATGATTATCTCTAGGAATAGAATTACTGGAATGTAACATTACATGATACAGTACTGAGAATGTTACATTTCCAATATAAGATTGGCTGAAAGCAATTTTTACCAAATTATCATTGTGATATATTATTTTTATAACAAATTAAACCTTCAATATTAAATTGAAACATTTGTATTTATATAACTATTTACATTACATTTTCTAAATTTTCAAAAAAAAAATGTTACATAAGTATTTTCATAAATTTTCAAAAAAAAATGTTACATAAGTATTTAAAAAAAAATTAAAGGTGCATTTGGTTCACAGAAAAGATGATTATCTTTAGGAATAGAATTACTGGAATGTAACATTACATGATACATTACTGAGAATGTTACATTTGTATTTATAGAACTATTTACATTACATTACATTTTCTAAATTTTCTAAATATTAAATGTACTTTTTAAAATAATTTTCATAAGTATTTTTTTGACAATAATCATAAGTATTATATTTATATAAAAATATAATATAATATAAAAAATAATATTATGGTCTCGGATACATATATTAAATAATTTGAATTATTAAGTTATAAATAAGTTTAGTAAGTATTATATTTATTTAACAAATTATTAATACAATTATTTGAACAAACTAATAATTTTCACATAACTGCATGGAAACAACATACTAGAATGTATACTTTAATTCAAAGTTAATCGCACCATACGTCCCCAAACTATGATTATCATTTTAAATTGGTCCCTAAACTTTTAAATGTTCCAATTTCATCCTCAAACAATGACCCACATTCTAAATTGGTCTCTAAACTTTTGAATATTCCATTTTCATCCCTAAACTATGACCTTCATTCTAAATTGGTCCCAAACTTTTTGAATATTTCAATTTCATCCGCAAATTATCGCTTATATCACATCATATTATTACACAATACACATCGGTGTTTCATGACAATTAACGATTTTTATAACTGTTTTACTAACATAAGATATTATTAATATATACTGATAATTTGGGGATGAAATGAGAACATTCAAAAAGTTTGAGGACCGATTTAGAATGATAGTCATAGTTTGAGGGTGAAACTAAATTTCTTAAAAGTTTGGGGACCAATTTAGAATAAAGTTCATAGTTTGAGGATGAAATTAGAATGTTTAAAAGATTAGGGACCAATTTAGAATGAGTGTCATAGTTTGGGGACATGTGGTGCAATTAACTCTTTAGTTCACATGTGGGTTGTGCTTAGTTAGCTGTAATTATACCGGTGTAACTACGTTATAGTTAGATATTAGTTTCGTTAGCTGTAATTACACCGGTGTAAATACGTTATAGTTATATATTAATTTAGTTAGATATAATTACACCGGTGTAAATACGTTATAGTTAGTCATAATTAGTTAGTTGAATTTATACCGGTGTAAATCTTGCACTCAAGATTTTTATGAGCTAAATATTTAGATAATATGTTTAAAAATATTGTTAGAAACATTACACACAATATTAATAAAAATACATTAAATATTTAAACACTATTCAAATATGTAATACCACTTAAATATTAAATTATGAAATAAAAATATTTAATAAATTTATACCCCAAATAATTAGTTATCTAGTTAAAAATGCAACAAATAGACTAATATAAAACCCTAATTATTTTAGGGATATTTTGATCTAAAATGACAGAAATTGACAAATACTTAAAGATTGAGTAAAAATCCCATTCCTAAAATCTTGCTAAAAAATGCTATTGTTGGTAATATTCTTTTACTGGTGAGAATGAACACAAACCAAATATAAAAATAAGATTTCAAAAAAAATATTACCCATAATAATAATATTTTCTACAAACCAAACTCCCTCCCTCTAAAAATAAAATAACAATTTACGTCAAAAAGCTAAAAAAACCTAACCTCTGCGTTGGACCATTGAACTGCTTTTTTTAGCCAAAAGCTGACTGTTTTGTTGAAAACTTGAGTGCAAACGCGCTGATCTAGTGAAAAGCCCTTCAAAATGTGCTAACAAACGGAGCTTTTGCTTTGACTCTTTCATCAAATTCACTTGATTGATTCATTAGCAATAAATAGTCCGACCTGTTCTACATGTCCTACCAACCACCGAAGAATATTCAAACCTACTATTCATCATCTTCTCTAACCCTACCCTACCCTTCTCTCCTCTCTTGGCTTACCAAAAACAGTCTAAAACAACCAACATCCCATACAATCTTCAAAACTCAAGCTGATTCTAAATTGTGTTTCAAACCTATTTCCTTAATTTAATGTTTGTCACTAAGCCGAAAAGAAAAAACCTACCGCAACATGCAAAAAATACTCTCGACATTTCTCCTCTACTAGGCGTTTACGCCATAATAACATAACGGTTGAAATAAGAGAAATAATATTATAACATGAAATTTAAAAGAATAACAACCGAAAGATATGAATGCTGATGTTATCATTGCTGTGTTCTCTATGGAAATGGTACGAATGCTGATGTTATTATTGCTTCCAAGCCTTCTTCCCACGGAACTGTTTCCCCGAACGCAACCTCTTCTTGTTTTTCTCTTGTCGAGATCTTTGAGCCTTGGCTTTCTTCGCAGCAAATGGCATAAACTTCTTGTGTTCCTTCTGACGGTTCGTTAGACCACCCGTCTGCATTTGCAACACGACACAAGAAACAAAACAAATGCTTAGAGGATTATGTGAACGGTCCAACTAGCACCACAATTTCAAAGCTTTCTTCTAACTGTAAAGACTCATTTATTCTCTTACAATGTAAATTAAGATTTCTAAAACATAGCAAGCCGGAAATAGTTAATTGGTTTACTAAAGTGAGTTGCTAACATCCTGGAAAACTGACCCATAAATAGTAAAAGTAACCAAAATTACCTTATTCTGTTTTATAGCAGTTCGAGCCTGGTACTGTCCTCTGTCCTCTCGTCCTGCTTTTACTAATGCCAGTCTTTCCTCCTTGTTAAGCTTGAGTCGAACATGGGCCTATAAAGCACGAATAAAACTTTGTGAATACATTTTGCAAGGAACAGACCTTGGGAAAAATGTGTTTATCAGTAAAGACAGAGAAGACATACTTCAAGCTTTGAAGGATCCACTCGTTTGAAACTTAGTTGATCAGAACTTGGAATCTTAAACCCTTGTTGAGCCAAAGCAGTTTTTGCTTCCTTCTTAGCCTGACAAGATAATTGAAGAACCCCCCCCCCCACAAAAAAAAAAAAATGAGTTTATCATGTCCGAACTTGTGCAACAAACTATATTTATTTTGATAGAAAGTGTACTAAATAGATCTGCACAATATCACACCTTCGGCGTCAACTTGTGCTTAGATCCGATAGGACAAAATTTAACATACCTTAAGTTTCTTGATCTTTTGGAAATGTTCATCAGAGAGAATACCATCTGCTAAGTCTGACAAAGAACCACCCGTCTTTGCTTCTGCCAACCTTTTTAAAGCTCGGAGACTTGTATCAGCAGCAATAAGTTGACCCTCAAAATCAGACAATTTTCTCTTTCTTGCCTTTGCCTTTGGATCTCCATTCCCGCTATCTCCTGCATCGTCATCTGGTTTAGAAGAATCACTAACTTCTTCGTAGTCATCATCCTCTTTGGCATCCAACTCCTCAGTCTCAAAGTTATCCTCATCATCATTTTCCTCCTCGTCGGCATCATCGCTATCACTCTCATCCTCATCAATACTGTCATTCTCATCATCTTCTTCATCCACTATATCCTCATCCTCACTTCCACCATCAGCAGTATATTGGCTTTTTTCATCATCACTGTCTCCAATGCCATTGCCAGAACTAATAGATGCAGCCTCATCTCCACTTTCATCATCCTCGCTGCCATCAACTTCATCTTCATGTTCCAATAATTCAATGTCAGGAACATTGCTAAGGACACTGATTTCTCCATATGCCTTTGGTTTTGCCTTAGGGTCCACTGGACGGCCACGGTCTTTCTTAACCAACAATGAAGGGCAAATCTGACAATAAAACAAGTGGAGAATTATGCAGTGAAGGTGAATGAAGACATAATATTAGAGAAGCAAGCACGAACACACACAAAAGTATGAAGAGACAAAGATTTACCTCCCTAAACAAAGTAATGAGCGAGCGAGCTGCAGCTGAAACTGCCTTCTCGTGTGACTTTTTATACAATACAAGATCTTGCAGCAAATCTTCATTCATCAACTAGTATAAAAAAACAAATGATTATCTTAAAAGATTTTAAGCAATGTAACATGCATAGATTAATGCACCAATGAAATAAAATGGTAATTTATAGCAATTGATTTACTTTAACAGAAGCACCTAAAATATATCAAATATTTAAACGATTTGTAGGGTTGATTAAAGGTTGTGTGTGCTGTCCAGGGGAGGGCTGAAAGAAGTATTAGTGAGTCCATGGGTTCAGAGACCGAAAGACATAGATAGTTACCAATGGCATGCGCAAACATATTTCCCTTATCACGTTCAGTCCAACAGCAATTGCCTAGAACATCATGCAAATAATTAATCAATTACGTAAAAAGAAAAATTATCTATAAGGCAGCTTTTAAGTAACAAAGCAAAACCTCTGGCCGGGAACGATCATGTACAAATTGATTTACTATTTGTTTGAACAATGGCTCAACTGCATCAGGAGGAACCTGCTTAAACAAGATTCAAATTGGTGGCGGGAAACTAGAGAAAGCTACTAGTGAAATAAAAAGCTAATAGCTAGAATGAAACATTCAAACAATCAAATAGAAAACCATACCATATCATGACAGGCCTGAACTGCTGCTGCAAGTAAATTAGTTATATCTTTTTGATGAGGCTGCAAAGATATCCGGCTCGTATTAACCAGAGCAAGTCTTATGTTTATGATGGAAAACTTGAATGAAGATAGCATACCTGAACATATCTTTGAAGAAAAGGGTAGAAATTTAATAATATCAAGCGGTGAAGGCCAACTGTTCTAGCAATCACTTTCAACATCATCATTTTAACCTGAAGTTAACCAGAGGAGGGAACTCAATATCAACGAGGCATTTAATTTCAGAGTTTATTAACAGATGAAAGCAAACTACATAAAACCTAACTAAAGCTTTCATAAACTGAAGTCAGACATTCAGTTCACAAGGAAATATAAAAACTAAACAGTCCGGTTTGAAACATCAAGAAAAGCATTCACCTCAAATCGTTCATTGCAGGTTTGAAGGCGAGAAAACAGTTTTTCTACAAATCCCTGTGAACAAAACAGAATTATAAGCTTTCTATGAAAGACAATATTACAGTAAATGCAATTAATAAAATGTGTGAAAAGGGTAAAACCTGTGAATCTTTTAGATGGTAAAGAGGTGAATAATAACTATTATTGCTAGTTTCAGATGACAGGCGTTGCTGCCTTTTCATGCTACGAATAGCACGCTGTAGTTTTGCTTTCTTTTTCTTCTTGCTAGCAGTTGTACCCTTATGGTGTGCCTGAAAATACAATAAAACCAACCATATCTATTGTAATCTAAAAAAAAAGAAAGCAGCTACCATTCTTTAAAGAAAAAAGACCAGACACAAACTGCTAGGCAATGAAATTCCATACATCAGCCATGCATACACATACTTACATATATATTTCATTTACTAAAACTTATTTGTATCATCATAAACCGACCAAAGCTAAGAGAAGGTGTAGAACTCATGGTAGAAACAAGGAAATTTCACAGAGTTGGCACTAATAGCAAACAAGAGTGGTTCAAAGAAAAAAAACAGAAAATGGATCAGATGATGCAATTAACCTTGTAGGCGGTTTCCTTGTTGATGACAACTTGGGGATTTTTAGCCATTTCATCTTCACTGCTTAAATCATCTGCATCCTCATCATCATTTTCAATCTTCTCATAATCAAGAAGAAAAGAGAGCACAGCAATCATTATTCTGCAAAATCAAATACAAACATTTACTTACTAAAATTCAATATTATAAACAACAGATATTAACCATAGTAAAATCAGATATACCTAGAAGATGAATGAAAACATGCCGTACAAATTGCATTTGCTGTTCTATCATCAAACCAAACCTTTCTCCGATGAAGCTCGCTTAGTGTAATAAGAGACCTTTTTGCTTTAGCTTCATCTTCTTGCTATGACAAATATAGAAAATATATTAAAAAAATCAACCAACATTAAACTTTGATCGAAAGGGCATTATTTAACTACCTGCAATAATGCAAACAAGACATTCTGGAGGGCGCGATTCTTGGCCTCGTTCTTATGATTCTTGTTCATTCTTCTAATACTATGAACGACATGAGAAAAAGCTAACTTCCTCAAATTCGTATCATCTAGTGTCTGCAACTCCATGAACAACGCTAGAGTGTCTTTTATATCAATAATCTGTCAAATGCAAAAATTCAAAATTTCAAGTCAAACCAAAACATCTAAGATTAATAAAAAAAAAGGAACTAATTTTCTAAGTCACCTTCCGGTTAACGAGGAGAATGAGAGCTTGAGTGACGTGGAACCTAAGCCCCGATGGAAGAGTCCTTGCAGATGATTTAAGAAAAGCAGCGAGATCGGAAGGGAACTCGGCGAGCTGCTTGAGATAGAACGGCGTGACGTGGGCCAGGAACATGGCGCGGTCGCCGAGGTCCTTGGCCACAGTTGGGTCCGCACCGACGCCACTGATGGAGGAGAAGTTGAGAGCCGCTTGCTGCTGGAAGAGCTCGAGAGCGGAATAGAATTGGCTGCGGATGAGATGGAACTCCGTATCGTAGCCTTCCGGGTCAGTTTTCATTTTAGATTGGAGGGAGGGGAGACTCAGCTTCTCTGAGCTCCGGCCCGATGCAGAGAGAGGCTCCGCCGAGCCACTGACCAGTGAAACCATTGCTTGAAGTTGATTTCCCCCTTGTCCTGTTTCTAGGGTTTTTGGAATGAACAGTAAACCCTGAAATATATGTATTGTTAAGAGGTTGTCACGCGCCTCTCAAATGTAAGTACTTCTTTCTTCTATTTTTGCAATAACAGAAATTCGATCGAGTTTAGTCGAGTCGAATTAAAATATTTTTAGTTATTTGAATTTAGATGACTTATTTTACGAGTCAAATTTTATTTGAATATTTTTAAATCTAATTGAGTTTATGAAATTCCAGTTGAGTCGAATTGAGTCAAAATTTTAAATTTATGTACAAATTTAATTGTAGTTATTTATATTACTATATTACATATTGATTTCAATTTAAACGGATTTCTATATCCAGATACGATATACATATATATTTCTTTATATTTTCATATGTGATATATATAATATATTAAGCAGAATTAACAAACTCGACTTGAACTTAAAAACTGGTCAACTAATTATTAAAAATTTTGAGTTATTCAAATTTCTATTTTATAACTCAAACTTTATTTGAAATTTTTTCAAGTTGGGTCAAGTTTATAAAATTACGAGTTAAGTCAAAATGAGTCAAATTTTTTTGCGTTGAGTAATTTATTTTTCGAGTAGAATTTTTCCCATCCCTAATTCATAAGGGTAAAGTAAAATGATTTGTATTTTTTAACCATTGGTATCTCATTTATTGGTCGATTAATTTGGATCGAATTTTGCAAACGCTCAATATAAGGCGACCCTCCCAAATCAGTTTTATTCATTCACAATATTAAGATTCGAACCTCTAACATTGTTTAAGGGACCTGATATCTCATCCCGCTAGATCAACTGATTGTTGATAAACTGATTTATATATTAAATTAAAAAATCACAAATTACCAACAATCGGTTAGTATAGCCAGATGAGAAAGCCAAAAATTTGAATATTAAAGTTATAAGTTGAATAAATTAAATTATAAGAGCCGTTCTCACAATACACCTCTTCATATCTGATTCTGATTAGCCGGTAAATAAAAAATATAAACTGAATATGTTAATTTATGTTGTGGAGTTGGAGAATTCAATGGGTTTAGATATAATTGTTTTTTAATTTATGTTTCGGTTAAATTTTGAATATATTTTAATTGTGTTTATGTATTTCAGTCCATTTTAATCAATGTGTATATCAATTCTATTAGTTAGTATAAAATTTTAATATTTTAAATTATTCTTTTAATTTTTGCATAATTACATTTTGAAATAAAATATAATTATTTAATAAGATATTAAACTTAATTAATAATTTTAATTTTTTTCTGAATATTTTGATATGATTACATCATAATACAATATCTATTATTTAGTCTTAACGTTTTTTCAAACATGGACAAACCAATCCAACCCTCCTCAACTTTTATGGTCAATTTCATTTTAACTCCATGATAGTTTTTAAAAAAAAAAACAAGTCTTACTCCTTCAATTTTTTAGTGTAATTATTATTTAGGATATTATCAATTTTAAAATTAATAAAATTAAACTATGCCCCTCAACTTTTTTGGTCTAATTACTTTTTAAGACTTGTCATTTTTGTTTGAATAGTTAAGACTTTTAATGTTAAAATGAGTAAAATTAAGACATGCCCATTTTTTATAGATGAATTACTTTTTAGACTTTTATTGGTTTTAAGATAAATAATTTGACCCTCATAATTTCATCCAGATTCTCTTTGTTGATATATATTATTACTAGAGGCTAATTATAAAGCGGACTCTCCCAATTCAGCTGCTCCATCACAACTTTAAAATTTAAATTCTAGATCTTGCTAAAGAAATATAGTCTCATCTCATTATATTATCCGGTTGTATATTGTTTTTAATGATTTTTTTTCAATAAGATATTAATATACATTACCCATTTGCTCGTTACGAGAAAAAGACTACAAACACATGCTAGTATGGTTGCAGCTAATAGTGTCTCGGTTTCTCTTACTGACGTTGTGTGCTTGTTGTGCCTCATCTGGTGTTGTTTTTCTATGTAGTGTGCCTTTTCTTGTTGTTTGTATTTTTGTTTCTGTTTCATTTTTGCCGAGCGAATTTTCCGGTTCAATTTTGTGATTTTCTTCGGTGGTCTCTCCGGGTCGGTTTGTGACCGGTTGTATTTGTTGTTTTTTGTTTATTCTTGATCTCATGTTTGTAGTTTGTGTCTTGTATGTTTCTTGTTTTATTGAATGTCAGTTTATCTTTCGCTCAAAAAATGGATGCTCCTCAGACACCAAGACCCACTCAACAAAGATTGTAATTACAGACACAAATTCGTACTCGATCCGATCCGATCCGATCCAAACTTCATTTTTCACACAAATGGAATGATCAAAGCTACTACAATCCAATCTTAACAACATAAATCCATGTACCTACATTTCTAATACCAATAAAAACAATCTCCTATGGCTATCAAACAACATAAAGAACAAGAAAGAATACAAATATGAATATCATCCAGCCTTTACAAATCAATATCATCACTCATCAGGACCTGTCAGAACTTTCACCATAACCTGCATCACTTTGACCTCATCTGCAAACATAATATATACTCAGCCGTCTCCCTGAAAAGACCAGCCAAACCCACCGCTTCCTTGTTCCGAATCAGCTTCTTCAACGTCTTCACCTTCCTTTGGAAAGGGTTGGAAGAACTCCTCCTGCTCATCAAAACCCTACTTCTGCAGCAGCCGGGCCTTCTTCTGGTTCTGCACCTCAGACGGCGCTTTACCGGTGAGCCATTAGACTGATCGGACATGATGATTCCCAAAGTCTCAGCTTCTTTGAATGGTGATGGGGGCAAAAAGGATAAGCTCAAACCATATATAATGACAGCACAGAATGGACAGTTTCATGGAAGGTTTCCAAGCGAATGGGGCAAAGTTAAATATTGACGAAATTCAAATTGGTAATTATTGGGATAGAATTATTCTAGAGAGATATAATTTCGTTTAATATCTTATAACTATTGCGGTTATATTGTATTACAGAGATGAGTATCGTAGAAATATTAGAAAGAGTATTTTGGATACGTTGAATTTGAGACGTGGAATAAATTTTTTTTTATCTTTTTTGGTACTCTATAAATGCTCTCGCACTAAAAACTTAAGATTAGAGTTTAGGGGATATATAGTATGATGTATTGTTTAGGGTTTGACTTTTAAAATTTAGAATTAAAGTTAGAATTTAAAATTTAAATTTTTTAATGTTAAAGTATGAAAAGAGACGTCGAAAAAGATCAGAAGACTTTTGTTCGTGACGATGGTACATGTAGTTTTAGAGGAGCTCTTATCCTCGCACCATTATTTTTGCCTTTATTTTGTACAAATTTTGTTTAAAAACAGATTAATGTTTTGTCCTTCCATCCCTTAACCTTGTCTTCGCCCCTCTCTATGGAAGTATGTAAATTAACCCATATTAAATTTTATCTCTTGTGCATATTATATTTTATATTGATCTCGTATTATTTATTTTCCGCCTACTAAATTTCAAACAGGATGAATGAATGGAAACGGCCAAGTGGTTCTTAAATTTAGGTGTATGCTTTCAGCATGTTCTCCAACTCAATGCACATGCAGCCACCTTCCAGCACTCTCAATGACCTAATGAGAACACCCTGGATTATTCTTTCCACAACTTTCCATATTCAATGCACGGATATGTTCGGGTGTGGTTCCTAATTTTCCAGCTCGATCATCATCGGCAATCCACGTTTACAACACAAGAAAAGCTCGCAGCCTCTAGGGTTGTCGTTTTCATGGTGGCTAGGGAACCTACGCCGTTAAACCATGGAGAGAAGTAGACATTGTAGATCTTCATGTTGGGGATAAATCAGATTTTGGTTCTGACACTCATCAACCAGATTTGTTTGTATTAATCTAAGGATCGTTTTCGTACATGTTCTCAGAAATATGATCACTCCATCACCTACACAAATCTTTTGGGACAAAGATGCATGCATGTATCGCTGCCTGCGACATTAATCATTTTAACATCATCAGCTAAATGTCCATAACAGTGGCGGAACTCAATATTATTTGTTGAGATGAACATTTTAAAAAATTACAATTTAGGAGGCCAACACTGAATTTTATGCAATTTTACCATGGAATTTTTCTAACCCACTAATCTCTCTGTAGTTACACCCTTGGTCCAAAAAATATTATCCGGTTCCATTCGAGGTTTAAAACTGCAATTTCTTATAATACGGTATCTAAATTATCAATAATTTTTCAAGTTCTAAATCTAAAAATATTGCATTTAATACACTCAAACTTACTGGACTTAATGTGTTATAATGGTAATAATTTCAACCGAGTTAAAAGCCAAATCGACTTAAGAATCGTTTCAATTTGCATCAAATTCTATCTGAATTTAGACCAAAGTCGATTTTTTTACATAACATGTTCTCAGTGGTCTAAGTGACTGAGGGATGATATTTTTTGGTCCCTTGAAACATCCGACAGTATAATCGGCCGCGAAAGATCCCGTCGTTTGGAGGATCTCGTTGATCCGAACATACAATGTTACCTTCCAACTCTTGGTGATGTTGTTGCCTGCTTTTGTTTTCCCCTGTTTGAGTCTGTTGTAACTCATTTTTGTTCGGGTTAGATCCAAAATAAGCTAAATATCCCTATTTATTATGCACAATTAAAAAAACTCTTTATCCAGTTAAAGATGCCGTATTTACAGACTCGAAAAGCAGGAAAGAAGAAATTATCACCCGGAAATTTTCGATCTGTAAAATCAATGTATTCACCTTTTTTTAGTTATTCAATGGAAAAAACTTTGATACACAGGTTGTGTAAACTTTAGTTTACACGTGTTTTTTAGTTTTAGGGGTTAGGATTTTAGTTTAGGGGTTTAGGTTGTAGGGTTTAGAATTTAAGGTTAGTATTTATAATTTAGGGTTTAGTTTTTTAGGGTTAGGGTTAAGAATTTAGCATTTGAGTTTTTATAGTGTAAATATACAGAATTTTACACAAGCCTGTGTATCAAAGTTTTACCCATATTTAATACCCCAAAGTTTTTGTATAGGAGAACTTATCGAATGAAATATAAAAATTAAAGAAAAAAAGGGCAAATTACGTGGCTCACATCTCACCCCCCACCGCCTATTTTGGCTATAAATAGCCACGCACAATGAAGGGAATTCACGGCAGCAATTTGGCAATTGTAATGCCAATTGAAATTGGCCATAAATTGAAGTGGCCGAAGCAAGCTTTGCCTGCATGAAAGCAGTACCCTCTCGAGGATTTAATTGCCGCGGTGGTTCCGTTAATCACTCGGAGGTTTTTTTTGTGATCCGATCAAGTTATGTTTTGGGAGCCATGATAAGATGGCGTCGAGGTCTTGGTAAGGGCCAGTCAAATTTTTTTATTTAAACTTATAGTATGAGTAAAATTCGGTCCTTATCTTTGTATTTATTTATAATAATATATAGTTTTGTTGATTACGTTTTTTATATTGACATGCTTTTTATATATATTTTTATATATTATTTTACTTTTAATTTTTGCATCGTTTTTTTTTCTTTTTTTAATTTCATTTTTTTTATATTCGATGTATTTTATTTTTATTTTATTTGTGTATTTTTTATATGGTATTATTATGTATATTATATATAATGTGTAATATATATTATATTTATAATATGTATATAGTATAATATTTGTTTTATATAGTATTTGTATAATATGTATATTTATGTATAAGATATTGTCACTGCCCAAATCTTTTGGTCCGAGACAGTTGCGCAAGGATCCGCCCAAGGGGTTCAAAGCAGATCATCGGACTTGCCAAGACCACCAGACTTGACCCAACACTTGGAGAATGCTAGAGAGCCCGATCACACTAGCTTTTCAGAAATGGCAGGAGACAAGAAGTCAAACGAGGAATCTTGCCATATCGGGTGTGATCAACTATCTGAGGAAAGAAACCTAATAATTGATGTAATTAGGTAGGATTTGATATTCTTTCATAGATTAGAGATTCTTGTAAGGATTTGGGCTAATCCTGGCCATCCATGTAAATCGATCTGGACCATTGATTGAGTGTGAGCTTAACTATAAATAGAGAGCCTCCCACTCTCATTTGAATCATCCAACCATCTCATTCCATTCATTCTCTCATTTGAGAAGAGTAATAAGACTCTGAGGCATTTACTCTAGTTCTCCTTTTGTTCTTTCAATTGTCTTCGTTTCCAAAGCTCTTCGAGCTAGTTGCCTCTCGAGTGGCCAAGAGTAGCCACCATAGTGCTTAAAGCGCTTCCGCATCCATCGAAGCCTGGAGGGCTTGTCTGAGCCGTTACCGAGCAGGAGTACTCGCAAGGCTGGTTGAAGGCTTACTTAGGCGCGGGAATCGACCGATTAGCGTCAAGGGCGTCTAAGGCTGCACGGATCACTAGGGTTGAGCCCTAGCCCCGTGACAAGTGGTATCAGAGCGAGACGAGGGGGCTTGCGTTCGAGCCTACTTGGTGTTGAAGTCAAGTTAGGCGAGGATTTGCATTTGAGCTAGTCAAAGTGAGCAAGCTAGTTCGTGGCAAAGAAGTGACCGAGATGGTATCACAATGGAGAAGAATGACAATGAACGAGGTAAAAGATTTCATTGAGGATCTCGATGATAGAACGTTCACTCTCAGGTCTCAGATAGAGGACTTGTCCAAGAAGATGGATTCCTTCAAGGAAGAAATCACCAAAGAGGCCCGAGAATCTCTCAACTTGACGATTGAACAGATCAAACGTCATTCCGAGTGGTTACCACCGTTGATGAAAATGGTATGTAGGCTTGAAGAATCTGAAGAGGAAGCCAAGCAAACCTAATGTGTTTTCGAGTCCCGTCTTAACCAAGTGGAGTCCATGGAGGGCCGGTTTAAGGACGAGACACGACGAGTTTTCAGCGAGTTGGTGAATGTTCGACAGAGTAATACTTGCGAAGCCGAGGTGAAGGCTTTGCAGATCGAGGCGAATGAGCTCAAGAAAGAGCTACTCAGTTGCAAGAGTGTAATGAGTGAATGGGGTGCGCTTGCCACCATCTAAGAGGGACTTAGGCCTGGGGCGAAGCTTGCATTGGAGCAAGGAGGTGCCCAAATTCGGGAGGCCAAAGATGCAGCCGAGTTGCTGACCGAGCCTGCAGGAGACAAGCTAGTCAGTGCCGACACGTCCGAGCCCACGACGAATGACTGTGGGAATGGCGAGGCTAAGTCCGTGCCAAAGAAGAAGGCGAGCAGGAAGATGAAGTGCTACTTCTGCGATGGCCCACATGTGATAAGGAGTTGTCCCGAGAAGAATCGCCTTGCTGCACTCATCAAGAGAGAAGATGAGCCAGAAGGGGAGTAGCGCAACTTGGCGCAATTGCGAGTGTCAATAAGCCAAGGGAAATCCAGGGTACGACTACGAGTGCCAAAGTAGTCAAGCCAAGGTCGAGCCACGGTGCGATAGCAAACGAGAAAGCCGTCAAGCCGAGGGTGAATAAGAAGCAATTGGAGTGCTACCAGTGTAAGGGGCCTCACAAGTTGCGAAGATGCCCAGTTCGAGCCAAGGAGTCCAAGATGAGGGACAAGCCCGAGGGAAGCGAGGCTACAAAGCTTGGTTCGAAGCCTTCTAGTTCTGCCAAGGTCAAGGGAGACCGAAAGCAGAAAAAGGTGAACGTGTCCAGGAAGGCTAGGAGAGTGCTTACCGAGGATGTTCGGGGAAAAAACATCGCTTTTGAGACCAATGGAGCGTCGAAGGGGGCCAAGCCGAGGGACATTGCAACCTTGGAGACACCACCCATGGGCAAGGTAGGGAACAAACGAAGGACTTTGGGTAAGAAGTGCCAACGTAAGAGAAAGCACCGAACTTCGAGGAAGAAGGGTCGATGCAAGAAGAGTCACCAAGCTTCAAGTTAGAGGGGCAAGTGCAACGAGGGGCAACGGACCTTAGGCAAAAGGTGCCGATGCGTGCAAAGAACTTCAATGAGGGAGGTTCGATGCAAAGGGGGTCAGACTTCGTGGAGACAGAAGGGCTGACCCATTTTAGAGTAAATGCGACCGAGAGAAAGGTACATCTCAAACACCACTCTAGTGTTTTTGAGTTTGATTTGCCGAGTTTGATGAACATAGGTCGAGTTGGACCTAACCATCGGTGCGGATGAGACAAAGTTTGGAAGGGACCTTTCAGAGTTCTAAGGAGCCAAACTGATGGGCTGACGAGTCTGAGAGTTCGTCTGGTGTTCAATGTGGTGACACCCAAGACTTTGCCGCGGGATCAAGGCAAACCAAGGCTTGTAGGAGAAAGCTCCTACAACGACGATGTATCCTAAGGCGTCATAGCACGCGACATCACTTGGCGGGAAGAGTCGGAGCGAGCAGTCCTTATGGGGGGACATGAGCAAGCCGAGACGTCGAGAAGCCACCAAGACGATGTGAGTAATGGTGCAGAGGATCGAGGAAATCCATGGCGGCAGGAGCCGAGGCGAGCAGTTCATATGGGGGAACAATACCAAGCCGAGGCAACAGGTAGCAGCATCCAAGGAGGCCCTGTCCAGGATCGTTCTAGTGCAGCGACGAGGGCGTCGCCAAGTTCAGTTGAGGAGAATGTCACGGCCCAAATCTTTTGGTCCGAGACAGTTGCGCAAGGATCCGCCCAAGGGGTTCAAAGCGGATCATCGGACTTGCCAAGACCACCAGACTTGGCCCAACACTTGGAGAATGCTAGAGAGCCCGATCACACTAGCTTTTCAGAAATGGCAGGAGACAAGAAGTCAAACGAGAAATCTTGCCATATCGGGTGTGATCAACTATCTGAGGAAAGAAACCTACTAATTGATGTAATTAGGTAGGATTTGATATTCTTTCCTAGATTAGAGATTCTTGTAAGGATTTGGGCTAATCCTGGCCATCCATGTAAATCGATCCGGACCATTGATTGAGTGGGAGCTTAACTATAAATAGAGAGCCTCCCACTCTCATTTGAATCATCCAACCATCTCATTCCATTCATTCTCTCATTTGAGAAGAGTAATAAGACTCTGAGGCATTTACTCTAGTTCTCCTCTTGTTCTTTCAATTGTCTTCGTTTCCAAAGCTCTTCGAGCTAGTTGCCTCTCGAGTGGCCAAGAGTAGCCACCATAGTGCTTAAAGCGCTTCAGCATCCATCGAAGCATGGAGGGCTTGTCCGAGCCGTTGCCGAGCAGGAGTACTCGCAAGGCTGGTTGAAGGCTTACTTAGGCGCGAGAATTGACCGATTAGCGTCAAGGGCGTCTAAGGCCGCAAGGATCACTAGGGTTGAGCCCTAGCCCCGTGACAATATGTATAAAATATTATTTATGTATTTATGTATATTAAGATATATTATATATTTTTATTTTATTACTTTACATTATTTATATTAACTTTATGTTATTTATTATTTTACATAAATATCATATTTTGCCCATTGTTCCGATATTTCTATTGGGAGTGTCATCCCGGCCATCCGAGTGTCATCTCCTTTGAATGTCGTGAATAGCAAGGCAGATTTAAGCTGTTGTGTATGCATCTTGAAAATTAATTATTAAATTAAATCAAAATTTTATTTTCCTTAATAAAAATAATGTGAACTTTTAGGTACCAATTTTGGGCGTAGTGGGGGGTGCTAATCCTTCTACACTTGTAACCAACTCCCGAACCCATCTCTGGTTAACTTTTTGGTCCAAGTGACCGGTGGCGACTTCTTTTTTAACCATATTTTTATTATTTAAAACACGTGACTTTCTAATCGAGAACGAAGCCTCCCAAAAAAAGTCCGGACGAAAAAAGTTGTTACAGAGTCTATGTTTAAACTTTTTCTTCTCTGTTTTCTTCTTATTTTCTGGATATTTTGGTATCCTTATGCTGTAATACTTCTTCTATGAATAAAACGTTTCATCGGTTGTTAAAAAAAAGATTGAGAGATAATTTATATGTATAAAAAGATTGAGAGATGATATTTTTTTATATAACTTAGATTTGAACAATTTTCCTTATAAAGTATTCTTGTATTTTATCAAAGATTTGAAATATAATATATGCAATCATGAAACCTTATTACGATGTTGATAAAATTATAATTTTTTTAATAATTTCTAATATTTTCACATATATATATTTAAAAAAAATAAAATTAATAAACTCAATGATTACATCAAACATCATATGATTATCTTAAAAATGAATTAAACACGATCTCATTCGGTCTGTGCTAACGATTGTATAATAGTGTTATGACGGCTATGGCACATGGATAAATCCTTTTCCACATGACAAATATGCTTACTTATTTGATTATCCATTAATCTGTGTTAACGATTGTATAATAGTGAACACATGTTTTTCTATATGTGCAACGTTACCCTTATAATAACATAACATGCATTAATTATATTTTTTCTCAAACAATTGTTTTTTACTCACCGGTATCTAATATATTGGTTGATTAATCCGGATCAAGTACTGTAGAGACTCATTAGGGGCCGACTCCCCAACTCAGATGCTTCATTCACAACTAGAGGTGGCAAAACGAGTCATTTGGGTCGGTTTCAGTTCAGGCCATTTATGGTCTGACAACTTTCAGTTTGGGTCTAGTTTGGCTTTAGTTCGGGTTTGTAATGATTCATGTTGGATATCGGGCCGGGTCGGTTGATTTCAGGTTGGGTCAATAAGAGATCAGTCAATTTTAGTCGAGTTTTCAGGTCGGATCTGTTTTTTACACCCGTATATGACTTTATAAAGTCTATATTTGTTTTTTTTTGTGAGTTTTGTTGCAGTTCACATCTCATCTTTTTTTTAATATCTTTTCTTTATTTCAGGTTGCCTTTGGTTCGGGTCTTTCTGTTCAAGTTCATTCGATTCAGTTGAAAAATAGTTTGAGTCTATTTCGGTTTAATTAAAATTCAGGTCGATTTCGGTTCAGTTTATTTCGAATTTCGAATCATCATGTTTGGGTTGATATCGTGTCTTTGGTCGGATAAATCAATTCGAGTTTCGAGTCAAGTTTGCCATGTCAATTTTGGACGTATAAAATAGGACGAAAATGATAGCTTAAATTTAGATACTAAAGTGAAAAATATATATAATCCAATAATCAAATCGTGAATAAAGACTTTTTCTTTTAAGGAAAGATTTCGCTCTATTCATGTTTTAGAATAAATATATAAAGTATGAGAAAGAATATGATGATTTGGAAATTTTAATTTATAAAAAAATGTTATGTGAAAATTAAAATGACGTGAGTTTATTTAATCGGGTAAGACTATGGATGAAATTGTGAGAATGATTCATGAAATAATTTTTTAAAATTTATTTTGAAATATGATTAATTGCATATGGAGCCTTTGAAATTTTTAATAGTTATTTAAAAGTCATTAAAAATTTAATTGTGTTCAGCACTGCATTATATTAGTGTTGTTTAGTGGTGTGCTACGCCCGTTCTAGACTCATGCTAGTTATATTTGATTTTAGATTAATTGTAAATTTATGATTGAAATCATGAATTCTATTGAGTTATAAATGCATATTTATCGATAATATTGAATTTTTTTAGTTCAAATTCCAGTTCGATCAAACTTGATCAAAAAAAATTATCATATAAAATTTTAAAAGTATTATATCAAATCTAGCTATCAAAATTCAACCATATATCATGTTCTATCACCATTTCAAAGCATTTCGCAATAACATAACATAGTAAAACACCTAGTACTGAATTCAGTCATTTCAGCATATATAATAAACTTGACCAACAGAACAATGTTCTGAGTTCAGAGTTCAGAGTTCATCCTTGGCCTTTTGGAATGAAGCTTTCCTAACGTTGTTGGAATGCAACTTGACAGGGTACGAGTTTCCAACGTTAATCCACAAAGGCCTTCTCGAGCATCGATGTCTCACTGCATCCTTATGTAACCCTTTTCTCCCCAGTCTTCGCCCCACGAGTTCTTCACAATCCAGTACTTCGTCCCGTCATCGGTTACACCGTAGCCTACCACTGCCACCCCATGGTTCAGCTCGGCGCCACTGGCTCCTGTGAATACACCCTGCAAAATAATAGGTACCAGAATGTTATAATAGATGTGGTTCGAGAATCGGTCTTTATGGAGTTTTATGGTTTGAAAATTTCGGTTACCTCCGAGTAGAACTGGAAATCCTTGCCACCAGCATCTATAGCAATAGAAACAGGTTGGTGTGCAACAGCTTTCATCAGAGCATTTTCATCCTTTTCTGGTACCATTTAATAGCCATCGATGATCACCACGGGACCATTCAACTGAAAAATCAACAGCCAGCCAGATTCAACTCATCACCATATATATACATATATATAAACAGTATTAAGAGCTTTGTTTTGTTACCTTGGATGAGTCACAGGACTCGTCTTTGGCTTCGTATGGGTAGATTTTCTCAGTAGTTAGTCCATCACTTTCCTTGATGAACTCGAATGCTTGTTCCATCAATCCTCCATTACAGCCTTGGTTCTCCTTATCACAATCAACTAGATCTTATTCGGATAAATTCACGAGCTCCCCTGTTTTGATTTTGTTTACACCCTCCATTGCAACAACAGTTGAAAACGCCCAGCAGCTTCCTGTGACATCAATAACCTTGAGTTACTTCAAAGCAACATGTGATTTGTGTTATTTTGTAAATTGACTGTTGCATCCAAAAAGACTTGAAAAGAAAACAAATCCTTACCACATTTGCCTTGGTCCTTGATACCAGTAACTGCTCCTTTCTTCCTTCAATCAATGGATAGAGGAAGGTTATCAACTTGGCCGTGCCGGAAATCAGTCATCCGCCTCGGACCATGTAACATCCAGTAATGGCTAATCTTCGAGCTCCTTGTACTCATGAACTCGTGGTTTGTCATGTCTGCAAACTTGTTCAGTTTCAACTTGTAAGGCTTATTCATCTGGTTCGAGCTGTGGATATGTTTCAGATTCTCCTTGAACACATTGAAACGCTTTTGCTTCTCCTTCGTGTCATGGGAGATCGTATGGTGGCTCCTCCATCTCTCGTACAAATCCCACAGGCTCTCTTCCGAGGCCAAATCTGTCTCATGGTAATCAAAGCATTCAGCAAACTGAAAAGCCAGAGCCAACGAAAACACAACCAAGATTAACTTCCACATATCCATTTCAAAGGACTTGAAATACCAGAAATGCCGATTTCGTAGGTGAATCCTATGCAAAGAGCTAATTCCTTGATTGTCTAGAGATGCAAGCACGCCCTTTTATGGTGATAAGGGTGGGGTGTTGGCATCTTAACTTTACAAGGATTTAGCCAGAAATTAAGGCAAAAAGGGTGCACAGATTTTAAAGAAAACAACTTTGCACCTGTTTTGATAGGCGATTTTGTTACAGTCCTCGTGGAAATACACACAACTGACATGCTAACCCACGCTGCCTTTGTTTTAACTTGTTCGTAGCAGATGAATTGGTTATGTACTTGGAAGTTGCGATTTGCGAAGCGATATGGATCATGATTTCTTGCAGGTCCTGGAGAAAACAATGCTCAAAACTGCAATATCTTTTCTTCCAAAGATCTGAAATTTGGATACATTGGATACTCGAACGTAATATTTGGACGGCAGTGAAGGGCAGAAAGAACATGCATTCAAATACTTGCTAGTTACCACTCGCTTTTTATCTCGTTCAGTTTGATCCGGAAACTGGTAGCAGAGGAAACAATATGTTCTGTACGAAGGATGCTTAAGGATTAGGCTAGGCAAGCTTGACCCGAGACCCGAACCAATTTACTCGACCCGAGATCCGAAATCAACCCGAACACAAAAATTTAAATTTGATCCGAAACTCAAAATAAACCGAATCGAAACTGACCTAAATTTTAATTGAACTGAAATGGACCCAAACTTATTTTTAATCGAACTGAATGGACCCCAACCAAAAGCAACTCGAAATAAAGAAAATATATTAAAAGAAATAAAAAAGATAGAATGTGAATTGCCATACAACTCAACAAAAAAGCCAAATATATTAGCTTTATAAAGCCATATAAGGGTGTAAAAAACTGACATGACCGGAAAACCGACCGTTCTTTTATTGGCCAGACCCGAAATCTACTGACCCGACATTAACCGAACCGAAATGATCTAAACTGACTTGATACCCGGCCCAAATCACCATAGACCCGAATTTAAACCGAATCAGGCTCGAACCAACCCAAATCAAACCTGAACCGAATGTAGTCATACCCGAAATAACCCGAAACCGAACGATCCGTTTGCCACCACTACCAAGGATTGAACCATTCATATCCAAGGCTTCTCATTGTTATAACATACAATCAAACTAGCACATCCGCCTTGCAATGGTCAAAATTCATGGTAGAGCGTGCAGAGAAGCACAGAAACAACTTTTAACAGTCTCCTTTGGTTGTTGGCATTAACTGCCTAAACAAAAATCAAATTAGCATGTTCTTAGCAGTTTCTGCACCAGCATGGTATGCTCGGTCCACTTAAGTAAATATCTGTAGTAATCTCACTTCTCACCATGGGGTCAGGTAGTTATAAAGTAGACATTACAAAATCCAATGGGATAAAGAGGTAAATGGCATGAGATCGAAAAGGAACCTTAAAAGTTAACTTACAACAGTCTACTTTAACAGTAGGTATCAATTGCTTAAACAGAAATCGAACTAGCAAGTTCTTAGCAGATTCTGCAGCAGCAAGGTATGCTCAGTCTAAACATGGTAGCAACCCACCAATTATTCACAATTAACAAAATTATCATGGCAAATGAGTTGATGGTAATAGCACATGTCAAGCAGAGAATGTGATTAAAAGTGTTTCAATACCTTTACAACAGGCATAGATATGATAATGCTAATATATATGTGTTTTAAGGTAAGATCTGATCTATGATACTCGACTATAAGAAATAACATCAAAAGATGAAAATATTAAGAAACCCAAGTATTTTTGTTCCGTTCAGTACATATACTTTTCATGATAGACTTGAGAGTATCGCTAAGCCTATGATAGATATAACATACCCTATATCAAATAAGTAATGTTTGCTTTGCAGAATCTGTCATGTCTAAAGATTCAAATACTGCTTGTGTGAAAATGGAAAAGAATCAGTTAGAGGCACAAAGTGGTGCACATTATCAATATCAGCAAGCTATGTTACTCAGAATCAGTTATGTTCAATTTCGTGTGCAAGTTTTTTATGTATTTGGAGAACCCTCAGCTGGACATGAGCAAGACACAAGTATTTCAAGAAAAGCAAAGAGTTAGAGCAATGCAGACAGCAAGTAAAATATATATATTTCTCTACACAAAGAAGAAATGTAATGTTATTTTTCTTCCCTTCCTATCACACTTTGAATAAATTAAGCCGTCATCTGAAAAACAAAAGCTAGACTGATTCTCACTCATTCAACAAGAGAGATTAGCAATCAAAATCCTACAAAATAAGCAACCAAAGGCATTCAATAATCAATGTAATGGAATTTATCGTATCCCAATTCGTATTTATCATGACAAATGAACATGAGAAACACTAACATGCAAAATAAACAGAAAACCCATCCATTTCAAAACAGACAGTGTTGGCAGTTTATAAAGCAGAAGGAAACAACAATTCGTCCATGGCATATCATGGGGTTATCCAGCTCATTTTCAAAGGCAATATCATGGTTCTGCACCACAATTCCACTGAGTCTAAATCAAAACAAATCAGGGAAAAAACAAATAACAACAACAAGAAAAGGGCTTCAAGGCAGAATTTAGGCGAGACGCTCATTCAGCTTGGGCCTTGGCTTGCTGAAGCAGCTCTACCCTCATCCTCCTAATCTCCGCTTCTTCTTCCAGTCTCTCTTTCTGCAATCACAAGAGGCAACAGCATTCAAAAACATAATAATTAAAAATTTTAATTTAAGAATCGGAATGAAAGGGGGGAAAAGGCATCTCAGAACGTGAAGATCTGTATATCTCGATGATCTAATTGGGATTTAAAACAAGAAACGATATTGAAATGAGAGAAAAAGGGGGCGTTGCCGGACCTTCTCGTCTTGGCGGAGGGCGATCCAAACGTGGACTTTTTCCATGGATTGCCAGAAAGCGAAGGCGCCTAATGACATTGCGAAGTAAGTGGCTACTCTCACCATTTTTGTCTTCTCTGCTTCACCGACTGTCGAGGCTACGATTCGCGGCAAAATTCTGATCATCCGGTTTCTAAATTGCGATTCAATGTTTTATTTCAAGGTCCGCGTAGCTAAACGAGGCCGCACAACCTTTGTCTGGCCCAAGCCATACCACCATGTTCTGTTAGGCAGTTAGCCCACACATAGCCCATAGTATTGTCGGGTCATTGATATCTTAATAACTTGCATAGTGAATTTTTTTAATTGTTTAATGTGATTATAAGATAATATATATTTAATTATTGTTAATTTTTTAATAATGTGTATACATTAGGTAAATAAATTGTTCAAACCAAATCACTAAAAGATAACAACACTTTTCTTTTCACTATGACTACTAGATAAGTTCGCATCGGAAAAAAAAATTAGGTGATCGTGACGGGTAGTAATGGTTGCTCACATTTAGTAACATGTGATCTGTATTTTACCGACTCTGATTTGATCTGATTTTATAGAGTTAATTTTTTTTTTAAAAAAAGTTTGAGTTAAATGAAAATTATTAAATATCGAGTTAAATTCAGATAAGATGAAAAATGTCAAAAAAGAGAATAATAAGGATAATTACGATAAATATTCTTATTTGTATTTTCCCCTTATTATCTCTATTTTTTAAATAAAAAAAGAAAATATATATTTTATTTTTTTTGAATTTAGTCGGAATAGATTTTAATCCTAAAATTCCGGTTGAGTAGGAAGTCAATGTATGTCGAGTCGAATCAAGTTCAAATAGAAAGTTTAAATTTTCGAATTGGGTTCAAGTCGACCAAAAACCCGACTCTACCCAACCTATGCTCATACGACTCAGATTTTACTACATTAGAGTGTGAGTAACTATATATATATATATTATATTGTGTAAAAATTATACAAGCCTACATATTTCTTCTTTAAAAACTAAAGTTCAAAAACCCGGAACCTAATTTATAAATTCTAAGCCTATAAATTGAACACATAAACCCTAATTTAAAACTCTAACTCTTAAAACAGAAAGAATTATATAGTCTTTAGGCTATACAATATGTATATTTAATGATTTTCTTTACAATTTTACCACCTTATATTGAAAGGCAAGAGGAATCACTTGCATTCCATGGACTAGGTTAAGCAAAAAGACCTTTTATTCACATTCATTTGGAGCCTTTCGATCCATACTCTACACAAAATTTCAAAAACAAAGGAATGAGCCCAACAGTCCGGGTCAAATACGCTGTGCTGCCAACAAGCTGTTCAGATGCGCCAGCAGACTGTGTCAACCTACCGGCAAGTCTGCTAGTTCCATGCGTTTGAACTGGGCTGCACCACTAAAGAAACATTACTTGAGCGACATCGAGCTGCTTATCATCTGACCAGTACAACCCCAGTTTATATAATCCCTTAAAGCTGGAAAACTCTGCTTGTGGTTAAGCAGCAGGCTTGAACAAGGTTAATTATGGTAGCCCAAAGTTGCTTTTCAACTACCAAAACATAAATTACATAAGCATCAAACAAGAATATGTCTGGAATTAATCTGTCTTTTTCACAAGCTCTTCACAAAGTACAAATTAAGCAGCACCGAGAGAGAGTACAACCACTAGAGAAACAAAACAAGGAATCTAGAGGGTGAAGGAGACAAGCAGGTGACATTACCAAGGAACTCTACCTTGAGCTAAGGATTCTTGCTAATAATAGCTCAATAAACTTACTTATCAGTTATAATTAACCCCTTAAACTGATTTAGTCAATGGCAAGTTCCATCAGCTTTATCTGTCCATGGCATCCGAAATCACAGATTCTCTCATAGCACATAACTTCCAACACTAAAAGTATGAATCAAGAGGCCAGTGCAGCAGCAGACAAGGATTTTTTACCATTAACTATTACAGAATACAGACCCTTTCTAGTTTGGAATTGTTGTGCCGACTTAGTTCGAAACATTGATCATAGGCCCTTGATCCATTTGGCATAAACAAAGTGTGCATTCACATGAAACCAGACACATGTTTCTAGAGCTATAAGTTTTACTTGTTACAAAGATCGAACATTAAGGGAACGGCATTGAAGTCACTAGTATGGCGAACAAAGGTGGTGGGCTGTTCCGCTATGCTGATGGGATAGACAAACTGCTGTTGTTTTTCGGAACTTTAGGTAGCATCGGAGATGGGATGATGTCCCCCGTTAACATGTACATTCTTAGCGGTGCATTGAACGATTATGGATTGGCTGATCAGTCTTTCTCCAATGAAATAGTCGACAAGGTACCATGTCTAACATAGTACTGTTAAGATCTTAACTTGTTTGATACATTGTTAACAAACTGTCTCTGTGTACTTTTACAGTATGCACTTAGGCTACTTTATTCGGCGATCGGAGTGGGAATATCTGCTTTCATTGGTATGTGCATATGTAATTTCCATTTGTTCATTTTGGTATGGGAAAAAAAATTCATTTTAACTGCTTATATGTTCATATGCCAGAGGGAGTTTGTTGGACGAGAAGTGCAGAGAGGCAGGCATCTCGCATGAGGATCGAATATCTAAAATCAGTTCTCAGGCAAGAAGTCGGTTTCTTCGAGGATCAAACGACCTCTTCCTCTACATTCCAGGTCATCTCTACTGTCACTTCCGATGTGAATTCGATACAAGACACCATCGCCGACAAGGTTTGTCGATTGCCTTCTCAACTCTTGAAAAGTACATGTTTTAGTCTCATGATTGATGGTTGATTTCAGATACCAAACTGCTTGGCTCACCTCACATCATTCATCTTAAGCCTTGTGGTTTGCTTCAAACTTTCCTGGCGACTATCATTGGCTGCTTTTCCGTTTGCACTAATGTTCATAATCCCGGGACTCGGATTTGGTAAGGCACTGATGAACGTTGGAGTGGAGATGAAGGCTGCTTATTGTAATGCAGGTGGGATTGCAGAGCAAGCGGTCTCCTCGATCCGAACAGTTTATTCGTATGTTGCTGAGTTCCAAACTCTAGACAAGTTTAGCAATGCTCTTCAGAAAAGTATGGAGCTAGGGATGAAACAGGGTTTCACTAAAGGCTTGCTGATTGGAAGCATGGGAATGATTTATGCAGCATGGGCTTTTCAAGCTTGGGTTGGTGGTGTTCTCGTGACTGAGAAAGGCGAAAGCGGCGGTAATGTCTTTGTCGCCGGGATCTGTATCATCTTGGGAGGATTGTGAGTTACATTCTATAATATAATCCATTTTTTTCCTATTTCAACAACATTAATTCTCAAGGATTGTTGTCTGGTTTCATGTTGAACATCAATTTCAGGGCTGTTATGAGTGCACTTCCAAATTTGTCATTCATCTCAGAGGCAAGACATGCTGCCTTGAAGATTTTCGAGATGATCGATCGGAATCCTAATATACACTCTCAAAACGGAAAGGAAAAACTCCTGTCACATGTGAGAGGAGATGTTGAATTCAAAGATGTAGACTTCAGTTATCCATCAAGGCCCGAAACGCTTGTTCTCCATCGATTCAATCTTAAAGTTCAAGCAGGAAAGATCGTAGGTCTTGTTGGAGGTAGTGGTTCCGGCAAGTCAACAACCATTTCTTTGCTGGAAAGATTTTATGACCCCATCAATGGATATATTCTACTGGATGGACACAATATAAAGAAACTTCAACTTAAATGGTTGAGATCCCAAATGGGATTGGTTAATCAAGAGCCAATTCTCTTTGCAACATCTATAAAAGAAAACATTCTCTTTGGTAAAGAAGGAGCGTCGATGGAGCTTGTTGTTAATGCGGCAAAGGTAGTGAATGCGCATGATTTCATTGTGAACTTGCCTGATGGATACGAAACTCAAGTAAGTCCTGGTATACTCTAATTGATATATGACTTCGAAGTTCAAATGTTGTATGTTTTGCTGATCTAATTGTGTACCATTGCAAATCAGGTAGGACAATTCGGGCTTCAGTTATCAGGAGGGCAAAAGCAAAGGATCGCCATAGCAAGGGCATTGATCCGAGATCCGAAGATCCTTCTTCTCGATGAAGCAACAAGTGCACTGGATGCACAATCTGAAAAGATAGTGCAGGAAGCCTTGGATCATGCCTCACAAGGAAGGACTACGATTATTGTTGCGCATCGCCTTTCGACAATCCGTAAAGCAGACATGATAGCAGTTCTCCAATCAGGAAGAGTCATTGAATCCGGCTCTCACGACGAACTTATCCAAATGAACAATGGGGTTGGAGGGGCCTATAAGAAAATGGTCGAGTTGCAGCAAACAGCAATGCAAAATGAAGCATCCAATGGTTCGTTTAATCAACCAGAAGGTAGAAAAAACTTCATGAGTCGAACCCCGGGGACTCCAGGGACACCGATAAGCATAAAATCAAGCTACCACAGTAGCCCTGCATATCATCTTAGCCCAGTATACCCTTTCACCCCTGTATTTTCCTTCACCGTTGCAAGCTCGGACGAAATGCATTCGATCGAAAACCGAAATGACAAGAACATGAATTCTTCTCAATCTCAACTCTCCGCATGGCGTTTGTTTCGAATGAATGCACCCGAGTGGAAGAGAACATTAATGGGATGCTTAGGTGCCATTAGCAGTGGAGCAATTCAACCAATCTATGCGTATTCCATGGGAACAGTTGCCTCTGTTTACTTCATAAAAGACAGTTCCAAGCTCAAATCCGAAATCAGACTCTACAGCTTGATTTTCCTAGGACTAGCGGTTGCAAGTTTCTTTGCAAATCTTCTGCAACATTACAATTTCGCAGTCATGGGGGAACGATTGGTCAAAAGGGTACGAGAAAAATCACTCGCCAAAGTACTCACCTTCGAGGTTGGCTGGTTCGATCAAGACGAGAACTCGAGTGCCGCAATTTGTGCGCGATTATCTACCGAAGCCAGCACATTCCGCTCTTTCATCGCAGACCGAATGTCGTTACTAGTTCAGATTTTCTTCAGTGCTTCATTAGCCTTTCTGTTTTCATTGATTGTTACATGGAGGATAGCCATTGTCATGATTGCATTTCAGCCATTGCTAATTGGATGCTTCTACTCTCGAACTGTTATCATGAAAAGCATGTCGAAAAAGGCTCAAAAGGCACAAAACGAAGGGAGCCAATTAGCAAGTGAAGCCATTGTTAACCATAGAACAATCACAGCATTCTCCTCTCAGAAGAGGATATTACATCTGTTTGTGGGAACAATGAAAGGCCCCCGACAACAAAGCGTCAAACAAGGCTACATTTCCGGGTTTGGTCTGTTTACCTCCCAGTTTCTTACAACAGCCTCCATTGCACTAACATTCTGGTACGGTGGAAGGCTAATAAACCAAGGACTGGTGACCCCAAAGCATCTGTTCCAAGCATTCTTCATACTGATGAGCACCGGTAAAAACATCGCGGACACCAGAAGCATGACATCGGACTTGGCCAAAGGAGGCGGTGCAATTAAGCGAATATTCGCAATTCTTGATCGGAGGAGTGAGATTGAACCTGAAAATGGTAAAGGGATTAAAGTTGATGAAAGTAACAAGGGGCAGATTGAATTGAAAAATGTGTTTTTTTCTTATCCTGCAAGGCCTGACCAGATGATCTTCAGAGGGTTGAGTCTCAAAATCGAAGCAGGCAAAACAATGGCGCTCGTGGGGCAAAGTGGATCTGGGAAATCCACCATTATTGGACTGATTGAAAGATTTTACGACCCGCAAAGTGGATCCCTATACATCGATGAACACAATATCAAGAGCTACAACTTGAGGAATTTGAGGTCACATATTGCATTGGTGAGTCAAGAGCCTACTCTTTTTGCAGGTACCATCCGAGAAAACATTGCATATGGCAAAGAAGAAGCTAACGAAGCTGAAATAAGAAAAGCTGCAAAGCTAGCCAATGCTCACGAATTCATAAGGTATTCACTACTTTGGTTAACGTCAAGAAAAAGAAAATGATAAATATTCACTAAACTATCTAAAAAATATAAAATAATCATTAAAATTTTAAAGTTACAGTATTAAATTTTAGTTTTTATTACGAATTGATTACTAAACCGTTAATTATCGTTAATGGTAGGAGTGGAGTTAGAAAATTAGTTAGGGTGTTAAAATTTAAAATTTTTATGAAGTGATATTTTTAAGTAGGCAATAACAAATAATAGACGTTTTTTTTCTTTTGAAAGGTGTCATTTGTTTTAATGAAGGTCAATATTCGTTTAATGTTGTACTAACTTTTTTTTAACATTACTTTATATTAAATTTATAGAGAAATTTTTTCCCCCGAAATTTTTGGGTGTCACTTGAACTAAGGTGGCTCCGCCACATGATTTTTATATAGTGGGGTATAGGTACAAGGAATTTCCATATTAGTTCAATAAATATTGTTGACCTCACAAGTAGGGTCAATCCTAATATGTTTTATGAAAACTTTTAACTTTTTATATTTTGTAATGGCTTTGGTAAAATTTTAGTGGGGTCAATTACACCCTATAATTCCATGATTAAGGGGTGTCTGGTGACACCCCTTGGGATAAGGTGGCTCCGCCCATGGGTAAGGGGTGATATGGTAGTTACAGAAATTTTATATAACAACACATAATCTTTCATATTTATACATTCAATCAATTTAGTCTTAATTGAAAAAAAATTCAATAAATTTAACGATTATTATTTATACATTCTTTCAATTTAGTCATATTTTTAATTAAACATAATTTATTTCTCCCCTTTAATTATTAAATTATTTCTAATTAAAAACAAGACCAAATTAAAAAAATATCTAAATAATAAGGGTTAAATTTATTAATTTTTTCAATTAAGACTAAGTTGATTGAATATATAAATATGAATGATTAAATATATTATTATACAAATTTTTGTAATTGTCAAGTTACTTTAACAGTAGTTAACAGCTCAATAATCATTTTATAACAAAAACTAAAGTTTAATTGTATCATGTAACTTTGAAAGTTTGAGTTTTCGACAAACTATATCTGGTATATTATGTGATGCAGTGCCATGAAAGATGGATACGAGACATATTGTGGTGAAAGAGGAGCTAAGCTGTCGGGAGGGCAGAAGCAAAGGGTTGCGTTGGCTCGAGCCATATTAAAGAGCCCGATGATCCTGCTGTTGGACGAGGCGACCAGTGCACTTGACAGTGAGTTGGAGAGTCTGGTCCAAAAGGCGTTGGAGAAGATGATGGTTCGAAGTACATGTGTGGTTGTGGCTCATCGGTTGTCCACCATACAGAAGGCGGATTCGATCGCTGTGATTAAGAACGGGAAGGTGGTTGAACAAGGGTCGCATTCCGGTCTCCTGGGTATTGGTCGGGCAGGGGCTTATTACTCTTTGATCAAGCTTCAAAATGGGCAGTCTCCTTAAAGATGAAGGTGTATGGAATTGTTTCTTTGTGTTTAGTCAGAGTAAATTCGACTCAATCAATATAATTTAAATTACGGTCAAAGAAAAAAACAAAGCTCTGGTTTAAAATGGCTTACCAAAATTTTGGAGTAGATTATATTTCTTAAGTCAAATCCCCTTTTTCTCGTATCTTTTAATATTGGATATACTGCCATCTCATTATCGTTATTTTTTTTCTCGTCTCAACGATAATTTTTGATTCTTTTTTTCTCATCGATACTTCTTGATTTAGCCACTGCCAGACAAAACTTAATTCTATTAACTTCAAAACTGACAAGATCTTAAAAATAATTAAATTAAAATTTTTAGAAAGATCAGACAAAACTAAATTTTAATAGTTTTAAACTTTATTATGAACTTAAAATATAATTAAACTATAAAAAATTGAAGAGATCAAATCTCCTTAGGCCCAACTTATATTTCGCTGCTGATTTACAATACAGCATATATAATTTGTATATTTTAATATAAAATATTTTTTTCAAATCATAAATGTGTTAGAAATTTAATGAAGCATTATATTGAAGTAAAGTTGATATTTGACAAAACATATTTATGAAGTTCTTTCAATTTGGACAAAAATACTTGAAATTGAGACATGCAATAATCGTGGAGGAAATGTAACTTTTGCTACAAAATCAATTATTGTACAGTGCTTTAAGCACGGTTAGCTTAAATCAAATCATGAATCGTCATGCATGATGGAATCTCATTGTAAATTAATTCAAAAAATGGTAAAATTCACAAATAGTCACCAAATTATTTTAAAACGATAATCTCAAACATTGAATTTTTAAAAGTTATAAGATAGACATTAAACTTTAGAGTTTGTTACAAAATAGACACTGAGCTGTTATATATCGATAATAGTCTAACAGCTAGTTGACTAGCAATTAAAGTAATATATTAATTGTTACAAAATGAGCATTGAACTTTGTAAATGTTACATAATAATCAATGAACTATTTAGTTGTTACATAATGGTAAATTTATTATTTAATTTTTAAAGGGGTTTTATTCAAGAAACGTTTATGGAAACCAAAAACCATTTCATCCCCACATTTGAAATATTTCTGGAAACAAAGTCTCTTGAAATTAACAGTAAAAAATTGCAATGTAACATGTAATAACCAACATTTTTTAACACTTAAATAGTTCAATGATCACTTTGTAAAAATTAAATGGTAAATTGATCATTTTATAACAATTAAATAATTCTATGATCATTTTGAAAAACTAACAAAGTTCAACTAATATATTACTTTAATCAGTTTGTTGTTAGGATGTTAAGGGTATATATTGACTTAGTGTAAATTTTAAAAGTTTAATGATCTAAATGATAATTTTAATATAATTTAGTGACCATTTATAAACTTTATCCAAAAATAAATAATGCCAATTTTACCCTTTTATTTTAAATTTTTATAATATAATTATATCAAACGTCATCATCTTAGTTATTGTTAGTGTAGTTAAAAATTATTAAGAAGGCTAAGAAATTCAAATTTGTTAATCCATTTGTCTCACTAAAATTGTCACACGTTAATATTTTTAGTATTTTTTTTAATTTTAACTATAATTTTTTAAAAGTATTTTATTTAATTAAAATTTATAAAATATATATTTAAAAGCTACTTGATTGACAATTTTTAAAATATTTTTTTCATATTTTTTATCAATGATAAATTTTAAATAATGAAAAGTCAGTTGAAAAAAATTGACCAAAAAATGTCAACATGTGACCGTTTTGGTGGGAAGTTTATTTTAAAAACAAAAACTTATAAAGTGACGCGTCGAATTCCAAATCACACCTAGTTTCATCATCGACGAGTAGAGTACTAATTCATATATTAATATTGATGTAATTATCAAGATCAAATTTTATTAGGTTATTTTTGGAGTATGATAATGAGTTTTAATTTGGTTGATATTTTTAGAAAGTTTGATGTTAAAATATGTTTAAATATAATTGTTTTTATAGTTACTACTTTTAAGAGTTGTTGTAAAATTAACTGGGTTAGTTTTTAAAAGAAGTTAGTCTGTTATGAGGTTATTGAGTTTGTTTAAGCAGTTGAGCCGTTAGCCCAGTTCACTATAAATATTGTAATTGGGCTATCTGTTAATCAAGACATTTGGATTACTCAGTTAATTCATTTTTCATTGAATTCACGTTCATTCTTTCTTTTGAGTTCTCTTTCTCCTCTTCTCAAAACTATCTCTCTATTATTGTTTCTTTGATATTTCGATTTCTAGATTTCAATCATCGAAATTTTAACATGGTATCAGAGCTTATATGATCGACAAAGTTTTATCTAAAGTTTGGAGCAATCGCTAGCTAAGCGAGATGAGTCAGAATTCAACATAAAACTCGGTTCATGAGATAGAATCAATTGATGCATTTTTTTTCGAAGAAAGGAAAAATGTTTACGAACAAACGAATTAGTGTGATTCTTGATGAGCTCAATTTCTTATTATGGAAGCAACAATTTCTGTTAGCTATCAGAATCTACAGATTTGAGAAGTTGATGACTGAAAAACTCAATGCGCCACCGAAAATAATTCAGAATGAAGATGGAGAAACTGTTGAGAATAAAGAATTCAAGCTATTCATTGCCCAAGATAGTGCGTTAGCCTTATGGTTGTTGTCCACCATTAGTTCCTATCTTTTGTCCCAATTTGTCGAAGCTGAGACTGCAGCGGAGGTCTGGGCGATAGTTACCAAATTCTTTGCGAGTAGGTCAACCACGACGATAATGAATTTTCACTATAAACTCAAGTCGATCAAGAAGGGAGATCCCAGTATGCGTTCTTACATTTCACAGACGAAAGAGGTATGTGATTCTTTAGTAGCTTGTGGTAACCCTATCTCTAAAGTAGAAAAGATTGTGACCATCTTAAATGGATTACCCATGGAGTATAAACCCTTTGTTGCGGTGATAACTGCTAGTAGAGAACCCTTTAATCTTGATGGTGTCATTTCAGTCTTGGAGGATGTAAAGGTACAACAAACTGCATTTGATCAGACTAACAATTTCTCTGCTGTTGCTAATGTGGTTCATGTAACTTCTTAAGCTACTTATGAAGGGTTCAATGATAGTAATGGAGGGAATAGCTCTAACAACAGAGGGCAAACTTTTTCACAACAATCTTACAGGCAGAATTTTCAATTTGATGAAGAATTCACCCACAATGCCAAGTGTGTGGTAAGGTGGGACATTTAGCGGACATCTATTGGTATCGTTTTGATCGATCCTTCCAAGGAATGTCTATCAACTATAAGAGAAATGCTTCAGGAGAGAAGAATGGTGCATGATTTGGAATAGTGAATATGTGTGATTTTGATGCTAATGGTTCAGGTAGTGTGTGTTCATTTGCAAGAAGAACTGGTTCTCAAGCTGGTAATGACATTCAGCCACAACCACAGGCCCATGTGGTTACTGTTGGACACAATCAATGGTTTATGATTCTGGTGCCACTTACCATGTGGCACCTGAAGGAGCAAGCATCTTAACAGGTTCAGAGTGCACTGGTCCTTGTAAGCTTACTGTTGGCAATGGTTCAATTTGTATATCTCTAGGATAGGGCAATCAGTTTTACCTGTTACATCTGCATCAAAAATATTAGTATTGAACAATTTGATGCATGTCCCTCAAATTATTAAAAAATTGATTTCGGTTTTAAAGTTTGCTAGAGAAAATCATGTATACCTTGAGTTTCATGCTCATGAATGTGTGGTGATAGATGAAGAAACTGGAGCAGTGTTACTTCGAGACAAAGAATGTGATGGCCTTTACAAATTTGATTCAACCTTTGATCAGTAAAATGAAGAAGAAGATGTAAATAAAAATATAAAACAATATGGTTTCTAATGTGCATGAATTGTGGGCATAGAAGGTTAGGACACCCTGTATATGATACACTGTTAAAAGTGTGCAAAGAATGTGACGTTGTTGTTAACTCTTCAAAATATCTACATTTTATGCATATATTGCCATGCTATTGCTTGAATTTGGGTGCCTATTTGTGCATTTTGCTAGTAGATTCATGCATTTGGATCTAGGAGTTAAAGAATGTACAATTTTCATTGCCTGAGTGAATTGGTGTTTTCTTGCTGTGGTGGGCAGGTTTGGCAGGTCTGGAGCAGGTGAAGTAGGAGAGAAATGCCGAGCACAGTTGGCAAAAGTAGAAAGGAAAAATGCCAGGCTCGATTGGCAAAAGAATAAAGTCCGATGTCCAGTCAGTTAGCTGTGAGTCAGCCCTAATTCAAAGAGAAGATAACGCGCCTACAATGGTGCGTAACAAAATTTCAAAGAAAAAAACAAACCCTAATTAGGTTTTCCACGAGCTCCTATATAAAGAAGTCCATCGATTGAGCAAAAGAGGGCTGCACCGTGAGTAAAAAAGAGAGAGTAGAGGGCAAATCGTGGTTCGAACCAGGCAGTGACCGAGAGCTCTAGATCCATTGAAGGGCTGCATCGACAGATCTCCTTCTTTAGTCTATTTCTCTTAAATATTTTTCTTGTTTTGATGGTGATGTTTAAAAATGATATGGTTTTGTTGGTTTCCCTAGCCATGAACTGGACTTTTAAAATGGCTAGTGGTGTTTGCGATGAACGCTTGGTTTTAGGTTTTTAACAATTGAATGCCTTGACATTATTGTCTATTTTTCTTGCGCTTATTTTTTTATCATATTTTATGGCATACGACAGTTGACATTGAATGCTCATTATCCCCTAATATCTTAACAAACTTAAGAGATAATGATTAATTGCCAAATACTAAGGAGAAAAACTTTGACAGAAGATGTTCAAGTAGATAAACTTACTTTTGAATTGAATCTACCTCTTAGGAGTAAAGGTTAAAACTTTGTCAGGTTAATTATTTGAAAACATTGCTATAGACATATAGTGTTAAAAGTAATTGACTTAGAGTATTGTCATCGACGGAGGCAATGCTAACTTAAAATCTACTCGGCAATAAAACCAAGGTTGAACATTATTAAATGCTATTTTTGCTAGCGTGAAATCCAAACATCCCTTGATAACACCAATCAATCATCCTGACTCAAGTGTTTGCCAATCTTCTTGGATTCTTGCTTTATTATCCTTTAAATCATTTTCTTAATTAAAAATCAAAATTAATTGTTAACTCATTTGTTCCAACTCACAAGTAATTATCGTGACATTTAATTCTTGGACAATCCCTATGGATACTCAACTCAACTCATTACTATATTACTTGCTGACTGTGTATACTTGCACGCAAAAATACATATTCTTGGCATTATTTACTTGCATATTTACACTGAATCCTCAGTCACTTGACAAGTAGTAGTCGGTCGATAAGTTTTTGGCACCATTTTCGGGGAATTGCAACGAGATTAATTGTTTTGATTTTTACTTGTTTTTGTCTAATTTACTTATTTTTTTGGGTGTATGACTATGAGGCATACTGCGGAGGAAGATTTATTATACGATCCAGAGATTGAAAGAACCCTATACAGGATAAAAAAGAGAACGTCAAAAAATGGCTCATAACGGGAATGATGGAGTAGATGATGTCTTAAACAATCAAGAAAATCTGGCAATACATGATGGGATACCACCCGCTCCTGCTGTTGCTGCAGAGATACCTGGGAAAAGACCTATCAAAGAACACTTGGCATCAAACATGGATAATATGATGCCAGGACTGATTGGTCAAGAGGTAAATACAACTAATTTTGAACTTAAATTGGTAATGATTCAGACGCTATTGAATGTAGGTCAATTTGATGGATCACCTACTGGAGACCCAAGGCATCACTTGAAGCAATTCATTGAGGTTTACCAATTATTTCAACAATCTGGTGTGCTTGAAGAAACAATAAAGTTGAGACCATTCTTATTCTCTCTGAGAGACAGAGCAAAACTGTGGCTAAGTTTTTTGCCACCTAGTTTAGTTACTTCGTGGGCAGAATCACGCCAAAAGTTTCTTCTGAGATTTTAGTCACCTAAACTTAATGCCAAGCTGTAAAGTGAAATCATTACTTTTAGACAGGCTAATGACGAGACTCTATATGTTACCAAAGAGCGATTCAAAGACCTGTTGATGAGATGTCCCATGCATGGATTTTCTACATGGACCCAGATTAAGACCTTTTATAACGGACTCAATGCTTATGCCAAGACTGCTGTTGATGCTTTAACAAACAGTTCATTGCTAGACAAGAATTACACGGAGGCATATGACATCCTATAAAGGATTGCCACCAATGATCTCTAATATCCTATCACCAGATTGAGAACCAGGATAAAAGTAGCTGGAAAATTAGAGCTTGATGCATTATTATGTATCAATGCTAAGATTTCCAACCTCACTAATATAGTGAAGACAATGCAAAATCCCACTGAAGTCCGAGAAATGAAGGCATTGGAACCATTTTGGACTATTTGTGGAGAGGATCATAATGTGAAAGAATACCCAAAAAATCCAAAATAAGTGTATTTTTTGGAAATTATAATCATAATTTTAACCCATATTCTAATACTTATAATGCAGGATGGAAGCAACATTCAAACTTTTAATGGGCGAATCAGGGAGGTAACCAATACAATGACCAACGGCAAAACAACAATGCACAGCCAGGTTTCAACCAGAATGCAATGCCATAGAGAGCACAAAGCAATTTCCATCTAGGGAAGAGATCTACCCATGAGAGCACTATAATAAAGTATATAGAGCAAAATAATACAACTGTCCAAAGTTTAGCGGCATCGATGAGAAACTTGGAGGTCTAGCTAGGACAGATTGCCAATGCACTCAATAACGGACCTTAAGGAACTTTGCCAAGTAATACAAAGAATGCTTGGCAAAAAGAAATGAACAATGCAAGGCAGTCACCCTACAGAGTGGTAAACAAATTGAGAATAAAACACCTGCTAAGCAACCAATTGCTTGCCTAGAAGAGAAGTCAGTGACAGTAGATGAACCCAAGGAAACTGAAAAAAAGAGGCAAGTACTAACAATGCCAAACCTTAGTCTGATGCCAACACCACTTCAGTAAAACCAGTAGAGCCCTCAATTACCTATCCACCACCAGCTTTTCCATAGAGGCTCCAAAAACACAAGCAAGATCAAAAGTTTAAACGCTTCTTAGAAGTCTTAAAACAATTGTAGATCAACATACCATTAGTGGAGGCTCTTGAACAAATGCCCAACTACGTCAAATTCATGAAGGATATATTCTCCAAAAAGAGGAAACTGGGTGATTTTGAGATTGTCACACTTACTGAAGGATGCAGCGCAATGATAACCAACAAATTACCACCAAAATTGAAAGATCCTGGGAGTTTCACTATTCCCTGCTTGATTGGCAATAAATTCATGGGTAAAGCACTCTTTGACCTGGAACCAACATTAATTTGATGCTAATGTCAGCTTTCGGGAAACTTGGTATTGAAGCAAGATCTACTATAGTAACACTCTAGCTAACAGATCAAACTTATGCACATTGTTAAGTGTTCAAAATTACTATTTTTATTACCCTTTTTATTCATATTATTGCTAGACTTAGGCTCATATTAGTTGCATTATTAGCCATTCATGCATGTTTGCATCGTTTCCTTGGTGGACAAGCTTGATTTCATATTTTGCTTAATTTTGTGGAAAAAGATATTGCTTTGGTGTGTTTTGTGTGTATGTGCAGAATCACTTGCCAAAGCAAGGCTGGAACTAGTTGCCAGGGTAATGCATGAAGGAGATGCCGTGCTAGTTGCCAGGGCAATTTTTGACAAGGGATAAAATGATATGGTAGTCGAAATTGATGACTAGATAAGCCCAAGATGACGTAGAGCAAAGTTAAATCCCAAAGGAGTTTGATTTCCATGAAGAGGTTAAAGAGAAATTAAATCCCAAGAAGACATGAGAAGTTCTAGAAGGAATTTAATATAATAAAGAATTATATTCTTTAAAGATAATTTAATTCCAACTTAACTTCCTCCTCAAAAAAGACTTTGACCTAGCCCTATAAATTAAGGATCAAGCCGTCAACTCAAAGGGGGGAGAGAAGAGAGAAATTTCGACAAGATCAAAGGGGGAGATTTCGACAAAGAGGCTTCAACCATTCTTCATCTTTTTCTTCTTTTTTTCAATTAGGTTTATGCTAGGAATTCTTTGTCTTGTGTTTCTTTGGAACCTAGCCATGAACTAAATCTATTTGGCTAAGGTTATTGTGTCTTGTGGTTGTGAGAAACAACTGGATTTTGTTTAGGTAATAAGAGTTTGCACTTTTAATTCAAGGTTTACTCATTCTTGGTTCTTATTCTTGTTTGTGAGTGAATTGAGAGAGGATCTCGCAACTTCATCTATTTATCTAATATCGGGAGAGTTAGATTCAAGAAACAAATGAGTATGGTCTTTATTCAATCTATTGATGGTGAAGATTAATCCGGTTTAGGAATAAGTTAAGGATTTCAACGGCTAAGAGGAGCGCAAGATTGGTTGTTGTTCACCCTTGATTCACGCAGGGATGTATTATCAAGGCATGCACAAATAGCTAGAGTTTCGACTTAGGGATAAGAAGAAACCATTGAAGAACGCTCCGCCGAACCTTGAAGTTGCTGCCCAGCCGCCCAAGTAGTTGCCCAGCTAGTCGCCCAGGCAACCATCGATTAGTTGCCAAGGCAACCCCGCTGTGCAAGTTGCCATGGCAAATGAGTTGCCCTTGCACTCTTTTAACAAAACGATCCAATCGGCTATCACACTTCAACTCACGATAACGTGGCCTATTCTCTCTCATTTGATTACATCTTATTTTACTTTATTGCTTTCTAGTTTAGTTGTTAGTTAAAACTCCTACAATCTTCTACTTGTGTTCTTTTACTTTTTACAGTGCAAGAGATTAGATTCTTGAAGTGGCACCAATCCCTGTGGAGACGATATCTTTTATACTATAACTTGCGACGTGTACACTTGCACAATTGCAGAGCACTTATTACGCGCAACAAGTTTTTGGCGCCGTTGCTGAGGATTGACAATAGCAACTTTGTTTTTATTTTCTTGCACTTTTTATTTTTCTTGTTTAAGATTCAAAGGGCTAACAAACTTTGGTTTTGCATTTGTATATGACTAGGGCGAGACCGATTACACCATAATATCCCTTTGATCCAGAAATCGAACGAACCTTGCAAAGACTTAGGCGAAGGTTAAGAGTAGCAATGGCTAATCAAGACGGCAATATGAATCAAGATGTTCCAGCAAGAGGAGGAGTGATTTTTGCATGAAACAGAACTATTCGAGACTATCTTGAAGAAGATCTTGAAGAAACTTAATCCAGGAGTTGTCACACCTGAAATTGAAGCTGACCACTTTGAGTTAAAACCGATGATGTTTAATATGATCAACACAATTGGTCAATTTGGCGGCTTAGCAACTGAAGATGCACAACATCTTAAATCTTTCATCGAGATTTGTAATTCATTCAAAATACAAGGAGTCACCCCCGATGTTTTACGACTAATATTATTCCCCTATTCACCGAGAGATAGGGCGAAAACATGGTTGAATAGTATTCCTACCGGATCAATAGGATCTTGGACCAATTTTGTCGTGATTTCCTTGCTCGATTTAATCCTACAAATTTGACTGATAAGCTTCGTAACAAAATTAATTCTTTTCGGCAGACAGATGATGAATCCATGTACGAGGCTTGGGAGCGATATAGAGAACTTCTACACAAATGCCCCCTATGCGGATTCCCAGTGTGGACACAAGTAACAATGTTTTACAACGCTGTGAATACACCAACAAGGATGATGCTAGATGCCTTGGAAAACGATATACTCCTAGATAAGTCACCAGAGGAAGCAATGCAAATTCGAAACAGGCTTGCCAAGAATGATTATCAATTCCCATCTGCTAGAAGAGGAGGAGTTAGACGCCAAGCCACAATACATGAACTGGGATCATCAGACTCAATTTCGGCACAATTGGCCACTCTAACCAAGATGGTCCAGAACATGCAAAAACCAAACAACACACAGGAAGTCAAGGTAATGGATTCCTTTTGTGAGTTATGTGGTGGCAACCATGATTCTTCTGAATGTATGCAGAATTCGAAATTTAGCTTTTATGTGGGGAATTACATCCAGAACAACACTGTGATGTCCAACACATACAATCCAGCTTGGAGAAAGCACCCGGATTTTTCATGGAGTAATCCCAACAATGCTCTAAACCAGAACAATCAGAATGCACAAGCATCTAGATTCTAACAGAATATGCCACGACAATAGTTGTCGCAGCAACAACCGACAACATCTAGTTTTTTGGAAAATTCTCTTAATGCTTTTATGTTGAAAACTGAATCTTATATGGCTGAGAATAGTAAATTCATAAAAAGAACTGATGCTTTTATTAACAGGACCGAGATGAGATTGCAAAACCAAGAGGCAGCAATAAAATCATTGGAAAATCAAGTCGGACAATTTGCTTAGAACCTGAATACTAGACTGCAAGGAGGTTTACCTAGCGATACTAAAGTCGCAAGAGGAACTGGCCATGAGCAATGTAAGGCGATCACCACTAGAAGTGTCCAACAACTTAAAGAGGCTCAAGCTCGCTCATCAAACAAAACTCCACAAAAAGAACTAGACGAACTCAACGGCAAAGCCTCAGATGCTGAACTAGGAATTGCTGCGGCAACCAATGATAAGCACGCCACGGCAACCCCAGTTGACAATGCCTCGGCAACTCCAGTTGACAATGCCTCGGCAACTCCAGTTACCTCGGCAATGCCGTCAATCAGGTTCTAGACCAATGAAAGGATCGAAGATATCCAACTTCCACCACCATTCCCACAAAGGTTGAAGCGACAAAAGCAAGAATATCAATTCAAGAAGTTTCTTGATATCCTCAAGCAAGTCCACATCAACTTGCCATTGTTTGAAGCAATTGACCAAATGCCGAACTATGCCAAGTTTCTTAAAGACATTGTGTCCAAGAGAACAAGGCTAGGAGAGTTTGAAACAGTTGCCGCAACAGAGGGATGCATGGCCATGTTGCACAATCGCATGCCACCCAAGTTAAAGGATCCCTGAAGTTTCACAATACCCTGTTCCATTGGAAACCATTATGTCGGGAAAGCATTATGTGACCTTGGAGCAAGCATAAACTTGATGCCTAAATCGGTTTTTTCAGAAACTAGGAATTGGGAAGGCAAGACCTACAATAGTTATGCTACAGCTAGCCGATAGATCATATGTGCATCCAGAGGGAAAAATCAAAGACATAATGGTAAAAGTTGATAAATTTATTTTTCCAGTTGACTTTATTGTTTTGGATTGTGAACCAGATGAACATGCACCTATCATTCTCGAGAGACCCTTCCTAGCAACAGGGAGAACCTTGATCGATGTTGAAAAGGGAGAACTCACAATGAGGGTGAATAACCAGCAAGTTAAACTAAATGTGTTCCAAACACTAAGGCATGCCGATGATCCGGAAGAATGCCAACTTCTTCATGCCACGACAGAGTTTAACTTCGACAAGGAATTTAGTTGCCTCGGCAACTACATTGCCGATCAAGAGGAACCTGAGGAGTATGAAGAACCGATCGATAGGGAACAACAAGAAGAGGCAAATTGGTTAGTCAATCAACCAGGTACATACTTTGAACCACTGGATTACTCAAGTAAGGAAGGTAAGCTTGAAAAGCCCTCTATTGAACAACCACTGATTCTTGAGTTGAAACAGTTGCCAGAGCAACTAAAATATGCTTACTTGGGAACCGATAATACATTGCCTGTAATTATTTCCTCTAAGTTACAACATGAGCAGGGAAAGAAGCTGATAAAAATGTTGATGCTACACAAGAAGGCAATAGGGTGGACAATTGCCAACTTGAAGGGAATTAGCCCGACAGTGTGCATGCACAAGATTTTGTTGGAAGATGACCACAAACCTTCGATTGAGGCCCAGAGGAGACTGAATCATGCCATGAAAGGGGTTGTAATGAAAGAAATCATCAAGTGGCTTGACGCCAGCATCATATACCCTATCTCTGATATACATGGGTAAGTCCAGTATAATGTGTACCGAAAAAGGGAGGTATAACGGTGGTAAGTAATGAAAACAATGAACTCATTCCAACCAGGACTGTGACCGGTTGGAGGGTTTGTATGGATTATCTAAAGCTAAACAAAGCCACTAGTAAAGATCACTTCCCATTACCCTTTATTGATCAAATGCTTGACCGTCTTGCAGGTAAACCCTTTTATTGTTTTCTTGATGGTTATTCAGGTTACAATCAAATTGCCATAACACCAGAAGATCAAGAAAAGACAACCTTCGCATTCCCATACGGTACTTACGCTTTTCGAAGAATGTCGTTCGGATTGTGTAATGCCCCGGCAACCTTCTAAAGATGCATGATGGCACTCTTTTCAGACATGGTCGAAGACTTCCTTGAGATCTTCATGGGTGATTTTTCCATTTTTGGTAATGACTTCAACAGTTGCCTCGGCAATTTAGAGAAGGTGTTGGCAAGATGTGAATAAACCGATTTAGTCCTTAATTGGGAGAAGTGCCATTTTATGGTAGATGAAGGAATAGTGCTCGGCCACAAGATTTCATCCAAGGGAATTGAAGTAGACAAAGCCAAGGTGGACGTGATCGAGAGATTACCCCCACCAAGTTTGGTTAAAAGAATCCGAAGCTTTCTTGGACATGCATGTTTTTACAGGAGGTTCATTCATAATTTTTCTAAGATTACTAAACCCTTGTGCAATTTGCTTGAACAAGATAAAGTCTTCAATTTTGATGATTCTTGCACCCAAGCATTCGAAACCCTAAAGGAAAAGCTTGCCTCGGCACCCATTGTCGTTCCACCCGATTGGACACTACCTTTTGAGCTCATGTGTGATGCAAGTGATTTCGCGGTAGGAGCAGTCCTAGGCCAACGCACAGGTAAGACCGTTCATGTGATATACTACACTAGTAAAACTCTTAATAGTGTTCAAGTGAATTACACAACAATGGAGAAAGAGTTACTAGCTATAGTTTTCGCATTTGACAAGTTCTGATCCTATTTGATTGGTAGAAAGGTAATTGTTCGTACGAACCATTCGAAAATTAAGTATCTATTTGCTAAAAAAGATGCCAAACCTCGTTTGATTCATTGGATATTGCTTTTTCAAGAGTTTGATATTGAAATTAAGGACAGAAAAGGAATAGAAAATCAAGTGGCCAATCACTTATCACGCCTAGAACGCAATAGGGAGGAGGACGCAGATTTAGAGATATGTGATGCATTCTCGGATGAGTAACTGTTAGTTGCCTCAGAAACCATGGATGCGCATGCCTCGGCAACCCTCGACTCAGTAACTCTTGACGCGCACACCTCAGAAACTCCAGATACGTACGCCGCGACAACCACCGATGCGCACTCCTTGGCAACCCTTGACGCGCATGCCACGACAACTCTAGACGCGCACGCCTTGGTAACCATGAAAGCAGTTGCCACAACAACACATGCCTCGGCAATACCCTGGTACGCGGATTTAGTTAATTTCCTTGTTTGTGGTATTTTACCTTATGGCCTTACTCACCAAGGAAAGAAGCAGTTCCGCCATGATGCTAAGCATTACTTTTGGGACGAGCCTTTTTTTTAAAAAAATGTGCAGATCAGGTTATACGCCGATGTGTCCCTGAAGAGGAGCAGCAGAACGTACTCCGAAAATGCCATTCTTCACCCTATAGAGGACATTTTGGAGGAACACGTACCGCGGCCAAAGTTTTGCAATCCGGTTTGTATTGGCCAACACTGTACAAAGATGCCCAAGAGTTTTACAAGCAATGTGATCGTTGCCAGAGGACGAGCAATATCTCTAGACGACATGAGATGCTGCTCCAAAAATCATCGAGGTGGAACTGTTCGATGTATGGGGGATTAATTTTATGGGACCTTTCCCATATTCATTCGGCAACCTCTACATTCTACTTGCCATTGACTACGTGTCTAAATGGGTTGAGGCAGCTGTAGTTCCCACCAACAATTCAAAGACCATGCAACGATTCTTGCAGAAAAACATATTTACACGGTTTGGGATGCCGAGAGCAATTATTAGTGATGAAGGCAAGCACTTCGACAACAAATCATCGCCAAGATGTTACAATGCTTTGGTGTATCTCACAAGATTGCCACGGCATATCACCCACAAACCAATGGGCAAGTAAAAATTTCCAACTGGGAATTGAAGGGTATACTCGAGAAAGCTGTAAATCCCTCTAGGAAGGATTGGTCAGTAAGACTAGATGACGCACTTTGGGCATATCGCACTGCATTCAAAACAACCTTAGGTATGTCCCCCTTCTGACTTGTCTATGGCAAAACATGCCTTCTACCGGTGGAAATCGAACACAAGGCATATTGGGCAATCAAGACTGTGAATATGGATTGGGAAAGTGCCGGACAAAAGCATTTGTTGGACCTCAATGAGATAGAAGAATTCCATGCACTCGCTTATAACAATGCACGAATCTACAAGGAGAAAACAAAGCAATGGCATGACAAGAAACTATTGCCGCGACAATTCATGCCAGGGCAACTAGTTCTCTTATTCAATTCTCGGCTAAAACTTTTCCCGGGAAAACTGAAATCAAGATGGTCGGGACCATTTGAAGTTGTCAAACTATTCTCCCATGGTGTCGTGATAATCAAGTCCATCACTGATGAACATGAATTCAAAGTTAATGGACAAAGATTGAAGCACTACAATGGTGCCCATGTGGAACGTAACAAAGAAGTGATCATCTTAGGAGATGCATGAGCATGCCCTCCTTTCAATATTTTCTTTTTCTTTTTATTTTTATTTTTTTCTTTTCGAACTATTTTTTTATTATTTAATTTCGGTTATTTGTTCTTTTTAGGATAGATTTATTTATTTTCTTGAAGATTAAAACCACATCTTTCTTTCATATTTATCTTTTTAAGTTTAAGATTTTCTTTGCACATTTTATTTATTTTCTTTTATTAGTTTATCCTTGATTATAATCCTTATTTTATTTGTTTTTGAATTGTAGGAAAAAGAGTTCAAGATAAAAGAGGAATTTTGATTCAAGAAGGAAACTTCTTCAACAAGGAAATTAATAGGCTGAATCTAAGGCTTATATTAAGCCTCCAATTTACCCTAAATAAACCCCTTAGCCGCCACCCTTCCCTTAAATCGAAACCCCTTTCTTCTTTATTCCAAAATTAATCCCACCCACCATATTTACTACCTATATTTTCTATTTAACCCATCACCCTTAACTTCCAAGAAACCTATTCCTACTTTTCATCTTGCAACTCTTTAGTTTCTTTTGTTTTCTTTTATTTGTTTTTACCAAACTCACAACCAAGATCATCCATGGCATCCAAAATTGAATTTTTGGTTCATCCAAGTTCCTCCAAAGAACCAAGATACAAGAAGTTTGCTACACCGGTGGTTCAAGAAAGATTTCACTCCAAGTTTGAAAGCTGAAAGATTTGCGAAGAACAAGGCTTTGAATACTCCAACTCTCATCAAGATTTCGGCCTTGAACCATTCATCTTCGAAAGGATTGCACATCAAAAGTGGCAAATCTTTTGCCATCAATCAGAACCGGGTAAAATCTCATGGGTAAGAGAATTCTATGCTCACTCACCTAACCCAGATAATCCTTATGTTTTTGTTCGTGACAAGGCTATACTCATAAGCCCTGAAAACATCAACACTTTTTACGGGCTCTACATTGAGAAGGACGAGCATCAAGCCTTTGTTGATCAACCCACGCCCAAGCAACTCGACAAGGTGCTTCAAGAACTCACTCTACCGGGAACTCAATAGAAAGCCGGTAAATACAAGGGCACGGTAAATCGCCTTCGACTTAAACCCAAGGAAAAATTATGAAATAAGTTTGTTAAAACTTCTTTAATGCCTACCACACACAATACTACCGTTGATACACCTCGTCTTTTGCTCATACATTCTATCTTGCATAATCGCATCATTAACATTGGAAAAATTATTTGTGATGATATTTTTGTATGTAGCACAAAAGACAAGGGTTCTCTTTTCTTCCCTTGCTTAATTTCCAATCTTTGCAAGGAGATGCATGTCCCAAGTGAGTCCACCGATGAAAAGGCCCTACCAAAGTCCAGTTGGAATCGAGCACAAATCTGAAAGCTAATTGGAGAGGCACTGGTAAAAACCCCAATGCCTTCAATTGCCGCGACAACTCATGCCGCCTCAGCAACCCCTAATGCCCAAGCAACTGATGCCCGGGCAACTCGGCCAGCAACCCCAGGACAACTTGAATCACTCTTACAATCGTTGGTGAACCACCTTCGGCAATTTGAAGACTGACAACTAATGTTCATGCGGTACATGAAGGATCACAACAATGCCATTACCCAAATCATCTTGGAAAAGTACCCGGATAGCCGCGTGCCGTTCCCAATCTTTCATGCTGAAATCCTTGCCACGACAACCAATGAAGCAGTTGCCATAGAAACCGCAACAGATGATGCAACAGAAACCTACAGTGCATCTGCCCAAGCAGTTGCCACGGCAACCAACACTGAAGATGTCACGGCAACCAAAGTTAAAGACGCCTCGGCAACCACTGCAAAAGCCAAAGGTAAAACACCTATGCCTGAATCAACTCGTACTGAATCATTGTCTGATTTTTCAGATTCGGACGAGTCCTCCACTGCACCAACAAAGACCGCACCAATTGAATCCTCCAAGCCCAAGCGAAAAGCCAATGACATTGATAAAGAGGATGATGAGGACAACCCCGTACGAGGATTGATTCCACCATAGGCAACAAGCAAGCAACCACCGCGTTCAAGTAAAAGAATCAAGACACCGACCAAAAGGAAACTAATCATCCACGACGATGAACTCTCAGAGTAAGTCCTCGTTTGCATTTTACTTTTCTTTATTTTTATTTTTCTTTGTTGCATGCATTGAGGAAAATGCCTCACTCGAGTTTGGGGGGATTGTTATTAGTTAGTTACCATGTTTAGTTACATTCATCCTAAGTATCGCATTTAGGATACATAAATTGCTTGCCATGCCTTTAGTTGGAACAAGAATTGCCTAGATTTGATGAATATCCGATGATGACTTTGCCAATGTACTTAATTGATAGAACTTTTCATTTTAGGATAAACATGGAAACACTTAGAATCGTACTATGATGCTAAACTTGATGAAACACTTTGTGGCTTGATTGATTTAAGGAATTCTAGCGAACGTAGGTTGATAGTTAAAAAATTGGGGGATTAGAATAAAAAATTGATTTCTAGAGGTGCCCAAAATTGGCTCTAGTATGTGCTAAAAATTAATCGCTAGAGGTGCCCGAAATTGGCTATAATATGTGCTAAAAATTGATTGCTAGAGGTTTCCGAAACTGGCTCTAGTCGAATAAATTAATTAACTTAAGAAAACTAAAAACAAAACACTAGAGGTGCCCGAAACCGGCTATAGTTAAAACATGTTAAAAGAACCCAATGAAGTAATTTGAAAACCTCTTGTTTGCATAGAATCTGAAAAATCAACTTGCACACAAGTTTGCACACATTCACAAGCATTATAGTTTGATTCTGAGTAACTCCAAAGTTTTTCAAAAAAAGAAAAGCCAATCATACTTTGTGCCACGGTTATGAGAATTGAAATCAAGTTCAAAGCTAAGTTTGTGAAAATTGAAGTCTTGGCGGGTAATTATTAGTTTGCATTGCTTGAGGACAAGCAATAGTTCGAGTTTGGGGCTGTGTTAAGTGTTCAAAAGTACTATTTTTATTACCCTTTTTATTCATATTATTGCTAGACTTAGGCTCATATTAGTTGCATTATTAGCCATTCATGCATGTTTGCATCGTTTCCTTGGTGGACAAGCATGATTTCATATTTTGCTTAATTTTGTGGAAAAAGATACTACTTTGGTGTGTTTTGTGTGTGTGTGCAGAATCACTTGCCAAAGCAAGGCTGGAACTAGTTGCCAGGGCAATGCATGAAGGAGATGCCGAGCTAGTTGCCAGGGCAATTTTCGACAAGGGATAAGATGATATTGTAGTCGAAATTGATGACTAGATAAGCCCAAGATGACGTGGAGCAAAGTTAAATCCCAAAGGAGTTTGATTTCCATGAAGAGGTTAAAAAGAAATTAAATCCCAAGATGATATGAGAAGTTCTAGAAGGAATTTAAATATAATAAAGAATTATATTCTTTAAAGATAATTTAATTCCAACTTAACTTCCTCCTCAAAAAAGACTTTAACCTAGCCATATAAATTAAGGATCAAGCCATCAACTCAAAGGGGGGATAAAGGAGAGAAATTTCGACAAAGAGGCTTCAACTATTCTTCATCTTTTTCTTCTTTGTTCAATTAGGTTTATGCTAGGAATTCTTTGTCTTGTGTTTCTTTGGAACCTAGCCATGAACTAAATCTATTTGGCTAAGGTTATTGTGTCTTGTGGTTGTGAGAAACAATTGGATTTTGTTTAGGTAATAAGAGTTTGCACTTTCAATTCAAGGTTTACTCATTCTTGGTTCTTATTCTTGTTTGCGAGTGAATTGGGAGAGGATCTCGTAACTTCATTAATTTATCTAATATCGGGAGAGTTAGATTCAAGAAATGAATGAGTATGGTCTTTATTCAATCTATTGATGGTGAAGATTAATCCGGCTTAGGAATAAGTTAAGGATTTCAACGGCTAAGAGGAGCGAAAGATTGGTTGTTGTTCACCCTTGATTCACGCAGTGATGTATTGTCAAGGCATGCACAAATAGCTAGAGTTTTGACTTAGGGATAAGAAGAAACCATTAAAGAACGCTTCAACGAACCTTGAAGTTGCTGCCCAGCTAGTCGCCCAGGCAACCATCGATTAGTTTCCATGGCAACCCCGCTGTGCAAGTTGCCACGACAATTGATTTGCCCTTGCACTCTTTTACCAAGATGATCCAATCGGCTATCACACGTCAACTCACGATAACATGGCCTATTCTCTCTCATTTGATTACATCTTCTTTTACTTTATTGCTTTCTAGTTTAGTTGTTAGTTAATACTCCTACAATCTTCTACTTGTGTTCTTTTACTTTTTACAGTGCAAGAGATTAGATTCTTGAAATGGCACCAATCCCTGTGGAGACGATATCTTTTATACTATAACTTGAGACGTGTACACTTGCACAATAGCGGAGCACTTATTACGCGCAACACACATCCTAAGGGTAAGATTGAGGATGTATTGGTAAAGGTAGATAAATTTATATTCCTAGTTGATTTCATTATTTTAGAATATGAGGCTGATGTGGAGGTCCCAATAATATTGGGAAGACCATCTATTGCCACAGATAAGACTTTAATTGATGTTCAAAAAGGTGAGCTTACTATGTATATGAATGGCCAGCATGTTACGTTTAACGTATTTCAAGCTGTTAAGTATGCAGATAAACCTGAGAAATGCCAAGCTGTTGAACTGATGGAGTCCATTTTCAATGTGGACATAGCATATTTTTGCTAGGGCACAAATGTTGATGCCATAGAACATGATGATAATGATGTGATAAGTGAAGAACCGGAGGAACCATCCATGCTAAGTGAAGTTATGAGTTATTATGGAAGACCTGAGGCACTTGAGTTGACTAAAAGAGAGATAGAGCACCAAAGCTATCCATTGAGGAGCTGCCAAACTTGGAACTGAAACCATTGCCAAGTCACCTTAAATATGCGTACTTGGGAGACGAGTCCCCTTTGCCAGTGATCATTGTTACTGATTTAACTAAAGATCAAGAGGAAAGATTGTTGGAGACACTAGGTAATTATAAGCAAGCCTTGGGGTGAACCTTAACTAATATCTGAAGGATAAGCCCAATGGTTTGCATGCACAAAATTATTTTGGAGGACTTCTATGGCAAAACAATTAAGGCCTAGAGGAGACTAAATCCCAACATGAAAGAGGTATTTGAGAAAGAAATCATAAAATGGTTGGATATCGGGATAATTTATCCCATTTTTGATAGCTCGTGGGTTAGTTCGGTGCAGTGTGTTCTAAAAAGGTGGAATAACCACGGTTTAAAACAACAAGAATGAACTGATCCCCTCGAGGATCGCGACGAACTGGATGGTGTGCATATATTACATGAAGCTAAATAAAGCCACATGAAAGGATCACTTTTCACTATACTTCATCGATCTGATGTTGGACAGACTGGTAGGGAATGCATTTTATTGCTTCTTGGATGGCTACTCGCGCTATAATCAAATAGCCATTGCTCTAGAAGATCAGGAGAAGACTATGTTCACCTGTCTATATAAGACATTGGACTTTAGAAGGATGACCTTTGGATTGTGTAATGCCCTAACAACATTTTATTGTTGTATGATATTGATTTTCTCGTATATGATCGAGAATAATTTAGAAGTCATTATGGAAGACTTCTTTGTATTTGGGAACAATTTTGAGGAATGCCTTTAGAGTTTGGAACTTGTTTTATGAAGATGCATTGAAACCAACATGGTTTTGAACTTGGAAAAATGCCATTTCATGGTAAAAATGGGCATAGTTCTCGAGCATAAAGTGACCAAGAAGGGACTAAAAGTAGACAAGGCAAAGGTAGAGGTAATCAAACAATTGACACCACCCACAAGTGTCAAAGGTATTAGAATTTTCTTGGGACATAAAGGTTTTTATCGTCGTTTTATTAAGGATTTTTCAAAAAAAGTTAAACTTTTATGCTTACTTTTGGAACAGAATACCATTTTTACGTTTGATGATTCTTGTTTAAAATCTTTTCATGAATTGAAAGACAGGTTAGTTAATGCCCCCATAGTCGTGGCACCAAATTGGAATAAGCCATTCGAGCTCATGTGCTATGCCAGTGACTACGACATTGGAGCAGTGTTAGGACAAAGACGTGGCAAAATTTTCTATACATATGTTATGCCAGCCATATGTTGAATAAAGCCTAGCTTAAATACAAAAAAATTGAGAAAGAGTTCCTTGTAGTTGTCTTTGTATTTAACAAATTCAGATCTTACCTAGTGGGTAGTAAAATTGTGGTGTAAACGGACCACTCGGTAATCAAATACCTCATGGCCAAGAAGGATGCCAAGCCTAGACTGACCCGATGGATACTCTTGTTAAATTAGTTTAATCTTGAGATACGAGATAACAATAAGAGTGAGAACCTGGTGGCTGATCACTTGTCTCGTTTAGAGCACCACCATGAGGATAACAAAGTCGCTGGCATTAGAGATGATTTCTCTGATGAACTGTTGCTTACGACCATTACCATTCCATGGTATGCTTACATATTTAACTGCTTGGTTAGCAATATAATGCCATCGGATTTGTCAAGTAGTGCTACACATCGATTTTTGAGAGATATCAAGCAATAATATTGGGATGAGCCATTTTTTGTTCAAATAGTGTGCCTACCAAGTTATTCTTTATTGTATACTAGATGATGAAAAACAAAACATTCTTCAGCTTTGCCATGCAACACCATATGAAGTACACTTTGCTAAAATGAAGACAACAACCAAAGTGTTGCCGTCTGGATTTTTTTGGCCAACGTTATTCAAGGATGCCCATTATTTTGCCAAGTCATGTGGCAGGTGCCAAAGAACTGGAAACATTTTTAGCAGACATCAATTGCCACTTCAAAATATCATGCATATTGAGTTGCTTGATGTGTGGAGGATAGACTTTATGGGTCTTTTCCCCTATCGTTTGGCAATTTATACATACTTGTGGCAGTAGATTATGTCTCGAAGTGGGTTGAAGCCATTGCTCTCCTAACAAATGATACCAAGGCAATTGTCAAGTTCCTAAACAAGCACATCTTTACCATTTTCGGTGCCCCCAGAGCCATCATACATGATGAAGGTACACATTTTAAATGCCATTTTATCAATAAAGCTTTGTGTAGGTACGAAATCCAGCAAAGAATTATCACTGCCTACCATCCTCAAACAAATGGCTGGGCAGAGATTTCAAATAAGGAGATCAAGAATATTCTAAAGAAGACCGTGAATCCAACCCAAAAAGACTGGTCATTAAGGCTAGATGATTCCTTGTGGGCATACAGAACAGCTTTCAAAACACCATTAAAGACTTTCTTATGCAAGCTTGTGTTCGAGAAGTCATGCCATCTTCCAGTAGAGTTAGAACACCGAGCTTATTGGGCAACCAAGCAGTTAAATATAGAATAGAAGGGTGCATGTAAGAAGCGTTTGTTAGATTTGAATGAGCTGAAGGAGTTTAGAGGACAAGCCTATGAAAATGCCAAGCTTTATAAAGAAAAAAAAAGGTGGCATGACAGTAGAATATTGCCAAGACAGTTAAAAGTTGGGCAAAAAGTGTTGTTGTTCAATTCAAGGCTCAAGTTGTTTCTAGGTAAACTCAAATCTAGACGGTTAGGACCCTTTGAAGTAGTCAAACCTTATGCTCATGGAGCAGTAGACATCAAGGACTTAAAAACGGGGACAACATTCAAAGTGAATGGCTAGAGGTTGAAGTATTATTGGGAAGGAAGCCAAAAAATTCCAAGGAGTGTAACGCATCAGTTTTGGGTCTAGTTGTTTTGGGGTTTGTTTAAGGGTTCGGTGGATTGGTATTAGGGATTCGAGTCGATTTTAAGATTAAATTGGATTAAATATTTTTGAAGGTGATAAAATATAGAAAAATCTTCCAAAATCATTATTTAATATATTAATGATTGTGGTGAAATCAATTTTGTAAAATGAGTTTTAGAAATTTGATATTTTGGACTAGTGACCAAAATGTAAACTTTGAAAATTGTTTTTAGTGAATGTTTTGTAAAGAGTCAAAACTTTGAATCTTTAAGGAGCTAATTCCCCAAAAGTCTAATCTCAGACTTTATCCTTTAATTGGCTATTTTAAAAGTGTTTTGGAAATATAAATAAGTTGGGGAGAATTAATTTGATAATTAAATATTTAAAACAAAAATCACGTAACTAACTTTCTTTCAAAATATTTTCTCTCCAAATCTCTCCAGCCAAACATCACTCTCTTCTTCTAAATCTTCAGATAAATCTTTCTTTTCTTAAATCTTTTATTTTCAAATGATTTCTTGTTGATTGTTTATTAAAGCCTCATTGTTTTAACTTTGTTTTTCTCATGTAAATCATCCAATTAAGGGAGAAAGCATCCATTAGAGGTAATGTTCGTTCTTCTCCTCTAATAAAAGGTTCTTTACTGAAATACCCAAGTTGTTGATTCTTTACAATTGTTTTCTAATGTGTTTTGATAGTTTAATTAAGGAAAATTGGATTAATTGTGTTTTGATTGATGGAATTGATATATTTTTGAATTGGATCTGTTTTGCTGGGTTCTTGATCAGGTTAGATCATGATTTTATTGTATAATAATGTTGAAAGCTTGTTTTATCAATATAATACCGAAACTAGTTGAATCTCTAATGTTAATGGTTATTAGATAAAGGTTTTTGTGATGTTAATGGAGTTTAATCATTGCTAGAAGTAAAAAGATGTTGAATAAGGGTTTTTAGATGTTAATTGCCGAGGTTTGATGTATTGAATCGGTGTTTTGTGGCTGGGTTAAGATTGAAAGATGGTTAAGGTGTTTTCGATAAGTTTCAGATGGCTTTTGAGTGGGCAACTTGTGAATTGCGGGTAATTGCTTTGAGGCAGTGGTTTGGATGCATTTTGATGCATGTTTCCTCTGGTTTTGTGTGGCCAAAACAAGGGATAATCAAGTAGAAGTAGCTTGAGGTGGATCGTTGCTTGTCGGGAGCTCGATTTGTGTTGGCGAGTAAGGCGAGGTGTAATTGGAGAGTTTAGGTTAAGTTTGCAACACTTACCTAAGCTCAGAAGTAAGTTTCCCCTCTTTTGCTCTTTAATATCGGATTAGATATGAGCATGGTTGATTACATGTTTTGGTTTTAAACATGGTTTGCTTTATTTACTGTAAATGCATGATTTTGAATACATATGCAATGGTTTTAAAGTATATGAAATGAATGCTAGTGAGCGTTGGTTTTCATTTCGGTTAGGAATGTGGTATTGCTTGGGCAATGTGGATTGCATATGTGGTGATTTTGTTTAATGCATTGCAAAACAGTGAGTAAATGGTTTTGGAAAAGATATATTGGCTATGTGACAAGGTGAAACAATCAGATATAGTTGGCATGCCATAGGATAAAGTGCACTATAATATATACTAAAAATCGATCGTGGCCATGGGTCCTTGAGGTATGGCGGTTTAACTAGGCCACTCGGACTATTGGGACATCTCTTGGGGTATGCGGTTTAACTAGAGAGCCCAAGATGATGGTGATCTTGCGGGTTAACTAGGCAAGGTCGGTAAAGTCCACAGTTTAACTAGGTGAGGCTGTCAAATCTTGCAGTTTAACTAGGCAAGGTTTGGGATATCATGCGGTTTAACTAGGCATGGTATGAGATATCCGTGTATCCGATATATAAGGTTAACGATTTGTTAACCAATGATTAGCGGTTGGCTAATCGAGGATAGTGGTCAACTATCCGGGGTCACTATAATTGCCAATATATGAAAGTTCATGTGTTGAACCTATTTTGTAATGCTTTGGGATTTAAGCATGAGATGATTTAATGCTTTGGGATTTAAGCATATGATTTGTAAATGTTTTTGCATAAGGATGATATGCATGTTTTGATTTTGAATCAATGAAAATGCTTTGGTTGTAAGCATGGTTTGAAAATAAGTGTTTAGTTTTCAAAGGGGTTTTAAATGCATCATTGTTTTATGAGCATCCTCACTAAGCATATGTGCTTACGCTCTCTTTTTCCTAAAGAGGCAGAGTGTTGCGCGTAATAAGTGCTACGCAATTGTGCAAGTATACACGTCGCAAGTAATAAAGTGATATGAGTATCTAGTATCGTCTCCACAGGGATTGGTTTGGGCCACTTTGCTTAAGTTACTGCGTTGGAAAAGAAAAACACAAGTAGGTGATTGTAGGAATTATAACTAATGAGTAAACTAAGAGCAATAAACTAAAAGAATAGATGAAATCAAAATAGAGTGAATAGGCCCGGTTATCGTGAGTTGTGGAGTGATGATCGAATGGTTCATCGCGGTGATTGAGTAGCAGCTGGATTGCCAGGGCAATTCTGTTACGATTGCCTAGTCGATTGCTAGGGCAATTTGGTTGCAATTTCCTGGTTGATTGCCAGGGCAATTTTGCGGTGTTGCCTGGTCGGTTGCCAGGGAAATTCCCCCTCGTTGTCTGATCAGATTACCTAGGCAATGCTCCCGCGATTGCCTGGGTAATTAAGGATGGGTCGATTGCCTAGGCAATTAAGCATTCACTTCCAAAGTTCGGCGAAGCGTTCTTCAATGGTTTCTTCTTACCCCTAAGTTGAAACTCTAGCTAATTGTGCATGCCTTGATAATACATCCTAGCGTGAATCAAGGGTGGACAACAACCAATCTTGCGTTCCTCTTAGCCATTGAAATCCTAAACTTATTCCTAAGCCAGATTAGTCTTCACCATCAATTGATTGAATAAAGACCATGCTCATTCGTTTCTTGAATCTAACTCTCCCGATATTAGATAAATAGATAAAGTTACGAGATCCTCTCCCAATTCACTCGCAAACAAGATTGAGAACCAAGAATGAACAAACTTTGAAAATTGAATTGCAACTCAAAAACCTAAACAAAATCCAAAAGATTTCACAACCACAAAAACACAATAACCCCAACCAATCAAGTTAGTTCATGGTTGGGTTCAAATTATATACAAAGAATAATCCCCAAACCATGAATCTAATGGAAGCAAAGAAGAAGAAGAAGAAATCGATCAGCCCCTTGCTCTCATCTCTCAATCGAACTTTCCCTCCAAGCTCCCTCTGTTGTTGAAATCTCTCCCTTTTTGATCTTCTCTCTTTGACGGCTTGGTCTTTTAAATAGGAGATGGCTGGGTCAAAATCCTTCTTGAGGAAGAAGTTAAGCTGGAATTAAATACTTTAAAATAATATAATTCTTTATTATATTTAAATTCCTTCTAGAACTTCTTCTATCTTTTTGGGATTTAATTTCTCTTTAACCTCTTCATGTAAATCAAACTCCTTTGGGATTTAACTTTGCTCCACGTCATCTTGGGCTTATCTAGTCATCAATTTCGATTACCATATCATCTTATCCCTTATCGAAAATTGCCCTGGCAACTAGCTCGGCATCTCCTTCATGCATTGCCTTGGCAACTAGCTCGACATCTCCTTCATGCATTGCCCTGGCAACTGGTTCCAGCCTTGTTTAGGCAAGTGATTCCGCACACACACAAAAACACACCAAAGCAGCATCTTTTTCCACAAAATCACCAAGTTATGTAATCAAGCTCAACGGTGGAAAGAAACATGAATTAATGCATGAATGACTAATTATGAAACTAATATGAGCCTAAGTCTAACAATAATATGAGTAAAAAGGATAATAAAAATAGTACTTTTGAACATTTATTACACCCTAAAACTCGAACTATTGCTTGTCCTCAAGCAATGCAAACTAACACTTACCTACCAAGACTTTAATCATCAAAGACATGCTTCAAACTTGAATTCAAACCTCAGAACCGTGGCACAAAGTATGATCACCTTTTAATTTTTCGAATAGCACAAAAATTACCCGGAATTGAACTATAATGCTTGTGACAATGTGTACAAGTTGATTTTCAAGATTCTATGTGAACAATAGGCTTTTATCAATTTAATTATCGAGACATTTATTTTTATTTTCACTAGAGCCAATTTCGGGCACCTCTAGCAAAGTAAGCAATTTCTCATTTTATTTTAGTCGACTAGAGCCAATTTTGGGCACCTCTAGCGATTCTTTAATGTGCATTAACTACTAGAGCCAGTTTCGGGCACCTCTAGCAAGAAAGTACATTTACTACTAGAGCCAGTTTCTAGCACATCTAGCAAGAATTTAACTTTTAATTTTCAATTTACCCAAATTTTAAGCAACCTAAGTTCACTAAGTTTCTTTCAATCAACAAGCCACAACCGTGTAAAAAAATTCAACATCATAGTAAAATTCTAAGTTCTTTTCACGCAATCCTAAAATTAAAGGTTCTTTCAATTAAGTGCAGTGGCAAAAATTTATCATTGGACATTCAACAAGTCTTAAGCAATTAAATCCAATTAATGGCATGGCAAGTAACATATGCAACCTATATGTGATTGCTAAAGATCAATGCAACTAAACATGAAACTAACTAGAAACCGACACCCCCAAACTCGAGAGAAGCATTGTCCTCAATGCATGTAAAAGTGAAACAAAATTTAAAAGAAACTAAATGAAATGAGTTAGTCGGAGAGGTCGTCACCTCGAGTGATAAGTTTTCTTCGTGCCGTTTGCTTGATTCATTTTCCGATCGGTAGTTGAATGCTTGTGGCTGGTACCACGTGATTAGCATTGCTTTGATTTGATCCATGTTTGCCGAGGCAGGTTCACTTACCTGGGTATCAGTAATTGCCGAAACCATTGTTGTTTCCTGGGCATAACCAGTTTCTGTTGCTGTGGCAACTACTGAGGTAGTTGCCGGGGCATCATCTGTTGCGGTTGCCATGGCAAGTAGTCGGTAGTGAATTTCCTTAGCATGGTGGTTGTGAGTCTTGTTGTGGAAAAGAAAAGAAAACAAAGAAAACCTGGAAACTAAAGATAATGAAGAAAAATAAAATAAAATATCTCCTAAAAATTCCAAAAAAAAGTAAAGAAAAAAATATAACCGAAAATAAAATAAAGTTCCAAAAAAATTAAAAACAAAAATTAAAGATTCTTAGAAAGAGCATTTTTCATGCATCTTCTAATGTTACTGCATATCTGAGAAAACTTGAGGAGGGTCGTTTCCGATACTTCTTATAATCCATCCGCACCCTCCATCGGGTGACAATATTGCCCAAAAAGAGTTTGGCCAATGTGCTTGCCACTACTCCCTTTTGCGTTACCATGGTGGAGGTGTCTTTCTTTCGTGTTCCCTTGTAGTCCATGAAAATCTTCTACCTTGCTACCGTTCCTGAAGGCATGAATATATTATTAGGAAAAATTATATCAACATCCAACCATTTAACTACCTCATTCTCGTCGAGCTCCATCATGGTTGGATGTAGCTTTCATTGTCGTGGCAATTGCTGCTCAAGCCAATTGCCGTGGCAATCAGTTGCCAAAATTCACTGTAAGTCAAGGTAAAAACCAATTTTCTAAAAAGCTTTACGAATCCAAACACCTTTTTCTTTTGGCCTCTCAAACATCTCCATCAGTAGAGATTTCGATGGCTTCAAATCTACCAATATCGGTTCCTCAAGACATACCTGCAATGGACGAGGTGAGTTTTTAAAGAATTCAAAAGGTTCAACCATTACTTGCTCATATTCCATTGGCAAAGTATTATCATCTCGTTGATCTTGCATATGGTCGTGTAATTACCGTGGCAACTGTAGATAAGAGCAATCTACAGATTCCTGCTTCAACATCAACGTTGTAACCTTCTGGGCATCAGGTTCCTCAGAATTTGCTGTAGTATTGTTGTTCTCAGCTTCATTGAGTGTTGTCGCGACATTGCTCTGTTCAGGCTCCTCAATCATTGCCGAGGCAATTTGTTGCTCAGGCTCATCATGTGTTGGGCAGTCTCTCTTATTGGCATCCTCTTGACTTGGAGGTTCTAGTTGTTCCTCACACATCAGAGAGCTTTCCTTGCATTGTTCCTTGTCCTCTTGCCTTGGGACGCCAGTATCCCCAAGAATTGATTGTTGGTGCATGTTATCCAAGGCATATGTGGATCTCCTCAATTGATCTTCCGAATCCCCCAAGGTTACATCCCACTGAGATATCCTTGCATCCATTTTCTTTAATAGCTCTCGAATCTCTTCAATTGATCCGTCAAGTTTAGCCAAGGAAGCTAGCAACGTTTCCTCCAAGGAATTGGAATGTTCTTGAAAAGGACTACATTGCCATGGCATATCCATTGCCGTGACACTAGGCTACTGATAAGGACTACGTTGTCGAGGCATGTCTATTGCTGCAGCAAAATTGTTATGGTAAATTTTTTTGAGCTTTTAGATCATACCATGAAGGATTTTGCTGCTGGTTCCATCTATGGTTCTCTATGTAGTCATATGCACCGAAAATGTGAGGGCAATTTTCAAACATATGATGTTCTCTACAACAAGTGCACGAGTTTTCCACGATATATGCTTTTCTCCGTTGGTATAGGTAATCGTCGAAGGGTGCAAGAAACTCTTGATTGGATTGATTCATATCTTCCAACATCAACTCTCGAATAGATCGGGTTTTATTTCCCGACATGTTGATGTCCCTTAACTTGTAGCACACCTAATTTTTTTTAATAAAACAAACAAAAAGAAAAGTTAGTAAAACTAAGAGAAAAAAATGCAATAACAAAAACAACTAACACCAATTGCCAATCCCCGGCAACGGCGCCAAAAACTTGTTGCGCGTAATAAGTGCTACGCAATTGTGCAAGTATACACGTCGCAAGTAATAAAGTGATACGAGTATCGAGTATCGTCTCCACAGGGATTGGTTTGGGCCACTTTTCTTAAATTACTGCGTTGGAAAAGAAAAACTCAAGTATGTAATTGTAGGAATTATAACTAATGAGTAAACTAAGAGCAATAAACTAAAAGAATAGATGAAATCAAAATAGAGTGAATAGGCCAGGTTATCGTGAGTTGTGGAGTGATGATCAAATGGTTCGTCATGGTGATTGAGTAGCAGCCGGATTGCCAGGGCAATTTTGTTACAATTGCCTAGTCGATTGACAGGGCAATTTGGTTGTAATTGCCTGGTTGATTGGCAGGGCAATTCTGCCGTGTTGCCTGGTCGGTTGCCAGGGAAATTCCCCTCGTTGTCTGATCAGATTGTCTGGGCAATACTCCCTCGATTGCCTAGGCAATTAAGGATGGGTCGATTGCTTGGGCAATTAAGCATTCACTTCCAAAGTTCGGCGAAGCGTTCTTTAATGGTTTCTTCTTATCCCTAAGTCGAAACTCTAGCTAATTGTGCATGCCTTGATAATACATCCCTGCGTGAATCAAGGGTGGACAACAACCAATCTTGCGCTCCTCTTAGCCGTTGAAACCCTAAACTTATTCCTAAGTCGGATTAGTCTTCACCATCAATTGATTGAATAAAGACCATGCTTATTCATTTCTTGAATCTAACTCTCCCGATATTAGATAAATAGATGAAGTTACGAGATCCTCTCCCAATTCACCCGCAAACAAGATTGAGAACCAAGAATGAACAAACTTTGAAAATTGAATTGCAACTCAAAAACCTAAACAAAATCCAAAAGATTTCACAACCACAAAAACACAATAACCCCAACCAATCAAGTTAGTTCATGGTTGGGTTCAAAAGATATACAAAGAATAATCCCCAAACCATGAATCTAATAGAAGCAAAGAAGAAGAAAAAGAAATCGATCATCCCCTTGCTCTCCTCTTTCAATCGAACTCTCCCTCCAAGCTCTCTCTTGTCGAAATCTCTCCCTTCTTGCTCTTCTCTCTTTGACGGCTTGGTCCTTTAAATAGAAGATGGCTAGGTCAAAATCCTTCTTGAGGAGGAAGTTAAGCTGTAATTAAATACTTTAAAAGAATATAATTCTTTACTATATTTAAATTCCTTCTAGAACTTCTCCTATCTTCTTGGGATTTAATTTCTCTTTAACCTCTTCATGGAAATCAAACTCCTTTGGGATTTAACTTTGCTCCACGTCATCTTGGGTTTATCTAGCCATCAATTTCGACTACCATATCATCTTATCCCTTATCGAAAATTGTCCTGGCAACTAGCTCGGCATCTCCTTCATGCATTGCCTTGGCAACTAGCTCGACATCTCCTTCATGCATTACCTTGGCAATTGGTTCCAGCCTTGCTTAGGCAAGTGATTCTGCACACACACAAAAACACACCAAAGCAGCATCTTTTTCCACAAAAATCACCAAGTTATGTAATCAAGCTCAACGGTGGAAAGAAACATAAATTAATGCATGAATGACTAATTATGCAACTAATATGAGCCTAAGTTTAACAATAATATGAGTAAAAAAGGTAATAAAAATAGTACTTTTGAACACTTATCACAGAGCATTGAAGTTTGGGCAGCAAAGGCAAGGTTAAAGATGATCCAAGAGCAAAGACTATTTTGAGTATGAACTCGGTTTAAGTTTATGGTTAATAAGGCAATGTGTTCGCCATGTTTTTGGGATCTATAATTCTATTTTCCCCTGGTTTTTGAGCATGTTTAATGCTGTGTTTTGGAGTGGATTGTGGTTGACAAGTGTATAGTTGATTCTTGCTTATGGTTGATGCTAAGTAGTTGCCTAGGTACGCATCTAGTTAGCCTTGGTTGATTGCCATGATTTGATGATTCTAGCATGTTGCTTTTGATGCAATAGTTATGTGAGTAGTTGACATGTGCTAGTAAATGTTCAGTTGAGAGTTTTGGTACGTTTGGTAAAGTGGTCTAGGGAGCATGCCTATAGGTTGATCTTGTGAAAGCATATGTTTTGGTTTGGTTGCTAAACCTTAGTGCAAAGGATGGAATATGATTGGATGATTGATTGTCTGCATGAATGTGAGTTGTTAGGATCCAAATGCATCTAGATACGATTGAAAAACTAGCTAAAAATGACATTTTGGGTCCATGCGTATCAGAACGCATCCCCTCGTACCGGTACGGCTCGGCCATTTCAGGCATAGCATTTCGATACGCGAGGAAGTGTTTTGATATGGATAAGCCTTTACAGGCATAGCGTTTCGATGCGCGGGCAAGTGATTCGATATGGGTAAGGGCATTTTGGTTGAGCATTTCGATACGCGAGGGACTGTATCGGTACATGAATAAGCTACTAGAATATGGTTTTTGAAAATTGGCTAAGTGTACTGAAACACATGTACGCGTATCGATACGGGCTATGGTTAATACGGTTGTTGGATGTTTGCAAGTTTCCAATTCTTTCGTTTTGCCCCCTGATCGTTGTGAATGCAATTGCTTGAGTTTGGATGGTTATATTGAGCTGAAAACTAACATGCAGGCACGTAATTAGACTAATTGAGGATTGGTAACCCTAAATTTAGTAATGGTCCTTTAATTTACCAGTTTTATGTTTTAGTCCCTAAAATGTATCGTACGTAAGTTTTTGCCTTTCTGTGGTCTGTTTCTTTGTGATTTCATCCGCTGTGAACGTGTTCACTTAGGATTAATAATATGCATCTAGACAAGAAAAAAAGAAAAAATAGATCGGTTTTCGTAATCTTTCTCCGGTTTGCTTCGACAAACCTAAGGTAGCTCACTCGATCCAGTCAGGCATCTAGGCCGGGTCAAGGGGGTTACAAGGAGATTATTCTCCTAGCAAAGATTCAGTAAAGTGTGCCATCATAGTATGATCATTTTAAATAGTTAGGATAAATATTTCCTTTTTTTGCATTTTAGTTTAATTATTTTAGTTTTTCTTTTTGAAAAGTTTTTGTGAGTGTTAGCGCATGTATTTTGCCAAGGCAGCTGTTGCTTGATTTAAGTGTAACGCAAACAATGCAAGTGAACACGTCGCAAGTAATAGTATAGATTAAGATCGTCTCTACAGGAATTGGTTTGGGTCACTTTATTTTAGTTATTACACTGTAAAATAAATTAAATAGATAATGATAGATGGTGATAATAAACAAGTAAAATAAATAAATATAGAGGAATTTAAATAAATGAAAGGGAAAACCGATTTGACAGAGTAGGTTGGGTTATTGAGTGCAAAGGTGTAGTTGCTGGATGAGTTGCCATGGCAATTAATTGTCATATTGATGTTCGACAGAGTGTTCGTCAATGCCTTCGAATTATCCCTAACTAAAGAACTGATGATTGTGCAAGCCTCGATAATATATCCCTGCGTTTACCTTGGGTGGACATCATCGATCAATGCACTCTTCTTAGTTGTTGAAATTTACTCCTTATCCCTAAGGTGAATTAGCTTCCACCAATGACTATTTAAATGGAAACTGTATCCAATCGTTTTGTGAATCTAACTCTCCCGAGTCTAGATAAATAGATTCATCCAAGTCCCTCTCCCAATTTCACTTGGAATTAAATAATGAACCAAGAATGGATAAACAACGATTTATTGAATAAAAACTAAATCATCCAATCACAAACACCCAAAACCCAATTACTCAAGCCAATTTAGTTTTGTTCATGGCTGGGTTGAAAGAAATGAACAAGGAATAAAACCCAAACATTGGGTATTCAAAAGATAAAAAGAAAAGAAAAAAATAAAATCTGGAAGAGATGAACTCCTCCACGATCCACCCTCTTCATGATCTCGCTCTTGATCCGATCTCCCTCTTTTTTCTCTATCTCCCTTCATTGTTTCTGAGATTAGCCTTTTATAAGAAGGGAGAGCTCAATCTGAATGGGCCTAAGTCTACACAATAAAATGACTAAAAAGGGTATAAAATATAGCATTTTTCACACTTAACAACATTATGACAAGACAAGCTAGCATTCAGATATCCATCGTAACGAGTCAAGGTACCACATGGACTCTAATAAGATCAGGCCCAAGGGAGCTAACTCTTACTGAGCGAGAAACCTTAGCCGCTGCCCAGAGTAAAATTTCAAAGTTTGAAAATTTAACCCTATTTTTAGTCGTACCCAATTTCTTGCGCCGTCACTCTCCCACTCGCACAAACTCTTCATTATCCCACTCCCCCATACACGTCTTAACTGCCAACTATCATTATGCCTACTAACTCAACCTTAAGCCATCCCAACCGTCTCCCTTAAACATTATTTAATTCCCATCTCTCCCTTAATCAATAATCTTTCCATTTTTCTTTCAAGTCGACAAGAGAAATAAAAACCCAAAAGAAAAAAATGTCTTTTTCATCTTCCAAATCGATTAACATTTTTTCCTAAATTTTTCAATGGCATCTTTATCAGTCATGCCCCAAATCTTCTTCAACGATGAGACGAAGAAGTATGAGGAGAACTAAGCAGCTGAACCCTTTTCTATAAAAAAAGGGTTCGAATTTAAGGATAATCCCAACTTGGGGTATTCACTGAAGGTGGCTACCATCGTCAAGAAACACAACTAGGAGGTCTTTTGCCTTCAGCTCAGGGAGGTCCACTCAACCATTGTTTGGGAATTTTATGCCCACCTCACCACCAGGGCCTCACCTTTTGTGTTCGTACGGAGTATGTGTGTTCAGTTTTATGAGGGGTATGTTAATCGCATGTTCAATTTTGGATAGTGTAGGGGAGGAGCACTAGACATTCGCCGAATCTATTAATGATTCTAAGCGCCAACTTCTTTTGAAGGATTTGTGTGAACCGTCACAAAGTGGAATGTGTCCTCCAAAGGCAAGATGACTGTGAAGAGGTTAGCCTTAAGACTACAACCATAGGGGTGGAATTATTTCTTAAAAACTTGCTTAATGCCAACCACCCACAATGAGACGATGTCAGAGTACAAGATGGAATTGCTTCATTCCATCATGACTAGAGGAAGATTAATGTCGGCCAACTTATTATTAATGAGAATTATAAGTGTGCCGGCTACAATTATGGTAGTTTGATCTTCCATTCCATCATTTCCACCATATGCAACTAGCATAAGGTGCCCACGCTTGACACTGACAACGTCCAACAATGCAAAAGAGTTATCATTCTAGCTCTTTAGAGGTAATTGATTGCCAAAAAGGCACAAGAGAAGGGAAAAGAAAAAACGGCCTAGCCTGCATCTGTTGCCAAGACACCCAAGGCAGAACCTTTCACACAAATGCCAGCTAATGTGATGGCATTGCTTTCCCAGATCTATTAGTGCCAAAAAATTGCTCTGCAAGAGTTATAGAAAGCTGAGGAACAAAACTTGACGTTCTGGCAATATATTACGGTCAGAGATCGTGCCTTGAGGATAACTCTTATAGGCATGTCCACCAATCCTTTGCCACCATACCCATATTTCCCAAATAAACTTCTTGTGTCGAAAGAAATACCAGCCAGCCCTTAGTCTGCCCATACTCCAGTCCAGCAATTTGATGCCACAACACCAATATCACCTACCTACATAGATTCTGTTAGAACTAAGACTCAGTAGGAGTCGAATAATGACGTGCCTGCTAAGACTGATTTACCACCAGTGGCCCCTGCTTCTTCATCTACCCCTATTGCTCCTGCCACATATGATCTGGCAAGGGTAATTGAAGAGGTCCTACAAGAAGTGAAGGCCTATACTGCTGCCCTAAAGCCATAACTGAAAAGAAAGAAGTCAGTGGCACCAAATCGAGGCAGCTTTATCAAAGGAAATACTCGCGTCTCTCTTCTAGAACATTCTAAAGATGAGTTCACATCCCCTTAACTCTTTAGTTTTATATTTTTCATTTTTAGCACTCATTGCATTTGTATATATGTGTTCTCATGTATTGAGGACAATGCATGACTTCAGTTTGGGGGGTGTTGCCTCACATTTATTGCCATGACATTCATTTTTATGTTTCTGTTTGTATTCTGTTATTTCCATATAGATTAGGTAGAACCATGCATACCAAACTAGTAAATTTTTTTGCCACGGCTTGATTTTGAACTGATAATTTTGCCAACACATTTCTAGCATAGTTAGATTTTGCACTATTATGCCATGTTCAATGATGAAATTAGATTCTCTAGTTTAGCATGAGCCGATAGATTTAGTAATGTTAGGTTGCTTGGCAATTTATCTCTTACTTAGGGAAATTTAGTTTCACTTAAACACGTAGTATACATCTAGGTCCCTAGACAAACTTAGGATTCTTAAAGTATATATATATATATATATATATGCCAGGTTCAAGATAAAGAATAAGGCAACAATGTTTTGCGAAAGGCTAAAATTTTAGAACACTCCTCTGCCTTAGAGACAATAAGTAACTTAGGGCTTCATGGTTTGCTCCCTCTTAGTTCTTAGGCCAACAAAAAACTTTAGGGTATGAGTGTAATGGGTTAGCTTAGTGATGTAGTCTGGATTAACATAGGGGTTCGTGGTATGCTCTCTTTTGCTTCTCATGCAAAACAACGTTATGATGAGAACCAAAATTTAATGCAAGCAAAAGAAGCCCTTGGTGAATAAATTATTTTTTTTTTGAGTTTGGATGGTAAAGTTTCACTAAGGGAGTTGAAGGATACTTGATGGAAACCACCTGCACTTCATACACACTTCGTGACCCTAGGTTAGAGTTATATTGCTGCACTTGAATTTGCTGATCTATTGGCATTACTGCTTTGAGATATCTAAGGACAAAACTAGGGCCAGATTTTGCTTGCTAGCTTGTGTTGCTAATCAAAACAATTTTGCCGAGATACCTTACTTTACTTTATTTTATATTCTTTAGTTGCATTACTTCAAGAGAAGCAATGAGCTAGGTTTGGGGGAGTGTTAAATCTTCAAAAGATGTACTTTTTAAGCATATATTTCCATGCTATTACTTGACTTTGGGCACATATTTTTGCATTTTGCTAGTAGATTCATGTATTTGCATCTAGAAGTTAAGGAATGTACAATTTTCATTGCCAGGGTGAAGGGGTGCTTTCTTACTGTGGTGGGTAGGTTTGATAGATCTGAAGCAGGAGAGAAATGTTGAGTGCAGATGGAAAAAGCAAGAATAAAGAATGCCAAGCTCGATTGGCAAAAGAAGGAAGTCCGATGCCTAGTCAGTTAGTTGTGAGTCAGAGCCAGGTCATCCCTAATTCAAAGAGAAGATAACGTGCTTACAATGGTGCGTAACAAACTTTCAAAAAAACCAAACCCTAAATAGGGTTTCCATGAGCGCCTATATAAAGAAGTCCATCGATTGAGCAAAAGGGGGTTGCACCGTAAGAAAGAAAGAGAGAGTAAAGGGCAAACTATGGTTCAAACCAGGCAATGGCCGAGAGCTCTAAATCCATTGAAGGGCTGCATCGACAATCTCTTTCTTTAGTCCATTTCTCTTAAATAATTTTCCAGTTTTGATGGTGATGTTTAAAAATGATATGGTTTTGTTGGTTTCCCTAGCCATGAACTAATCTTTTAAGTTGTCTAGGGGTGTTTGCGATGAACACTTGGTTTTAGGTTTTTAATAATTGTATGCCTTGGCATTATTGTATATTTTGCTTGCGCTTATTTTTTTTATCATATTTTATGTCATACGCCAGTTGGCATTGAGTGCTCATTATCCCCTAATATCTTAACCTAATATCTTAAGAGACTTAAGAGATAAAGATTAATTGCCAAATACTAAGGAGAGAAACTTCGACAGAAGATGTTCAAGTAGATAAACAAAATTTTGAAGTGAATATACCCTTTATGAGTAAAGGTTAAAACTTTGTCAGGTTAATTATTTGAAAACGTTGCTATAGACATATAGGTGTTAAAAGTAATTAACTTAGAGCATTGCCATCGCTGGAGGCAATGCTAACTTAAAATCTGCTCAGCAATAAAACCAAGGTTAAACATTATTAAATGCTATTTTTGCTAGCGTAAAATCCAAACATTCTTTGCTAACGCCAATCAATCATCCCAACTCAAGTGTTTGTCAATCTTCTTGGATTCTTGCCTCGTTCTCCATTAAATCATTTCCTTAATTAAAAACCAAAATCAATTGTTAACTCATTTGTTCCAACTCACAAGTGATTATCGTGGCATTTAATTCTTGGACAATCCATATGGATACAATACTCAACTCACAACTATATTAGTTTCTGACCGTGTATAGTTGCACGCAAAAAGTTGTATTCTTGGCATTATTTACTTGCATATTTACATTGAATCCTCAGTCATTTTCCAAGCACTAGTCGGTCGACAGTTGTAATTCCACCAAAGATGAATAAAAATGTATATATTGCTTGTTAAATGGGTAAGAGCCATAGGGTTCCATTTAGCAATTCTGAATCTGAGTATACTATGCATTTCCAGTTAGTATTTACAGACTTATGGGGTCAAGCATGTTAAGTGTCTAAAAGTATTATTTTATTCACCCTTTTTATTCATATTATTGCTAGACTTAGGCTCATATTAGTTGCATTATTAGCCATTCATGCATGTTTGCATTGTTTCCTTGGTGGACAAGCTTGATTTCATATTTTGCTTAATTTTATGGAAAAAGATACTGCTTTGGTGTGTTTTTTTGTGTGTGTGCAGAATCACTTGCCAAAGCAAGGCTGGAAACAGTTTCCAGGGCAATGCATGAAGGAGATGCCGAGCTAGTTGCCAGGGCAATTTTTGATAAGGGATAAGATGATATGGTAGTCGAAATTGATGACTAGATAAGCCCAAGATGACGTGGAGCAAAGTTAAATCCCAAAAGAGTTTGATTTCCATGAAAAGGTCAAAGAGAAATTAAATCCCAAAAAGATAGGAGAAGATCTAGAAGGAATTTAAATATAATAAAGAATTATGTTCTTTTAAAGTATTTAATTCTAACTTAACTTCCTCCTCAAGAAGGATTTTGACCTAGCCATCTCCTATTTAAAGGAGATCAAGCCGTCAAACTCAAAGAGGGAGAGGGGAGAGATTTTGACAAGAGCAAGGAGAGATTTCGACAAGGCTTCAACCATTCTTCATCTTTTTCTTTCTTGTTAAATTAGGTTTATGTTAGGAATTCTTTATCTTGTGTTTCTTTGGAACCTAGCCATGAACTAAATCTATTTGGCTAAGGTTATTGTGTTTTGTGGTTGTGAGAAACAATTGGATTTTGTTTAGGTAATAAGAGTTTGCACTTTCAATTCAAGGTTTACTCATTCTTGGTTTTTCTTCTTGTTTGCGGGTGAATTGGGAGAGGATCTCGTAACTTCATCTATTTATCTAATAACGGGAAAGTTATATTGAAGAAACGAATGAGTGTGGTCTTTATTCAATCTATTGATGGTGAAGACTAATCCGACTTAGGAATAAGTTAAGGATTTCAACGGCTAAGAAGAGCGCAAGATTGGTTGTTGTTCACCCTTGATTCACGCAGGGATGTATTGTGAAGGCATGGACAATTAGCTAGAGTTTCGACTTAGGGATAAGAAGAAACCATTGAAGAACGCTCCGCTGAACCTTGAAGTTGCTGCCCAGCCGGCCAAACAGTTGCCCAGTCAGTCGCCCAGGCAACCGTCGATTAGTTGCCAAGGCAACCCCGTTGCGCAAGTTGCCACGACAACTGAGTTGCCCTTGCACTCTTTTACCAAGACAATCCAATCGGCTATCACACCTCAACTCACGATAACCTAGCCTATTCTCTCTCATTTGATTACATCTTCTTTTACTTTATTGCTTTCTAGTCTAGTTGTTAGTTAAAACTCCTACAATCACCTACTTGTGTTTTTACTTTTTACAGTACAAGAGATTAGATTTTTGAAGTAGCACCAATCCCTGTGGAGACGATATCTTTTATACTATAACTTGCGACGTGTACACTTGCACAATTGCGGAGCACTTATTATGCGCAACAAGTTTTTGGCGCTGTTGTCGGGGATTGGCAATAACAACTTTGTTTTTATTTTCTTGCACTTTTTATTTTTCTTGTTTAAGATTCAAAGGGTTAAGAAACTTTGGTTTTGCATTGGTATATGACCAGGGCGAGACCGATTACACCAGAATATCCCTTTGATCTAGAAATCGAATGAACCTTGCAAAGACTCAGACGAAGGTTAAGAATAACAATGGCTAATCAAGACGGCAATATGAATCAAGATGTTCCAGCAGGAGGAGGAGTGATTCTTGCACGAAATAGAACTATTCGAGACTATCTTGAAGAAGATCTTGAAGGACTCAATCCAGGAGTTGTCACACCTGAAATTGAAGCTGACCACTTTGAGTTGAAACTGGTGATGTTCAATATGATCAACACAATTGGTCAATTTGGCGGTTCAGCAACTGAAGATGCACGACAACATCTTAAATCTTTCCTCGAGATTTGCAATTCATTCAAAATATAAGGAGTCACCCCCGATGTTTTACGACTAAGATTATTCCCCTATTCACTGAGGGATAGGGCAAAAGCATGGTTGAATAGTATTCCTGCTGGATTAATAGGATCTTGGACCGATATTTGTCGTGATTTCCTTGCTCAATTTAATCCTACAAATTTAACTGATAAGCTTTGTAACGAAATTACTTTTTTTATGCAGACAGATGATGAATCCATGTACGAGGCTTGGGAGCGATATAGAGAACTTCTACACAAATGCCCCATACACGGATTCCCAGTGTGGACACAAGTAACAATGTTTTACAACGCTGTGAATACACCAACAAGGATGATGCTAGATGGCTCGGCAAATGACATACTCCTAGATAAGTCGTCGGAGGAAGCAATGCAAATTCTAAATAGGCTTTCCAAGAATGATTATCAATTCCCATCTTCTAGAAGAGGAGGAGTTAGACGCCAAGCCATAATACATGAACTGGGATCATCAGACTCAATTTCGGCACAATTGGCCACTCTAACCAAGATGGTCCAGAACATGCAGAAACCAAACAACACACAGAAGGTCAATGTAATAGATTACTTTTGTGAATTATGTGGTGGTAACCATGATTATTCTGAATGTATGTAGAATCTGGAATCCAGCTTTTATGTGGGGAATTGCAACCGGAACAACAATGTGATGTCCAATACATACAATCCAGCTTGGAAGAAGCACCCAAATTTTTCATGGAGTAATCCCAACAATGCTCTAAACCAGAACAATCAGAATGCACAAGCATCAAGATTCCAGTAGAATATGCCACGGCAACAGTTGCCGCAACAACAACCGACAACATCTAGTGCTTTGGAAAATTCTCTTAATGCTTTTATGTTGAAAACTGAATCTTATATGGCTGAGAATAGTAACTTCATAAAAAAACCGATGCTTTTATTAAAAGGACCAAGATGAGATTGCAAAACCAAGAGGCGGCAATCAAATCATTGGAAAATCAAGTCAGACAATTTGCTCAAAACCTGAATACTAGACCGCAAAGAGGTTTACCTAGCGATACTGAAGTCGCAAGAGGAACTGGCCATGAGCAATGTAAGGCGATCACCACTAGAAGTGGCCAACAACTTAAAGAGGCTCAAGCTCGCTTATCAAACAAAACTCCACAAAAAGATCAAGACGAACCCAGCGGGAAAGCCTCAGATGCTGAACCAGGAATTGCCGCGGCAACCAGCGATAAGCATGCCTCGGCAACTAGCGATAAGGATGCCGCGGCAACCAACGATAGGAACGCCACGGCAACCCCAGTTGACAATGCCTCGGCAACTCTAGTTGCCTCGACAATACCGTCAATCAGGTTCCAAACCAATGAAAGGATCGAAGATATCCGACTTCCACCACCATTCCCACAAAGGTTGAAGCGACAAAAGCAAGAATATCAATTCAAGAAGTTTCTTGATGTCCTTAAGCAAGTCTACATCAACTTGCCATTGGTTGAAGCAATTGAACAAATGCCAAACTATGCCAAGTTTCTTAAAGACATTGTGTCCAAGAGAACAAGGCTAGGAGAGTTTTGAAATGATTGCATTGAGAGGGATGCATGGCCATGTTGCACAATCGCATGCCACCCAAGTTGAAGGATCCCGAAAGTTTCACAATACCTAGTTCCATCGGAAACCACTATGTCGGGAAAGCATTATGTGACCTTGGAACAAGCATAAACTTGATGCCTAAATCCGTTTTCCAGAAACTAGGAATCGGGAAGGCAAGACCTACAACAGTTATGCTACACAACTAGCCGACAGATCCTATGTGCATCTAGAGGGAAAAATCGAAGACATACTGGTAAAAGTTGATAAATTTATTTTTTTCACTAACTTTATTGTTTTGGATTGTGAAGCAGATGAACATGCACCTATCATCCTCGGGAGACCCTTCGTAGCAACATGGAGAACCTTGATCAATGTTGAAAAGGGAGAACTCACAATGAGGGTGAATGACCAGCAAGTTAAACTAAATGTGTTCCAAACACTAAGGCATGCTGTTGCGCGTAATAAGTGCTACGCAAATGTGCAAGTATACACGTCGCAAGTTATAGTATAAAAGATATCGTCTCCACAGGGATTGGTGCCACTTCAAGAATCTAGTCTCTTGCACTGTAAAAAGTAAAAACACAAGTAAAGGATTATCGAAGTTTAACTAATTACTAATCTAGAAAGCAATAAAATAAAATAAAAGATGAATTCAATTGAGAGAGATAGGCTAGGTTATCGTGAGTTGAGGTGTGATAGCCGATTGGATTGTCTTGGTAAAAGAGTGCATGGGCAACTCAGTTGCCGTGGCGATTTGCACAACGGGGTTGCCTTGGCAACTAATTGATGGTTGCTTGGGCGACTAGTTGGGCAACTACTTGGGCGACTGGGCAGCAACTTCAAGGTTCGGCGGAGCGTTCTTCAATGGTTTCTTCTTATCCCTAAGTCGAAACTCTAGCTACTTGTGCATGCCTTGATAATACATCCCTGCGTGAATCAAGGGTGAACAACAACCAATCTTGCGCTCCTCTTAGCCGTTGAAATCCTTAACTTATTCCTAAGCCGGATTAATCTTCACCATCATTGGATTGCATAAAGATCATATTCATTCGTTTCTTGAATCTAACTCTCCCGATATTAGATAAATGGATGAAATCACGAGATCCTCTCCCAATTCACTGGCAAACAATAATAAGAATCAAGAATGAATAAACCTTGAAATAGAAAAGTGCAAACTCTTATTACCTAAACAAAAACCAATAGTTTCTCACAACCACAAAACACAATAACCATAGCCAAGTAAATTTAGTTCATGGCTAGGTTCCAAAGAAACACAAGATAATTAATCCCTAGCATGAACCCAATCGAACAAAGATGAAGGAAGAGGCTTGTCGAAATCCTCCTTGCCCTTGATGCTTGTCGAAAATTCTCTCCTCTTGCCCTACTTGGACTTGCCGAAATTTCCCTCTTGCTCTCTCTCTTCATCTTGTCGAAATCTCCTTGGTATTTATAGGGCTAGGCCAAAGTCCTTCTTTGAGGAGGAGTTTGAGTTGGAATTAAATTATCTTTAAAGAATATAATTCTTTATTATAATTTTATTCCTATTAGAACTTCTCCTATCCTCTTGGAATTTAATTCTTCTTTAATCTCTGCATGGCAATCAAATTCCTTTGGGCTTGGGCCTTGCTCCATGTCATCTTGGGCTTGTAAAGTCATGAATTTCGACATCCATATTGCTTTTGGTCTTTGTCGACAAATGCCATGGCAACTAGCTCAGCGTCTCCTTCATGCACTTTGCCCGGCAACTAGCTCGGCATTGCTTTGGCAAGTGATCCTGCACATACACACACAAAAACACACCAAAGCAAAGCATCTATTTCCACAAAAATCACCAAGTTATGTAATCAAGTTCAACGTTTGAAGGAAACATGGATTAATGCATGAATGACTAACTATGCAACTAATATGAGCCTAAGTCTAACAATAATATGAGTAAAAGGGTAAGAAAAATAGTACTTTTGAACACTTATCACACCCCCAAACTCGAACTATTGCTTGTCCTCAAGCAATGCAAACTCATAATTACCGCCAAGACTTCAAATTTTCACAAACTTAGCTTTGAACTTGATTTCAATTCTCTCAACCAGGGGCACAAAGTATGATTGGCTTTTTATTTTTCAGAAAACTGAGGAATTACTCGGAATCAAACTATAATGCTTGTGAGTGTGTGCGGAGTTGTGTGCAAGTTGATTTTTCGGATTCTATGCAAACAATAGGTTTTCAAATTACTTGAGTGGGTTCTTTTTAACATGTTTTAACTAGAGCCAATTTGGGCACCTCTAGTGTTTTATTTTTAGTTTTCTTAAGTTAATTTAATCGACTAGAGCCGGTTTGGGCACCTCTAGTTAACCGAAAAAATTTTAACGCCTCCTAGAGCCAGTTTGGGCACCTCTAGTGATCAATTTTTAGCACATGCTAGAGCCAATTTCGGGCACCTCTAGCATTCATCCAATTTTTATTCTAATCCCCAATTAGTTAATTATCAACCTAAGTTTACTAGAACTCCTTAAATCAATCAAACCACAAACAGTGTTTCATCAAATTTAGCATCATAGTAAAATTCTAAGTTTTTCATGGTTATCCTAGAATAAAAATTCTATCAATTAAGTGCATTGGTAAAGTCATCATTGAATATTCATCAAATCTAAGCAATTCTTGTTCCAATTAAAGGCATGGCAAGCAATTTATGTATCCTAAATGTAATGCTTAAGATTAATGTAACTAAACATGGTAATTACTAATAACAATCCCCCAAACTCGAGTGAGGCATTGTCCTCAATGCATACATAAAAATAACGAAAAATAAAAATAAAATGCATACGAGGACTTACTTGAGAGTTCGTCATCGTAGATGATTAGTTTCCTTCTAGTTGGCGTCTTGATTTTCTTGCTTGAATGCAATGGTTGTTTTCTTGTTGCCGGATGTCTTGACTTTGGTTGCCGTGGCATCTTGAGGTTGGTTGCCGTGGCATCAGCTTTGTGCATGCATGAAGTAAGTTGTCGCGGCATCTTCTTCATTGGTTGCCGGGGCAATGATCTTGGCAAGATAAATTTCCTTAGCATAGTAGTTGTGAGTCTTGTGTGAAAAAGAAAATAAAGAAAACCTGAAAACTAAAGATAATGAAGAAAAAATAAAATATCTCCTAAAATTAAAAATAAAAATAAAAAGAAAAAGAAAAAGGAAATCTTGAGAGGAGAGCATGCTCATGCATCTCCTAAGTTGACCACTTCCTTGTTACGTTCCACATGGGCACCATTGTAGTGCTTCAATCTTTGTCCATTAACTTTGAATTCATGGTTGTCGAGATGGACTTGATTATCACAAGCACCATGGGAGAATGGTTTGACGACTTCAAATGGTCCCGACCATCTTGATTTCAGCTTTCCCGGGGAAAAGTTTTAGCCGAGAATTGAATAGGAGAACTAGTTGCCCTGGCGTGAATTGCCGTGGCAATAGTTTCTTGTCATGCCATCGCTTTGTTTTCTCCTTGTATATTCGTGCATTGTTATAGGCGAGTGCACGAAATTCTTCTATCTCATTGAGATCCATCAAGCGCTTTTGTCCGCACTTTCCCAATCCATATTCACGGTCTTGATTGCCCAAAGACGCCTTGTGCTCGATTTCCACCGGTAGATGACATGTTTTACCATAGACAAGCCGGAAGGGGGACATACCTAATGGTGTTTTGAATGCGGTGCGATATGCCCAAAGTCGTCATCTAGTCTTAATGACCAATCCTTCCTTGAGGGATTTACAACTTTCTCGAGTATTCCCTTCAACTCCCGGTTGGAAATTTTCGCTTGCCCGTTGGTTTGTGGGTGATATGCCGTGGCGATCTTGTGTGATATGCCAAGCGTTGCAACATCTTGGCAATTAGTCCGTTGTCAAAATGCTTGCCCCCATCGCTGATAATTGCTCTCGGCATCCCAAACCGTAAATATGTTTTTTTCTGCAGAATCGTTGCACGGTCTTGGAATCGTCGTTGGGAACCGCAGCTGCCTCTACCCATTTAGACACATAGTCGACGGCGAGTAAGATGTAGAGGTTGCCGAATGAAGATGGGAAAGGTCCCATAAAATCGATCCCCCCCATACATCGAACAGTTCCACCTCGATGATGTTCGAGTGGCATCTCATGTCGCCTAGAGATATTGCCCGTCTTTCCGCAACGATCACATTGCTTGTAAAAGTCTTGGGCATCTTTGTACAATGTTGGCCAATACAACCCGGATTGCAAGACTTTGGGCATGTACGAGTTCCTCCAAAATGTCCTCCATAGGGTGAAGAATGGCATTGTCGGAGTACATTCTGTTGCTCTTCTTGAGGACACATCAGCGTATAACCTGATCTGCACATTGTTTAAACAAAAGAGGCTCGTCCCAAAAGTAATGCTTAGCATTATGGCGGAACCGCTTCTTCCCTTGGTGAGTAATGCCATACGGAAAAATACCACAAACAAGGAAGTTAACTAAAATCTGCGTACCAAGGTATTCTTGGGGCATGTCTTTGTCGTGTTCTGCTCCCAAAATTGCTGAGGCGTGCTCGTCAAAGTCCGGCTTTGCGGCGTCAAGAGTTTCGAGGCGATTAGAATTTGTTCATCCGGGAATGCATCACATATCTCTAGATCCGCGTCCTCCTCCCTATTGCGTTCCAAACGTGATAAGTGATCGCCACTTGATTTTTCTGTTCCTTTCCGCCCTTAATTTCAATATCAAATTCTTGTAAAAGTAATATCCAACGAATCAAACGAGGTTTAGCATCCTTTTTAGCAAATAAGTATTTGATTGCCGAATGGTCCGTATGAACAATTACCTTTGTACCAATTAAATAGGATCGAACTTGTCAAATGCGAAAAACTACAGCTAGTAACTCTTTCTCCGTTGTTGTGTAATTCACTTGAGCATCGTTAAGAGTTTTACTAGCGTAGTATATCACATGGAATGTCTTACTCGTGCGTTGGCCTAGGACTCGCTCCTACCGCTGAAATCACTTGCATCACACATGAGCTCAAAAGGTAGCGTCAAACTGGGTGGAACAACAATGGGTGCCGAGGCAAGCTTTTTCTTTAGGGTTTCAAATGCTTGAGTGCAAGAATCATCAAAATCAAGACTTTATCCTGTTCAAGCAGATTACACAAAGGTTTAGTGATTTTAGAAAAGTTATGAATGAACCTCCTGTAAAAACTCGCATGTCCGAGAAAACTTCAATTCTTTTAACCGAATTTGGTGGGGTAATCTCTCGATCACGTCCACCTTGGCTTTGTCTACTTCAATTCCCTTGGATGAAATCTTATGGCCGAGCACTATTCCTTCATCTACCATAAAGTGGCATTTCTCCCAATTGAGGACTAAATCCGTTTCTTCGCATCTTGCCAACACCCTCTCTAAATTGCCGAGACAGCCGTCGAAGTCATTACCAAAAACCGAAAAATCATCCATGAAGATCTCAAGGAAGTCTTCGACCATGTCTGAAAAGAGCGCCATCATGCATCTTTGGAAGGTTGCCGGGGCGTTACACAATCCGAACGGCATCCTTCGGAAGGCATAAGTACCGTAGGGGCATGTGAAGGTTGTCTTTTCTTGATCTTCCGGGTGCTATGGCAATCTGATTGTAACCTGAATAACCATCAAGAAAACAAGAAAAGGGTTTACCCGCAAGACGGTCAAGCATTTGATCAATAAAGGGTAATGGGAAGTGATCTTTCCTAGTGGCTTTGTTTAGCTTTCGATAGTCCATACAAACCCTCCAACCGGTCACAGTCTGGTTGGGATAAGTTCATTATTTTCATTACTCACCACTGTTATACCTCCCTTTTCGCACACATTGTACCGGACTTACCCACGATCTTATCGGAGATAGGGTATATAATGCCGCGTCAAGCCACTTGATGATTTCTTTCATTACAACCCCTTTCATGGCATGATTCAGTCTCCTCCGGGCCTCAATTGAAGGTTTGTGATCATCTTCCAACAAGATCTTGTGCATGCACACCTGGCTAATTCCCTTCAAGTCGGCAATTGTCCACCCTATTGCCTTTTATGTAGCTTCAACATGTTGATTAGCTTTTTCTGCTCAGGCTGTAACTTAGAGGAAATAATTACAGGTAATGTATTATCGATCCCTAAGTATACATATTTTAGTTGCTCGCAATTGTTTCAACTCAAGAATTGGTGGATTTTCGATAGAGGGTTTTTCGATCTTACCTTCCTTACCCGAGTAGTCCAGTGGTTCAAAGTATGTACCTGGTCGATTTACTAGCCAATTTACCTCTTCTGGTTGTTCCTCATCGACCGGCTCTTCATTCTCCTCGGGTTCCTCTTGATCAGCAATGTAGTTGCCGAGGCAACTAAATTCCTCATCGGTTAAACTCTGCCGTGGCATGAAGTAGTTGGCATTCTTACGGATCATCGGCATGCCTTAGTGTTTGGAATACATTTAGTTTTACCGCTGGTCATTCACCCTCATTGTGAGTTCTCCTTTTCAACGTCGATCAAGGTTCTCCTGCCGCTAGGAATGGTCTCCCGAGAATGATAGGTGCATGCTCATCCGCTTCACAATCCAAAACAATAAAGTCAGCGGGAAAAATGAATTTATCAACTTTTACCAAGATGTCCTCGATTTTCCCTCCGGATGCACATAGGATCTGTCGGCTAGCTGCAAGATAATCTGTTGTAGGTCTTGCCTTCCCGATTCCTAGTTTTCGAAAACCGATTTAGGCATCAAGTTTATGCTAGCCCCTAGGTCGCATAGTGCTTTCCCGACATAGTGATTTCCAATAGAACAGGTATTGTGAAACTTCCGGGATCCTTCAACTTGGGCGGCATGCGATTGTGCAACATTGCCATGCATCCCTCTGTCGCGGCAAGAATTTTTAAACTCTCCTAGCCTTGTTCTCTTGGACACAATGTCTTTAAGAAACTTGGCATAGTTTGGCATTTGTTCAATTGCTTCCACCAATGGCAAGTTGATGTGGACTTGCTTTAAGATATCAAGAAACTTCTTGAATTGGTATTCTTGCTTTTTGTCGCTTCAATCTTTGTGGGAATGGTGGTGGAAGTCGGATATCTTCTATCCTTTCATTGGTTTGAAACCTGATTGACGGCATTACGGGGACATCCGGAGTTGCGCGCGTTACCAACTGGGGTTGCCGAGGCGTGTTTATCGCAAGTTGCCGAGGCGTCACCGGTTGCCGCAGCAATTCTCGGTTCAGATCCGAGACTTTGCCGCTAGGTTCGTCTTGATCTTTTGTGGAGTTTTGTTTGACGAGCAGGTTTGAAACCTCTAAGTTGTTGGCCACTGTGGTGATTGCCTTACATTGCTCATGGCCAGTTCCTCTTTGCGACTTGGTGATCGCTAGGTAAACCTCCTTGTGGTCTAGTGTTTGATTTTGAGCAAACCGTCCGACTTGATTTTCCAATGATTTGATTGCCGCTCTTGGTTTTGCAATCTCATCTCGGTCCTGTTAATAAAAGCATCAGTTCTTTTTATGAAATTACTATTCTCAGCCATATAAGATTCAGTTTTCATCATAAAAGCATTTAGAGAATTTTCCAAAGAACTAGATGTTGTCGGTTGTTGTCGCGGCATCCATTGTCGTGGCATATTCTCTTTGGAATCCCGATGCTTGTGCATTCTGATTGTTCCAGTTTAGAGCATTGTTGGGATTACTCCATGAAAAATTCGGTGCTTCTTCCAAGCTGGATTGTATGTATTTGACATCATGTTGTTGCCCGATTGTAATTCCCCACATAGAAGCTAGATTCCGGATTCTCGCATACATTCAGAAGAATTATGGTTATCACCACATAACTCACAAAAAGAATCCATTACCTTGACTTCATGTGTGTTGTTTGGTTTTTTTGCATGTGTTGGACCATCTTGGTTAAAGCGCCAATTGTGCCGAAATTGAATCGATGATCCTAGTTCATGTATTGTGGCTTGGCGCCTAACTCCTCCTCTTCTAGTAGATGGGAATTGATAGTCATTCTTGGCCAGCCTGTTTAAAATTTGTATTGCTTCCTCCCGCGACTTATCTAAGAGTATGCCGTTTGCCGAGGCATCTAGCATCATCCTTGTTGGTGTATTCACGTTGTAAAACATTGTCACTTGAGTCCACACCAGAATCCGTGTAGAGGACATTTGTGTAGAAGTTCTCTATATCGCTCCCAAGCCTCGTACATGGATTCATCATCCGCCAAAAGAAGTAATGTCGTTCTGACGGCTTATCGATTAAATTTGTAGGATTAAATCTAGCAAGGAAATCACGACAAAGATCAGTCCAAGATGCTATGGATCCGCAGAATGCTATTTAGCCATGCTTTCGCCCTATCCTCGGTGAATAGGGAATAATCTTAATCGTAAGACATCGGGGTGACTCGTGTATCTTGAACGAGTTGCAAATCTCGAGGAAAGATTTCAGATGTTGTCGTGCATCTTGATTCTTTGAGCCGCCAAATTGACCTATTGTGTTGATCATATTAAACATTACGGTTTCAACTCAAAGTGGTCGGCTTCAATTTCGGGTGCGACAACTCTCGGGTTGAGTCCATCAAGATCTTCTTCAAGATAGTCTCGAATCGTTCGTTTCGTGCAAGAATCACTCCTCCCCGCTCGAACATCTTGATTAATATTGCCGTCTTGATTTGCCATTGCTTCTCTTATCCTTCGTCTAAGTCTTTGTAAGGTTCGTTCGATTTTGGATCAAAGGGATATTCGGTGAAGTCGGTCTCGCCCTGGTCATATACCAATGCAAAACCAAAGTTTGTTAGCCCTTTGAATTTTAAACAAGAAAAATAAAAAGAATGTGCAAGAAAATAAAAACAAAGTCGCTATTGCCAATCCCGCAACAACGGCGCCAAAAACTTGTTTGTTGCGTAATAAGTGCTACGCAAATGTGCAAGTATACACGCCGCAAGTTATAGTATAAAAGATATCGTCTCCACAGGATTGGTGCCACTTCAAGAATCTAGTCTCTTGCAATCGTAAAAAGTAAAAACACAAGTAAAGGATTATCAAGTTTAACTAATTACTAATCTAGAAAGCAATAAAATAAAATAAAAGATGAATTCAATTGAGAGAGATAGGCTAGGTTATCGTGAGTTGAGGTGTGATAGCCGATTGGATTGTCTTGGTAAAAGAGTGCATGGGCAACTCATTTGCCGTGGCGACTTGCACAACGGGTTGCCTTGGCAACTAATTGATGGTTGCTTGGGCGACTAGTTGGGCAACTACTTGGGCGATCGGGCAGCAACTTCAAGGTTCGGCGGAGCGTTCTTCAATGGTTTCTTCTTATCCCTAAGTCGAAACTCTAGCTACTTGTGCATGCCTTGATAATACATCCCTGCGTGAATCAAGGGTGAACAACAACCAATCTTGCGCTCCTCTTAGCCGTTGAAATCCTTAACTTATTCCTAAGCCGGATTAATCTTCACCATCATTGATTGCATAAAGATCATATTCATTCGTTTCTTGAATCTAACTCTCCGATATTAGATAAATGGATGAAATCACGAGATCCTCTCCCAATTCACTCGCAAACAATAATAAGAATCAAGAATGAATAAACCTTGAAATAGAAAAGTGCAAACTCTTATTACCTAAACAAAAACCAATAGTTTCTCACAACCACAAAAACACAATAACCATAGCCAAGTAAATTTAGTTCATGGCTAGGTTCCAAAGAAACACAAGATAATTAATCCCTAGCATGAACCCAATCGAACAAAGATGAAGGAAGAGGCTTGTCGAAATCCTCCTTGCCCTTGATGCTTGTCGAAAATTCTCTCCTCTTGCCCTACTTGGACTTGCCAAATTTCCCTCTTGCTCTCTCTCTTCATCTTGTCGAAATCTCCTTGGTATTTATAGGGCTAGGCCAAAGTCCTTCTTTGAGGAGGAGTTTGAGTTGGAATTAAATTATCTTTAAAGAATATAATTCTTTATTATAATTTTATTCCTATTAGAACTTCTCCTATCCTCTTGGAATTTAATTCTTTCTTTAATCTCTGCATGGCAATCAAATTCCTTTGGGCTTGGGCCTTGCTCCATGTCATCTTGGGCTTGTAAAGTCATGAATTTCGACATCCATATTGCTTTTGGTCTTTGTCGACAAATGCCATGGCAACTAGCTCAGCGTCTCCTTCATGCACCGCCACGGCAACTAGCTCGGCATTGCTTTGGCAAGTGATCCTGCACATACACACACAAAAACACACCAAAGCAGCATCTATTTCCACAAAAATCACCAAGTTATGTAATCAAGTTCAACGTTTGAAGGAAACATGGATTAATGCATGAATGACTAACTATGCAACTAATATGAGCCTAAGTCTAACAGTAATATGAGTAAAAAGGGTAAGAAAAATAGTACTTTTGAACACTTATCACATGCCGATGATCTGAAAGAATGCCGATGATCCGGAAGAATGCCAACTTCTTCATGGCACGTCAGAGTTTGACTTCGATGAAGTATTTAGTTGCCTCGGCAACTACATTGCCGATCAAGAGGAACCTGAGGAGTATGAAGAACTGATTGATGAGGAACAACAAGAAGAGGCAAATTGGTTAGTCAATCGACCAGGTACATACTTTGAACCACTGGATTACTCATGTAAGGAAGGTAAACTCGAAAAGCCCTCTATTGAACAACCACCGATTCTTGAGTTGAAACAGTTGCCAGGGCAACTAAAATATGCTTACTTGGGAACCGATAATACATTGCCTGTAATTATTTCCTCTAAGTTACAGCCTGAGCAGGAAAAGAAGCTGATCAAAATGTTGATGCTACACAAGAAAACAATAGGGTGGACAATTGCCGACTTGAAGGAAATTAGCCCGGCAGTGTGTATGCACAAGATTTTGTTGGAAGATGATCACAAACCTTCGATTGAGGCCCAGAGGAGACTGAATCATGCCATGAAAGGGGTTGTAATGAAAGAAATCATCAAGTGGCTTGACGCCGGCATCATATACCATATCTCTGATAGTACATGGGTAAGTCCGGTACAATGTGTACCGAAAAAGGGAGGTATAATGGTGGTAAGTAATGGAAACAATGAACTCATTCCAACCAGGACTGTGACCGGTTGGAGGGACTGTATAGATTATCGAAAGCTAAACAAAGCCAGTAGGAAAGATCACTTCTCATTACCCTTTATTGATCAAATGCTTGACCGTCATGTAGGTAAACCATTTTATTGTTTTCTTGATGGTTATTCAGGTTACAATTAAATTGCCATAGCACCAGAAGATCAAGAAAAGACAACCTTCACATGCCCATATGGTACTTATGCTTTCCGAAGAATGCCGTTTGGATTGTGTAATGCCCCGGCAACCTTCCAAAGATGCATGATGGCACTCTTTTCAGACATGGTCGAAGACTTCCTTGAGATCTTCATGGATGATTTTTCCGTTTTTGGTAATGACTTCGACAGTTGCCTCGGTAATTTAGAGAAGGTGTTGGCAAGATGTGAAGAAACCTATTTATAGTCCTTAATTGGGAGAAGTGCCATTTTATGGTAGATGAAGGAGTAGTGCTCGACCACAAGATTTCATCTAAGGGAATTGAAGTAGACAAAGCCAAGGTGGACGTGATTGAGAGATTACCCCCACCAAGTTCGGTTAAAGGAATCCGTAGCTTTCTTGGACATGTAGGTTTTTACAGGAGGTTCATTCATAATTTTTCTAAAATTACTAAACCCTTGTGCAATTTGCTTGAACAGGATAAAGTCTTCAATTTTGATGATTCTTGCGCCCAAGCATTCGAAACCCTAAAGAAAAAACTTGCCTCGGCACCCATTGTCATTCCACCCGATTGGATGCTACCTTTTGAGCCCATGTGTGATGCAAGTGATTTCGCGGTAGGAGCAGTCCTAGGCCAACGCACAGGTAAGACCTTTCATGTGATATACTACGCTAGTAAAAATCTTAATAGCGCTTAAGTAAATTACACAACAATGGAAAAAGAGTTACTAGTCGTAGTTTTCGCATTTGACAAGTTTCAATCCTATTTGATTGGTACAAAGGTAATTGTTCATACGGACCATTCAGAAATTAAGTATCTATTTGCTAAAAAGGACGCCAAACCTCGTTTGATTCATTGGATATTGCTTTTACAAGAGTTTGACATTCAAATTAAGGACAGGAAAGGAACAGAAAATCATGTGGCTGATCACTTATCACGCTTAGAATGCAATAGGGAGGAGGACGCAGATTTAGAGATATGCGATGCATTCTCGGATGAGCAACTGTTAGTTGCCTCAGCAACCATGGATGCGTATGCCTCGACAACCGTGGAAGCAATCGCCACGGCAACACATACCTCAGCAATACCCTGGTACACGGATTTAGTTAATTTCCTTGTTTGTGGTATTTTACCTTATGACCTTACTCACCAAGGAAAGAAGCAGTTCTGCCATGATGCTAAGCATTACTTTTGGGACGAGCCTCTTTTGTTTAAACAATGTACAGATCAGGTTATACGCCGATGTGTCCCTGAAGAAGAGCAGCAGAATGTACTCCGGCAATGCCATTCTTCACCATATGGAGGACATTTTGGAGGAACACGTACCGCAGCCAAAGTTTTGCAATCCGGTTTGTATTGGCCAACACTGTACAAAGATTCCCAAGAGTTTTACAAGCAATGTGATCGTTGCCAGAGGACGGGCAATATCTCTAGATGACATGAAATGCCGCTCCAAAACATCATCGAGGTAGAATTGTTCGATGTATGGGGGATCGATTTTATGGGACCTTCCCTGTCTTCATTCGGCAACCTCTACATTCTACTTGCTGTTGACTACGTGTCTAAATGGGTTGAGGCAACTGCAGTTCCCACCAACGATTCCAAGACCGTGCAACAATTCTTGCAGAAAAATATATTTACACGGTTTGGGATGCCGAGAGCAATTATCAGTGATGAAGGCAAGCACCTTGACAACAGTCTTATTGCTAAGATGTTGCAACGCTTCGGCGTGTCACACAAAATTGCCACGGTATACCACCTACAAACCAATGGGCAAGCTGAAATCTCCAACCGGGAATTGAAGGGTATACTCGAGAAAGTTGTAAATCCCTCTAAGAAGGATTGGTCAGTAAGACTAGACGACGCACTTTGGGCATATCGCACTGTATTCAAAACACCCTTAGTTATGTCTCCCTTCTGACTTGTCTTTAGCAAAACATGCCATCTACTGGTGGAAATCGAACACAAGGCATATTGGGCAATCAAGACCGTGAATATGGATTGGGAAAGTGTCGGGCAAAAGCGTTTGTTGGACCTCAACGAGATAGAAGAATTCCGTGCACTCGCCTATAACAATGCACAAATCTACAAGGAGAAAACAAAGCAATGGCATGACAAGAAACTATTACCGCGACAATTCATGCCAGGGCAACTAGTTCTCTTATTCAATTCTCGGCTAAAAGTTTTATCGAGAAAAATGAAATCAAGATGGTCGGGACCATTCGAAGTTGTCAAACCGTTTTCACATGGTGCCATGATAATCAAGTCCATCATTGACGAACCTGAATTCAAAGTCAATGGACAAAGATTGAAGCCTTGAACCATTCATCTTCGAAAGGATTGCACATCAAAAGTGGCAAATCTGTTGTCATCAATCAGAATCGGGTAACATCTCATGGGTAAGAGAATTCTATGCTCACTCACCTAACCTAGATAATCCTTATGTTTTTGTTCGTGACAAGGCTATACTCATAAGCCCCGAAAACATCAACACCTTTTACGAGCTCTACATTGAGAAAGACGAGCATCAAGCCTTTGTTGATCAACTCACACCCAAGCAACTCGACAAGGTTCTTCAAGAACTCACTCTACCGGGAACTCATTAGAACGACGGTAAATACAAGGGCACGGTAAATCGCCTTCGGCTTAAACCCGAGGCAAAAATATGGAATAAGTTTGTTAAAACTTCTTTAATGCCCACAACACACAATACCATCGTTGATACACCTCGTCTTTTTCTCATACATTCTATCTTGCATAATCACATCATTAACATTGAAAAAATTATTTGTGATGAGATTTTTGTATGTAGCACAAAAGACAAGGGTTCTCTTTTCTTCCCATTCTTAATTTCCAATCTTTGCAAGGAGATGCATGTCCCAAGTGAGTCCACTAATGAAAAGGCCCTATCCAAGTCTGGTTGGAATCGAGCACAAATCTGAAAGCTAATAGGAGAGGTACCGGTAAAATCCCCAACGCTTTCAGTTGCCGCGGCAACTCCTACCGCCTCGGCAACTCCTAATGCTCAAGCAACTAATGCCCGGGTAACTCGGACAACAACCCCAGGACAACTTGAAGCACTCTTACAACCGTTGGCGAACCGCCTTAGTCAAATTAAAGATCGGCAACTAATGTTCATGCGGTACATGAATGATCACAACAATGCCATCACCCAAGTCATCCTGGAAAAGTATCCGGACAGCCGCGTGCCGTTCCCTATCTTTCTTGCTGAAATCCTTGCCACAATAGCCAACACTAAAGATGTCGCGGCAACCAAAGCTAAAGACGCCCCGACAACCACTGCAAAAGCCAAAGGTAAAGAACCTATGCCCGAATCAACTCGTACTGAATCATTGTCTGATTTTTCAGATTCGGACGAGTCCTCCATTGCACCAACAAAGGCCGCACCAATTGAATCCTCCAAGCCCAAGCGAAAAGTCAATGACATTGATGAAGAGGACAATGAGGACAACCCCGTACGAAGATCGATTCCACCATCGACAACAAGGAAGCAACCACCGCGTTTAAGCAAAAGAATCAAGACATCGACCAAAAGGAAACTAATCATCCACGATGACGGACTCTTAGAGTAAGTCCTCGTTTGCATTTTACTTTTCTTTTTTTTTATTTTTCTTTGTTGCATGCATTGAGGACAATGCCTCACTCAAGTTTAGGGGGGGATTGTTATTAGTTAGTTACCATGTTTAGTTGCATTCATCTTAAGTATTGCACTTAGGATACATAAATTGCTTGCCATGCCTTTAGTTGGAACAAGAATTGCCTAGATTTGATGAATATTCGACGATGACTTTGCTAATGTACTTAATTGATAGAACTTTTTATTCTAGGATAAACATGGAAACACTTAGAATCATACTATGATGCTAAACTTGATGAAACACTGTATGGCTTGATTGATTTAAGGAATTCTAGTGAACTTAGGTTGATAGTTAAAAAATTGGGGGATTAGAATAAAAATTGGATGAATGCTAGAGGTACCCGAAATTGGCTCTAGTATGTGCTAAAAATTGATCGCTAGAGGTGCTCGAAATTGGCTCTATTATATACTAAAAAATTGATCGTTCGAGGTGCCCGAAATTGACTCTAGTATGTGCTAAAAATTGATCGCTGAGGTGCCTGAAACCGGCTCTAGTCGAATAAATTAATTAAATTAAGAAAACTAAAAACAAACACTAGAGGTGCCTAAAACCGGCTCTAGTTAAAACATGTTAAAAGAACCCAATGAAGTAATTTGAAAACCTCTTATTTGCATAGAATCCGAAAAATCAACTTGCACACAACTCCGCACACACTCACAAGCATTATAGTTTGATTCTGAGTAACTCCTAAGTTTGTCGAAAAATGAAAAGCCAATCATACTTTGTGCCAAGGTTCTGAAAATTGAAATCAAGTTCGAAGCTAAGTTTGTGAAAATTGAAGTCTTGGCGGGTAACTATTAGTTTGCATTGCTTGAGGACAAGCAATAGTTCGAGTTTGAGGGTGTGTTAAGTGTCTAAAAGTACTATTTTATTCACCATTTTTATTCATATTATTTCTAGACTTAGGCTCATATTAGTTGCATTGTTATCCATTCATGCATGTTTGCATTGTTTCCTTGGTGGACAAGCTTGATTTCATATTTTGCTTAATTTTGTGGAAAAAGATACTGCTTTGGTGTGTTTTTGTGTGTGTGTAGAATCACTTGCCAAAGCAAGGGTGGAACCAGTTGCCAGGGCAATGCATGAAGGAGATGCCGAGCTAGTTGTCAGGGCAATGCATGAAAGAGATGTCGAGCTAGTTGCCAGGGTAATTTTCGATAAGGGATAAGATGATATGGTAGTCGAATTTGATGAATAGATAAGCCCAAGATGACGTGGAGCAAAGTTAAATCCCAAAGGAATTTGATTTCCATGAAAACGTCAAAGAGAAATTAAATCCTAAAAAGATAGGAGAAGATCTAGAAGGAATTTAAATATAATAAAGAATTATATTCTTTTAAAGTATTTAATTCCAACATAACTTCCTCCTCAAGAAGGATTTTAACCTAGCCATCTCCTATTTAAAGGAGACCAACCCGTCAAACTCAAAGAGGGAGAGGGGAGAGATTTCGACAAGAGCAATGAGAGATTTCGACAAGGCTTCAACCATTCTTCATATTATTCTTTCTTGTTCAATTAGGTTTATGTTAGGAATTCTTTGTCTTGTGTTTCTTTGGATCCTAGCCATGAACTAAATCTATTTGGCTAAGGTTATTGTGTTTTGTGGTTGTGAGAAACAATTGGATTTTGTTTAGGTAATAAGAGTTTGCACTTTCAATTCAGGGTTTACTCATTCTTGGTTTTTCTTCTTGTTTGCGAGTGAATTGGGAGAGGATCTCGTAACTTCATCTATTTATCTAATATCGGGAAAGTTAGATTAAAGAAACGAATGAGTACGGTCTTTATTCAATCTATTGATGGTGAAGATTAATCCGGCTTAGGAATAAGCTAAGGATTTCAACGGCTAAGAGAAGCGCAAGATTGGTTGTTGTTTACCCTTGATTCACGCAGGGATGTATTGTCAAGGCATGCACAATTAGCTAGAGTTTGGATAAGAAGAAACCATTGAAGAACGCTCCGCCGAACCTTGAAGTTGCTGCCCAGTCGCCCAGACAGTTGCCCAGCCAGTCGCCCAGGCAACCGACGGTTAATTGCCAAGGCAACCTCGCTGCGCAAGTTGCCAAGGCAACTGAGTTGCCCTTGCACTCTTTTACCAAGACGATCCAATCGGCTATCACACCTCAACTCACGATAACTGGCCTATTTTCTCTCATTTGATTACATCTTCTTTTACTTTATTGCTTTCTAGTCTAGTTGTTAGTTAAAACTCCTACAATCACCTACTTGTGTTTTTACTTTTTACAGTGCAAGAGATTAGATTCTTGAAGTAGCACCAATCCCTGTAGAGACGATATCTTTTATACTATAACTTGCGACGTGTACACTTGCACAATTGCGGAGCACTTATTACGTGCAACAATGCACATGTGACTTCTAATGGATATTAATACTATGTATCCTTTATAGATGTCTGCACAAGATATTGATGGTTGTATTTACTAAGAGTAAGAGTCAGACAATTGTGGCTTTTCAACAGTTTCAGCAATATATATCTACACAGTTTAATATGCAAATTAAAGAATAGCAGAGTGACTGGGGAGGAGAGTTTAGAATTTTTACTCCTATTTTGATGAAAGTAGGGATTAGGCATAGGCTGACATGTTCTCATACGTCCCAATAGAATGAGGTTGGAGAGAGGAAGCACATGTACATCATTGACTGGCTTTGACTTTGCTTGCTTAAGCCTTTCTCCCTCTCAAATTCTAGTCACAAGCCGTTATCATTGGCGTATATACTATCAATAGACTGCCAACAATTGTCCTAGAGGGAGTTTCTCCATTTAAAAAATTGTTCAAAAAGAAGCCACAATATGAATTTATGAAAGTATTTGGATGTAGGTTCTTTCCATACCGCCTGCCCTATAATGCATATAAGCTAGATTTCAGATCATAGCCCTGCATCTTCTTGGGGTACAACTTGCAGCATAGAGGATATCAATGTTTGGAATCAAATGTGAGGTTATATATTTCTAGACATGTGGTATTTGATGAGGTTATTTTTTCTTTTGCAGGTGCTAACACAAAAGGTGATATGTCCAATAGTACAGCTACTCAGTCTATTTCAGCTCCACTATTTTTGGTGCCTAGAATTGACAAGCTATAGGGGGTAAGGAAAACATCTAGATCATTACCTGTAACTTCTTCAACACCTAGGACAGTTGCAGCAATGACTGATTCTAAAAGTCTTATTAATCAAAGTGAGGATAGAGGATTAGAGATTGTGGTATCTTCTCCTAATGAAGTAATTGAAGATCAAGACCATTTGAGTATTCATGATGAGTCAAACACTGAAGTTGAGGTAGATCAACGAAATGAAGAGGATAAAACTGAAGATGTACATGTCATTAATGTCACAGAAGGTGCTGGTAGAACCAATACTTCCAGTATTGCAACAAGTTAAACTATAGAAGAAGTGTCTAATGCTCCTATGAATTAGCATACAATGATTACAAGGAGTAAATTGAGCATTTTCAAATGCAAAGTGTATTTTGCTGATGCAGGGTGGACTAATAAAAAACTAACAACTATACATCGGGCTTTGGTTGTACCTAAGTAGAAGGATGTTGTGTTAGCTGAGTTTGAAGCACTTAAGAGAAATAATACTTGGACCTTGGTTCCATTGCCTGGTGGAAAAAAATGGTGGGATGCAAGTGGATTTTTAAAATCAAACACAGTACAGATGGTTCAATAATAAGGTATAAAACAAGATCGATGGCGAAAGGGTTCTTACAAGTTCTAGGGTTGGATTTTCATGATAATTTTAGACATGTTGTAAAGAGTGAAACGGTAAATGTTAAATTGGCCTTAGAAGTGTCTAATGGGTGGAAGCTTCGCCAAGTAGATGTGAACAATGCATTCCTAAATGGGGACCTTGATGAGGATGTGTTTATACAACAACCTCCTAGATTTGAGAGGGATCTGTTGATGGTAGAAAACTGGTGTGCAAGCTGCAAAGAGCTCTATATGGATTGAAGTAGGCTATTAGAAACAATACTCTAAACTCAAGCAGAGTTTGATGGAAATTGGGTTAAAAGGTAAAACAACTAATGCATCCTTGTTCATTAAGAATAACAGTGGTGTGTGCTTCTACATGCTTGTGTATATATATGACATTATTATAAGAGAAGAATCCAACAAAAAGAGATTGATGAAGTTGTTGCAATGTTGAGAGGTAAGTTCTCCTTAAAAGATTTAGGAGGCTTGCACTTTTTCCTAGGGATCGAGGTTCTATACAAAGGTGATACCTTAGTTCTAAGTCAACGTAAGTATATATTAAAATTGCTTGAGAAAACTAAGATGATTCAAGCTAAGGCAACATCTACACCAATAATACCTGGTGTTAAGCTAGTTGCAAATAGAGGGAGTCCCTTGGAGGATGCTCAATGTTGCATGAAACTTGTTACGTGATTTAAGTGCAACGCAAATGGTACAAGTGTACACGTTGTAAGTAATAATATAGATTAAGATCGTATCTACATGGATTGGTTTGGGCCACTTTGCTTAAGTTATTACACTAAAAAATAAATTAAATAGATAGTGATAGATGGTGATAATAAACTGGTAAAATAAGCTAAGTCTAAGGGAATTTAAATAAATGAAAGAGGAAATCAATTTGAGAGATTAGGCCGGGTTATTAACTGTAAATGAGTAGTTGCATGAAGAGTTACCGTGGCAATTAATTGCCAAATCGTTGTTCGACAGAGTGTTCTTCAATGTCTTCGAATTATCTCTAACCAAAGAACTAATAATTGTGCAATCCTCGGTGATACATCTTTGTATTAATCTTGGGTGGACATCATCAATCAATGCACTCTTCTTAGTTGTTGAAATTCACTCTACTTATCTATAAGGCCAATTAGCTTCCACCAACGGTTGTTTAAATGGAAACCATATCCAATCATTTCGTGAATCTAACTTTCTAGTCTAGATAAATAAATTCATCCAAGTCCCTCTCTAGAGTTCACTTGGAATTAAATAATGAACCAAGAATGAATAAACAATGATTTATTAAATTAAAAACCAAAACAAGATCATTCGTTCACAAACACCATAAACCCAATAACCCAAGCCAATTAATTTAGTTCATGGCTGGGTTGAAAGAAATCAACAAAGGATAAAACCCAAACAACGAGTATTCCAAAAGATAAAAGAAATAAAATCTGGAGGAGACGAGCTCCTCTAAGATCCAATCCTCCTTCGCGATCTCTTTCTACTAGTGACGGGCATTTTACCCGACTCTGCCGGGTTTTGACCCAACCTGGCCCGATCGGGTCAAATTTTTTAATGAAAAAAATTAGGTTCGGGTCGGGTCAGGTCGGGTTTTTGTTAAGGGTGAACTCGAGTCGGGTCGGGTCGGGTGCGGGTTTAGGGTGGAAAATATCCGACCCAACTCGACCGGAATAATTGTGTAATTTTCCCCTAAATTTTTTAGGGATATTTATAATAATACCCCTTTTATATTTTTTATAATTAGGTCCTTAAAATTAAATTTTTATTTACAATTTAGTCCTTCAAAATATAATTTTTTACAATTAAGTCCCCTAAAATTATTTTTTACTATTAGGTCCTAAAATTAATTTTTTATATAGTTTAGGTCAGGTCGGGTTTAATATATTTATTTTTGAGTCGGTCGGGTCAAATTTTTAAAAAATATATTCAGGTTAGGTGCGGGTTAGGGTATTTATTTTCGGGTTGGGTTCAGGTAGGCCAAAAACCCGACCCATGCCCATCCTTACCCTCTACCCCCGATCTCTCTCTCTAATCCTCTTGATTTTTCTTTGAATTTGCGATAGCCTTTTATAGGAGGGGAGAGCTCAATTTGGATTTAGGCAGATGAGGTTTATCTACGTATCTTGAGGTTGTAATTTAGGTTTTATTTCCTTATCTAAAGATATAGAGATAATTTAGGATTTATTTCATTATCTAAAGATAAGACAATAATTAAAGCTTTATTTCTTATCATTATTTGCGCAACGCCCATTTAAGAGGAGATAATTTAGGATTAATTCAAACGATTCTCTAATCTTCATCTTCAACAACTCTTAATTTGAATATGGGCTAATGGATAATCCTTGAAAATTCTACATTTATCCTATGCGATAAGGATAATGGATAATCCTTGAAAATTCTACATTTATCCTTAAATTGCCCTGACAATGCTCGACAATCGGCTCGACAATCGGCTCGACAATTTGTACCTGCACAAAAGAAAGCAAAACAACAACGGTTTCTCCACAAAATAGCCAAATGCAAAGCAAAACCCAATAATCAGAAGGACTACGAACTTCTGCGTGGAATACTACAAATGCAACTAAATGGGCCTAAGTCTAAACATAATATGAGTAAAATGGGAATAAAATACAGTACTTTTTCACACTTAACACACCCACAAGCTCAAACCATTGCTTGTCCTAAAGTAATGCAAAAACTAATAATTACCTACCAAGGCATTTACCACAAAAACATGCTTCAAACCTGACTTCAATCCTCAAAACCGTGGCAACAAAGAAATAATTATCTTTCGACCTTTGAAACGTAAGAAAGTTACTCAAAAATAAACAACAATGCTGGTGTAAATGTGTGTGCAAAGTTTTGTACAAGTCAAACAATAAGACTCCCAGCAAACCTTAGTTTTTATTATATTGTAGAGGCAATTTATTCAGCTAGAGCTAGATAGGCACCTCTAGCAAATTCTCGTCTTTTCTCGGCTAGAGCCAAATGGGCACCTCTAGCAATTTTTATATTTTTTAACTAGGGCCAGATGGGCACATCTAGCACAATTTTTCCAATTTTTAATAACCTACAGTTTACTAGGTCTCCCTCGATCAACAAGTCACAACAGTGTGAATATAAATAGCATCATAGAAAAATTTCAAGTTAATTACATGCTAATCCTAAAATCTAAAGTTCTCTCAACTAAATGTCGTGGCAATTAACACATCACAAAATATCACATCATGTTTTAGTAGTTTAGTAGTCAATTGTATTGGAAAGTAATACATGCACACTACAATGAGACAAACAAAATAGAAACAAGACAAACCCCCTAAACTTGAGATAAACATTGTCCTCAATGCATGCAAAAATAAATTGACGAAAAATAAAATAAAATGCAAATGAGTTAATAGGAAAGGTCGTCACCTCAAATTTGTAGTGTTCTTCGGGCCATTTGCTGAAGGCATTTGCTACCTTGCCTTGCTTGTGGTGGTGGAGTTGGTGCAGGGTTACGTTCTTCAATTTCCTCTACCTCCTCAACCAGCTCACCCTCATTCTCAGCTTTATCCAGTGGTAAAGTTTTATGCTTCGATATTGTGTTTGATGGCGCATCCAAAGGTGGGGACTTCAATGGTACAAATATGGTGTCTTCGGGAACTAAAAAATCATGATAAGAGTTAGTATGGTATGAATCCTAAGCTAGTTTTTACCTTTGTTTCTTATGAGGGATGTCGCGTCAATGCCACTCGTAATTGGCACAGAATTGCCAGCATTCATTTCCAGGGTAAGTAACTTGACAGAGAACTTTGGAAAAGGTACACTGCAATTCGGATTATCCTTCAATATAACACACTCTAGAGCGATATCCCGATCCTTCACAAAGTGCCAGAATAGTTGCCGCTTCTCTTCCAATTGATCCAATCGATGCAATAGTGGGCGCAAGAGTTCTTCTTGGATTGGAGCAATTGCAATGGCATGTTCTTTTTTCGTGATAATTCTGATTGTCTGGGCTTCTTTCAACACTTTGGTCTTATTAAAATGGAAAACAAAACAACAACTAAAATCAACATAAACAAAAAAGAAAAGAAAAAGTTGAAGGGAATAGGGTTACCTTAATGAAAGCTTGATAAGGGTCATTTTTTATACTTCTTATAGTCCATTCGAGCCCTCCATCGAGTGATAATATTGCCCAAAAATAATTGAGCCACTATGTTCACAATCGCTCCCATTTGCGTTACCTTGGTGGAGGTGCCTTTTTTTCTTGTTCCTTTGTAGTCCATGCATACCTTCTGCCGTGCTACTGTTCCTGAAGGCATGAATATATTAATAGGAAAAATTGTATCAACCCCTAACCATTTGATTACCTCATTCTCTTCAAAATCCGTCATGGTTGGATGTAGCCTTCGTTGATGTGGCAATTGCTACGCTAGCCAATTGTCATGGCAATCTTCTGCCAAGATTCGGTGTAAGTCAAGGTAATGACCAACTTTCTGAAAATCTCTAGGTATCCAACTAATGCTTCCTTTACATTTTTCAAATATCTCCATCAGTAGAGATGTTGGTGTGTCACTAAGAGTGTCATCTCCCAAATGATCATATGCTACTTTTGATGGCTTTACAACTAACATTGTTGGTTCCTCAAGAAATGCTTGCAATGGATGAGGTGATGTTTTAAAGAATTCAAAATGTTCAACCATCACCTTCTCATATTTCATTAGAAGACTATTGCCATCTTGTTGATCTGTCATGTGGTCATATAATTACCGTGGAAATGGTGGATAAGAGCAATCTACAAATTTATGCTTTAACATTAATGCTATAACATTCTGGGCATCAAATTCCTAAGAATTTGTTGTAGCATTACTCTTCTTAGCCTCACTGGGTGTTGTCGCGGCATTGCTATGGTCAGGCTCCTCAATCCTTGCTGTGGCAATTCGTTGTTTACTCTCAACTAGTGTTGGGCATTCTTTCTCATCAACATGTTCTAGATGTGAAGTTTCTAGTTGTTCCCTACACATAGGGAAGCTCTCTTCGTATTTTTCCTTATCCTCTTGCCTTGGGACTTCAGTATCCCTAGGACTTAATTGTTGGGTCATTTTCTCCATGGCATATGGGAGTTTTACAATTGATCTTTCAAATGTCTCAAGAGTACAACCATCCTAGCTATCCCCGTATCTATGGATTGGATAGCTCTTGAAAGTTACCACTTTGTGGTGGTAATTGATTGAATTTGATGAGAGAATCAGGTCTAGCCATGAAATCTTGAAACGTTTCCTCTAGGGAATTTGAATACTCTTGTTGGGCATGTGTGTTTGCAGAGTTGTGTACAAGTCAATCAATAGGACTCCAAGCAAACCTTAGTTTTTATTATATTACCAAGGCAATTTATTCAACTAGATCCAAATAGGCACCTCTAGCAAATTCTCTTCTTTTTTTGGCTAGAGCCAGATAGGCACCTCTAGTACAATTTTTCCAATTTTTAATAACCTACAATTTACTAGGTCTCCCTTGATCAACAAGTCACAACAGTGTGAATATAAACATCATTATAGAAAAATTTCAAGTTAATTTCATGTCAATCCTAAAATCTAAGGGTCTCTTAACTAAATGTCGTGTCAATTAATACATCACAGAATATCACATCAGGTTTTAGCAGTTTATAAGAAATTGTCATGGCAAGTAATACATGCAAACTACAATAAGAAAAATAAATAAAAGTAAGATAAACCCTCCAAACTTGAGAGAAGCATTGTCCTCAATGCATGTAAAAATAAATATACGAAAAAGAAAATGAAATGCAAATGAGTTAATAGGAGAGGGGGTCACCTCGAATTCGTAGTGTTCTTTGGGCTGTTTGGGCGTTTGTTGCCTCGCTTTGCTTATGGTTGTTGATTTGGTACAGGGTCACGTTCTTCAATTTCCTGGACCTCCTCAACCGGCTCACCCTCCTTCTCGGATTTGTTTAGTGGTAAAGTTTTATGCTTCGATTTTGTAGTTGACGGTGCATCCAGAGGTGGGGACTTGAAATGTGCAAAAATTTGTCCTTGGGATCTAAAAAATCATGACAAGAGTCAGAACGTTGCGAATCCTGAGCTGGCTTTTACCTTCGTGCGCTATGGGGATGTCGCGGCAATGTCACTCGTAACTAGCACATAATTGCTAACTTTCATCGTTGGGGTAAGTAACTCAGTGGGGAACTTTGGAAAAGGTACACTGAATTTGAATTATCCTCTAATATAAGACACTTTATAGCGATATTTCGATCCTTCACAAAGCGGCAGAACAAATGTTGCTTCTCTTCTAATTGATGCAGCAGTATGCACAACAGTTCTTCTTAGACCAAAGCAGTTGCCATGGCATGTTCCTTTGCCGTGACAAGTCTGATTGTCTAGGCTTCTTTCAACACCCTGGACTTATTAAAATGGAAAACATAACAACAACAAAAATCAAAATAAACATAAAAGAAAAAAGTTAATGAGAATAGGGTTGAATTAAAGAAAGCTTGATGAGGGTTATTTCTTATACTTTTATAGTCTATTCGCACCTTCCATCGAGTGATAATATTTCCCAAAAATAATTGGGCCACTATGTTCACAATCGCTCCCATTTGCGTTACCTTGGTGGAGGTATCTTTTTTTCTTGTTCTTTTTTAGTCCATGCATACCTTTCACCTTGCTACTGTTCCTGAAGGCATGAATATATTAATATGAAAAATTATATCAACACCTAACCATTTGATTACCTAATTCTCATCAAAATCCATCATGGTTGGATGCAGTCTTTGTTGTCGTGGCAATTGCTACGCCAACCAATTACCACATCAATCTTCTGCCAAGATTCAGTGTAAGTCAAGGGAATGACCAACTTTTTGAAAATCTATAGGCATCCAACCAATGTTTTCTTTATGCCTTTCAAACATCTCTATTAGCAGAGATGTTGGTGCATTACTAAAAGTGTCGTCTCCCATACGATCATATGCTACTTTTGATGGCTTCACAACTAATAACGTTGGTTCCTCAAGAAATACTTGCAATGGATGAGGTGATGTTTTAAATAATTCAAAAGGTTCAACCATCACCTGCTCATATTCCATTAGCAGAGTATCACCATCTTGTTGATACTGCATATGGTCGTGCAATTATCGTGGGAAAAGTGGATAAGAGCAATCTACAGATTTATGCTTTAGCATCAATGTTGTAACATATTGGGCATCAAATTTGTCCGAATTTGTTGTAGCACTACTCTTCTCAGCCTCACTGAGTGTTGTCGCGACATTGCTATATTCACGCTCCTCAATCCTTGCCGTGGCAATTTATTGTTTAGTCTCATCTAGTATTGGGCATTCTTTCTCATAAACATGCTCTCGATTTAAAGGTTCTAATTGTTCCCCACACATCGGGGAGCTCTCTTTGCACTTTTCCTTGTCCTCTTACCTTGCTACTTCAATATCCCTAGGACTTAATTGTTGGGGTATGTTATCCATGGCATACGAGAATTTTTGCATTTGATCTTTCGAATCTCTCAAGAGTACATCTATCCTAGCTATCCTCATATCTATGGAATTGGATAGCTCTTGAAAGTTACCATTTTGCGACAGCAATTGATTAAATTCGATGAAAGAATCAGGTCTAGCCATGAAAGCTTGAAACGTTTCCTCTCGGGAATTTGAATGCTCTTCACGAGGACTATATTGCCATGACATATCTGTTGCTGTGACATTTGGATGTTGATAAGGACTATATTGCCAAGGCATCCCTGTTGCCGCGGCAAAACTGTCATGCTAAAAAAATTTAAGCTTTTTGATCATACCATGAAGGATTTTGCTGATGGTTCCATCTGTGGTCCATGCAACCATATGCACCGGGATTGTGAGGGCAATTTTTAAACACATGATGTTATTCACAACAAGTGCAAAAGTTTTCCACGGTATAACTCATTGGGGTTTTCTCGATTGGTATAGGTAATCATCGGTGGGAGTAAGAAATTCTTGAGTGAATTGATTCATATCTTCCCATGTCAACTCTCGAATAGATCGACTTTTATTTCCCTACATGTTGATGTCCTTTTACTTTGTAGGGCACCTGATTTTTTTGATAAAACAAAAAAAGTCAGTGTACACGTCGCAAGTAATAGTGTAGATTAAGATCGTCTCTACAAGGATTGGTTTGGGCCACTTTGCTTATGTTATTGCACTAAAAATGAATTAAATAGATAGTGATAGATGGCGATAATAAGCTAAGTCTAAGGGAATTTAAATAAATAAAAGAGGAAACTGATTTGAGAGATTAGGCTGGGTTATTGAGCGTAAAAATGTAGTTTTCGGATGAATTGTCGTGGCCATTAATTGTCGTATTGATGTTTGACAGATTGTTTTTTAATGCCTTCGAATTATCTATAACCAAAGAACTAATGATTGTGCAAGACTCGATGATACATAGCTGCATTAACCTAGGGTGGACATCATTTATCAATTTACTCTTCTTAGTCGCTGAAATTCACTCTCCTTATTTCTAAGGTGAAATAGCTTCCACCAAAGGCTGTTTAAATGGAAACCATATCCAATCATTTCGTGAATCTCACTCTCTCGAGTCTAGATAAATAAATTCATCCAATTCCCTTCCCGAGTTCACTTGGAATGAAATAATAAACCAAGAATGGATAAACAACGATTTATTGAATTAAAAACCAAAACAAGACCATTTGTTCACAAACACCATAAACCCAATAACCCAAGCCAATTAATTTAGTTCATGGCTGGGTTGAAAGAAATCAACAAAGGATAAAACACAAACATCGGTTATTTCAAAAGATAAAAGAAAAGAAATAAAATCTGGAGGAGATGAGCTCCTCCAAGATTCGATCCTCATTTTTTACGATCTCTCTATAGCCCCGATCTTTCTCTCTCCAATCCTCTTGATTTTTCTTTGAATCAGTGATAGCCTTTTATAGGAGGGGAGAGCTTAATTTGGGTTTCAATAGATGAGGTTTATCCACGTATCTTGAGGAGGTAATTTAGGCTTTATTTCCTTATCTAAAGATATGGAGATAATTCAGGATTTATTTCCTTATCTAAAGATAAGGAAATTATTCAAGCTTTATTTCCTATCCTTATTTATGCATCACCCATTTAAAAGGAGATAATTCAGGATTAATTCAAAAGATTCTCTCATCTTCATCTTCAACAGCTCTTAATTTGAATATGAGCTTTATTCTATGCGATATGGATAAGGATATTGGATAATCCTTGAAAATTCTTTATTTATCCTTAAATTGCTCTAGAAATGCTTGATAATCAGCTCGGCAATTTGAACCTACACAAAAGAAAGCAAAACAGTAGCGATTTCTCCACCAAAATAGCTAAATGCAAGGCAAAACCTAATAATCAGAAGGACTACGAACTTATGCATGCAATACTACAAATGCAACTAAATGGGCCTAAGTCTAAACAATAATATGAATAAGAAAAGGTATAAAATAAAGTACTTTTTCACACTTAACACACCCCAAACTCGAACTATTGATTTTCTTCAAGCAATGCAAAAACTAACAATTACCTACCAAGGCAATTACCACAAAGCATGGTTCAAGCAAGACTTCAATCCTCGAACCATGGAAACAAAGAACTAATTACCTTTCGACCTTGGGAACGCAAGAAAGTTACTCAAAATAAACAACAATGTTGGTGCAAATGTGTGTGAGTTGAGTTGTGTACAAGTCAATCAATAGGACTCCAAGCAAACCTTAGTTTTTATTATATTACCAAGGCAATTTATTCAACTAGATCCAAATAGTCACCTCTAGCAAATTCTCTTCTTTTTTTTTTGGCTAGAGCAGATAGGTACCTCTAGTACAATTTTTCCAATTTTTAATAACCTACAATTTACTAGGTCTCCCTTGATCAACAAGTCACAACAGTGTGAATATAAACAACATTATAGAAAAATTTCAAGTTAATTTCATGTCAATCCTAAAATCTAAGGTTCTTTTAATTAAATGTCGTGTCAATTAACATATCACAAAATATTACATCAAGTTTTAGCAGTTTAGTAGAAATTGTCATGGCAAGTAATACATACAAATTAAAATAAGAAAAACAAAATAAAAGTAAGACAAAACCTCCAAACTTGAGAGAAGCATTGTCTTCAATGCATGTAAAAATAAATATACGAAAAAGAAAATGAAATGCAAATGAGTTAAATAGGAGAGGGGTCACCTTGAATTCGTAGTGTTCTTTGGGTTGTTTTGAAGTCGTTTGCTTGCCTCACCTTGCTTATGGTCGTTGATTTTGGTGCAGGTCACGTTCTTCAATTTCTGAACCTCCTCATCCGCTCACCCTCCTTCTCGACTTTGTTTAGTGGTAAAGTTTTATGCTTCGATTTTGTATTTGATGGTGCATCCAGAGGTGGGGACTTGAAATGTGCAATGAATTTGTCTTTGGGATCTAAAAAATCATGATAAGAGTCGAACGTTGCGAATCCTCGAGTTGGCTTTTTACCTTCGTGGGCTATGGGGATGTCGCGGCAATGTCACTCGAACTAGCACATAATTGCCAACTTTCATTCGTTGGGGTAAGTAACTCGGTGGGGAACTTTGGAAAAGGTACACTGAATTTGAAGTATCCTCTAATATAACACACTTTAGAGTGATATTTCGATCCTTCACAAAGCGCAGAACAAATATTGATTCCTTCTAATTGATCTAATCGATGCATGTACGTAAGAGTTCTTCTTAGACAAAAGCAAAGATTGCCATGACATGTTACTTTTCCGTGACAAGTCTGATTATCTAGGCTTCTTTCAACACCCTGGACTTATTAAAATGGAAAACATAACAACAACAAAAATCAAAATAAACATAAAAGAAAAAAGTTAATGAGAATAGGGTTGAATTAAAGAAAGCTTGATGAGGGTTATTTCTTATACTTTTATAGTCTATTCACACCTTCCATCGAGTGATAATATTTCCCAAAAATATTTGGGCCACTATGTTCACAATCGCTCCCATTTGCGTTACCTTGGTGGAGGTATCTTTTTTTCTTGTTCTTTTTTAGTCCATGCATACCTTTCACCTTGCTACTGTTCCTGAAGGCATGAATATATTAATATGAAAAATTATATCAACACCTAACCATTTGATTACCTAATTCTCATCAAAATCCATCATGGTTGGATGTAGTCTTTGTTGTCGTGGCAATTGCTACACCAACCAATTACCACATCAATCTTCGCCAAGATTCAGTTTAAGTCAAGGTAATGAACAATTTTTTGAAAATCTATAGACATCCAACCAATGTTTTCTTTATGCCTTTCAAACATCTCCATTAGCAGAGATGTTGGTGCATCACTAAAAGTGTCGTCTCCCAAATGATCATATACTACTTTTGATGGCTTCACAACTAATAACGTTGGTTCCTCAAGAAATACTTGCAATGGATGAGGTGATGTTTTAAATAATTCAAAAGGTTCAACCATCACCTGCTCATATTCCATTAGCAGAGTATCACCATCTTGTTGATACTGCATATGGTCGTGCAATTATCGTGGGAAAAGTGGATAAGAGCAATCTACAGATTTATGCTTTAGCATCAATGTTGTAACATATTGGGCATCAAATTTGTCCGAATTTGTTGTAGCACTACTCTTCTCAGCCTCTCTTTGAGTGTTGTCGCGACATTGCTATATTCACGCTCCTCAATCCTTGCCGTGGCAATTTATTGTTTAGTCTCATCTAGTATTGGGCATTCTTTCTCATAAACATGCTCTCGATTTAAAGGTTCTAATTGTTCCCCACACATCGGGGAGCTCTCTTTGCACTTTTCCTTGTCCTCTTACCTTGCTACTTCAATATCCCTAGGACTTAATTGTTGGGGTATGTTATCCATGGCATACGAGAATTTTTGCATTTGATCTTTCGAATCTCTCAAGAGTACATCTATCCTAGCTATCCTCATATCTATGGAATTGGATAGCTCTTGAAAGTTACCATTTTGCGACAAACAATTGATTAAATTCGATGAAAGAATCAGGTCTAGCCATGAAAGCTTGAAACGTTTCCTCTCGGGAATTTGAATGCTCTTCACGAGGACTATATTGCCATGACATATCTGTTGCTGTGACATTTGGATGTTGATAAGGACTATATTGCCAAGGCATCCCCATTGCGTGGCAAACTGTCATGCTAAAAAAATTTAAGCTTTTTGATCATACCATGAAGGATTTTGCTGATGGTTCCATCTGTGGTCCATGCAACCATATGCACCGGGATTGTGAGGGCAATTTTTAAACACATGATGTTATTCACAACAAGTGCAAAAGTTTTCCACGGTATAACTCATTGGGGTTTTCTCGATTGGTATAGGTAATCATCGGTGGGAGTAAGAAATTCTTGAGTGAATTGATTCATATCTTCCCATGTCAACTCTCGAATAGATCGACTTTTATTTCCCTACATGTTGATGTCCTTTTTTTGTAGGGCACCTGATTTTTGATAAAACAAAAAAGTCAGTGTACACGTCATAAGTAATAGTGTAGATTAAGATCGTCTCTACAAGGATTGGTTTGGGCCACTTTGCTTATGTTATTGCACTAAAAATGAATTAAATAGATAGTGATAGATGGCGATAATAAGCTAAGTCTAAGGGAATTTAAATAAATAAAAGAGGAAACTGATTTGAGAGATTAGGCTGGGTTATTGAGCGTAAAAATGTAGTTTTCGGATGAATTGTCGTGGCCATTAATTGTCGTATTGATGTTTGACAGATTGTTTTTTAATGCCTTCGAATTATCTATAACCAAAGAACTAATGATTGTGCAAGACTCGATGATACATAGCTGCATTAACCTAGGGTGGACATCATTTATCAATTTACTCTTCTTAGTCGCTGAAATTCACTCTCCTTATTTCTAAGGTGAAATAGCTTCCACCAAAGGCTGTTTAAATGGAAACCATATCCAATCATTTCGTGAATCTCACTCTCTCGAGTCTAGATAAATAAATTCATCCAATTCCCCTTCCCGAGTTCACTTGGAATGAAATAATAAACCAAGAATGGATAAACAACGATTTATTGAATTAAAAAACCAAAACAAGACCATTTGTTCACAAACACCATAAACCCAATAACCCAAGCCAATTAATTTAGTTCATGGCTGGGTTGAAAGAAATCAACAAAGGATAAAACACAAACATCGGTTATTTCAAAAGATAAAAGAAAAGAAATAAAATCTGGAGGAGATGAGCTCCTCCAAGATTCGATCCTCATTTTTTACGATCTCTCTATAGCCCCGATCTTTCTCTCTCCAATCCTCTTGATTTTTCTTTGAATCAGTGATAGCCTTTTATAGGAGGGGAGAGCTTAATTTGGGTTTCAATAGATGAGGTTTATCCACGTATCTTGAGGAGGTAATTTAGGCTTTATTTCCTTATCTAAAGATATGGAGATAATTCAGGATTTATTTCCTTATCTAAAGATAAGGAAATTATTCAAGCTTTATTTCCTATCCTTATTTATGCATCACCCATTTAAAAGGAGATAATTCAGGATTAATTCAAAAGATTCTCTCATCTTCATCTTCAACAGCTCTTAATTTGAATATGAGCTTTATTCTATGCGATATGGATAAGGATATTGGATAATCCTTGAAAATTCTTTATTTATCCTTAAATTGCTCTAGAAATGCTTGATAATCAGCTCGGCAATTTGAACCTACACAAAAGAAAGCAAAACAGTAGCGATTTCTCCACCAAAATAGCTAAATGCAAGGCAAAACCTAATAATCAGAAGGACTACGAACTTATGCATGCAATACTACAAATGCAACTAAATGGGCCTAAGTCTAAACAATAATATGAATAAGAAAAGGTATAAAATAAAGTACTTTTTCACACTTAACACACCCCAAACTCGAACTATTGATTTTCTTCAAGCAATGCAAAAACTAACAATTACCTACCAAGGCAATTACCACAAAGCATGGTTCAAGCAAGACTTCAATCCTCAGAACCATGGAAACAAAGAACTAATTACCTTTCGACCTTCGGAACGCAAGAAAGTTACTCAAAAATAAACAACAATGTTGGTGCAAATGTGTGTGCAGAGTTGTGTACAAGTCAATCAATAGGACTCCAAGCAAACCTTAGTTTTTATTATATTACCGAGGCAATTTATTCAACTAGATCCAAATAGTCACCTCTAGCAAATTCTCTTCTTTTTTTGGCTAGAGCCAGATAGGTACCTCTAGTACAATTTTCCAATTTTTAATAACCTACAGTTTACTAGGTCTCCCTCGATCAACAAGTCACAACAGTGTGAATATAAACAACATTATAGAAAAATTTCAAGTTAATTTCATGTCAATCCTAAAATCTAAGGTTCTTTTAATTAAATGTCGTGTCAATTAACATATCACAAAATATTACATCAAGTTTTAACAGTTTAGTAGGAAATTGTCATGGCAAGTAATACATACAAATTAAAATAAGAAAAACAAAATAAAAGTAAGACAAAACCTCCAAACTCGAGAGAAGCATTGTCTTCAATGCATGTAAAAATAAATATACGAAAAAGAAAATGAAATGCAAATGAGTTAATAGGAGAGGTCGTCACCTTGAATTCGTAGTGTTCTTTGGGTTGTTTGCTGAAGTCGTTTGCTTCCTCACCTTGCTTATGGTCGTGGAGTTGGTGCAGGGTCACGTTCTTCAATTTCCTGAACCTCCTCATCCGGCTCACCCTCCTTCTCGACTTTGTTTAGTCGTAAAGTTTTATGCTTCGATGTTGTATTTGATGGCGCATCCAGAGGTGGGGACTTGAAATGTGCAATGATGGTGTCTTTGGGATCTAAAAAATCATGATAAGAGTCAGAACGTTGCGAATTCTGAGTTGGCTTTTACCTTCGTGGGCTATGGGGATGTCGCGGCAATGTCACTCGAACTGGCACATAATTGCCAACTTTCATTGCTGGGGTAAGTAACTCGGTGGGGAACTTTGGAAAAGGTACACTGAATTTGAAGTATCCTCTAATATAACACACTTTAGAGTGATATCTCGATCTTTCACAAAGCGCCAGAACATATATTGATTCCCTTCTAATTGATCTAATCGATGCAGCAGTATGCGTAAGAGTTCTTCATAGACAAAAGCAGTGGCCATGACATGTTACTTTTCCGTGACAAGTCTGATTATCTAGGCTTCTTTCAACACCGTGGTCTTATTAAAATGGAAAACATAACAACAACAAAAATCAAAATAAACATAAAAGAAAAAAAGTTAATGAGAATAGGGTTGCCTTAAAGAAAGCTTGATGAGGGTTATTTCTTATACTTTTTATAGTCTATTCACACCTTCCATCGAGTGATAATATTTCCAAAAAAGATTTGGGCCACTATGTTCACAATCGCTCCCATTTGCGTTACCTTGGTGGAGGTATCTTTTTTTCTTGTTCCTTTGTAGTCCATGCATACCTTTCACCTTGCTACTATTCCTGAAGGCATGAATATATTAATATGAAAAATTATATCAACACCTAACCATTTGATTACCTAATTCTCATCAAAATCCATCATGGTTGGATGTAGTCTTTGTTGTCGTGGCAATTGCTACACCAACCAATTACCGAGACAATCTTCTGCCAAGATTCAGTTTAAGTCAAGGTAATGAACAATTTTTTGAAAATCTATAGACATCCAACCAATGCTTTCTTTACGCCTTTCAAACATCTCCATTAGCAGAGATGTTGGTGCATCACTAAAAGTGTCGTTTCCCAAATGATCATATACTACTTTTGATGGCTTCACAACTAACAACGTTGGTTTCTCAATAAATACTTGCAATGGATGAGGTGATGTTTTAAATAATTCAAAAGGTTCAACCATCACCTGCTCATATTCTATTAGCAGAGTATCACCATCTTGTTGATACTGCATATGGCCGTGCAATTATCGTGGCAAAAGTGGATAAGAGCAATCTACAAATTTTGTAACACCCCCTTACCCCTATCCGTACACCGGATACGAGTCGAAAATGCCATGTCTTTTTTATTCAAAGATAAGGGTAATTTAAAATTTTTAGAAAATTTCTCAGTAGTCAGCCATCCTTAAGTTTCTCTAGCCCAAGCACGCTTAACTTTATTAAAAATTGACTTAAATTATTCACTCGAGTTTCTAATCCTAAATCAATTATCTTAGTATGCAACTCATCACCTAAGGTTATTTTTAACCTTGAATCTTTCTAGAAACACCAATCACACTCAATAAGCTTAGTAAGTATACATGTCACTATAATAATCAAACTGTAATTAGGATGTCATTATTGTGATTACCTGTTGAGCTTTCCAATATTGATGCAATGTCTCCCTTTCACCTTGATTTACCTACATGTGTACAATCAAACACACGCTAAGTACGAACTTAGTGAGGCAATAAAGGAAATTAATAACAATAATTTAAAATTTATTCAAGATCATGACTACATTTATATAGCATGATATATGTCAATGCATTAGCTTTCACATTGCATTAGTAATTATTTACTACATGCCAATGTCATCAGATTTTCATGTTTGCCCGGTCATCATAATATGCCTTATATGTATAAATGCATCATGATCACTAGATAAGTATACCATCATACTAATTATGTATTAACATAATATAAACCGGATATAAATTTCTTACTGATATACTTGCCATTGGTCCTGAGTGTTCATATAAATATGTCCCGAGAGTTCATATACTCTCTAACCTGTTTACCATTTATTATCCCTTTATTTATAGCCTGATTATCAATGATTTCCCGGTTTCTCGATTTCATAGCCCAAATATAACCTTGAGGACCCTGGGTACGTGAGTCAAATATGCACCAAAGTGCTAACCCGCACGTTTATAAGGTCGTGCTAACCATTATCCTGCACGTTTATAAGGCCATGCTAACCATTATCCCACACGTTTATAAGGCCGTGCTAACCATTATCCCACACGTTTTTAAGGTCGTGCTAACCATTATCCCACACGTTTATAAGGCCGTGCTAACCATTATCTCGCACGTTTATAAGGTCGTGCTAACCACTATCCCGCACGTTTGTAAGGTCGTGCTTACCATACACTAAGTGTACTTTTAATACTATAGTGCTATCCCAAATTCCCGATTATGCAGTGTGCTGCTGGACTCTATGGCATGCCAACTATACCCTGTCCCTCAATGACTCATTTGGGCAAAATTCCCTAATTTATTCCATCCATGGCAATGTATATCAATATAATTTAATATTGGGCAATTCATGCCCGAAATAACATTAATAGCATACCATCATCAATAACTAGTGATCAATGCATTTGTTTTCAACCCTTGACATATTTAAAATATGTCAAGTATATGATCAATGATATAAATATCATGCCAACATATAAATCAGGTACACTTATCGCAAGTCTTACCGATGATGTATAAAACAACCATGTATCATGTTATGTATGCATTGCACTCACCTGGTCCATTTATTAGCATGCCTCACTAAATTCTACTCGATCCTTCTTTAATTCAAACTAAAAATCGAGTTTCTGGGCTTAAATCGAGCTTGGAAAATTTTCTTCTTCTTTCCCCTCTTTCTCTATGTATCTAGGCTAGAAAAGATGAGATTTTTTCATCTTTAAACTATTTGCAACTATTAAATGAATTTTAAATAGTGAAATTACCAATTTAGCCTTTAAATCCAATGGCTAATTTAATCTCATCTAAAATCAAGGGCCAAGATTAAATCCATGTATATTTCATCTTCCAAAAATGTCCTCAACATTTCAAAAATATTTCAAAATTGCCATCCTTGCCAAATGACCAATTTGCCCTCCAACTATTCTTTATTTACTAGCTTGTTTCAAAATTGCCATTCCATTAGAATCTAACTAAATTAATTCCTTCTCAACCGACCATTATTCCATAAATATCATTTTATGATTTTCCATGGATTATGGAACAGCCTCTGAAATTTCAATTCAATCTGATTTCCCGATATTCACAAAATACTTCTACTATGATTTTAGCTTTATCGAGCTATCAGATCTATTTTGAAAATTCCATATTTCCATAATGCTCCTCATATCATCATCTTTCATCCAGTTACATAGATTTAATCTTGAATTAGTAGCTTACCAACTTGCCCTTGTGATTTTGCAAAATTACGATCTTGCCCTTTTTTATCCAACATCTCATATTTAGCATGGAAAATCAACTTAAATCCAAGGGTTCAAATTCTTCCAACACAAAGAAAATATCTTAAACATGTAAAATGACATAATTAACCTTGTCTTATCATCCTTCAAAATATCCTAGATATTCGATTCGATCCGAATATTCTTCCAATCTTTATCGCTTTATAGCCAAAAATACAAGCTCCGTACGAAAAATCTGAGTAACACGGAAAGGTCACTCTCGGGGTTGAACTATTCATTTACGGGGTTAAAGTACATAACTTCTAAAAATTACACTTTGGTCCCTAAACTTTTCCAAAGTTTACATTTTAACCACAAAACTTTCAAAATTTTCATTTTGGTCACTAGATTTTAAACTTCATTTCCCATTCCAATTGTCCTTGAATTTCGATCAAACTTTGCAAGTACCCTAATTAACTTTCCCTCTATCATCTGGTGCTTTTAAATCTCAGAGATTCCTTTTTCATAACCCATAATCGAAGAAATCCTAATTTTTGCATTTTTGTCATTTTAGTCACTAAGATAACTTTTAAGCTATTATCTTAGTACTAAATGATCCTTAATCAACTTAGTAAAATTTGGGGTATTACAAATCTATGCTTTATCATCAATGCTGTAACATATTGGGCATTAGATTTGTCAAAATTTGTTGTAGCACTACTCTTCTCAGCCTCACTTAGTGTTGTCGTTGCTATATTCACGCTCCTCAATCCTTGCCGTGGCAATTTGTTGTTTAGTCTCATCTAGTATTGGGCATTCTTTCTCATCAACATGCTCTCGATTTAAGGTTCTAGTTGTTCCCCACACATCGGGGAGTTCTCTTTGCATTTTTCCTTGTCCTCTTACCTTGTTACTTCAATATCCCTAGGACTTAATTGTTGGAGCATGTTATCCATGGCATATGAGAATTTATGCATTTGATCTTTCGAATCTCTCAAGAGTACATCCATCCTAGCTATCCTCGTATCTGTGGAATTGGATAGCTCTTGAAAGTTATCATTTTGCGACAACAATTGATTGAATTCGATGAGAGAATCAGGTCTAGCCATGAAAGCTTGAAACATTTCCTCTAGGGAGTTTGAATGCTCTTCACGAGGACTATATTGCTATGGCATATATGTTGTTGTGACATTTGGCTACTGATAAGGACTATATTGCCAAAGCATGTCTGTTGCCACGGCAAAACTGTCATGTTAAAAAATGAGCTTTTTGATCATAACATGAAAAAAAACAATGTCAGATGCCCAAAATTTATAGTATGAATTGTTCACGAATCTATCAACCGGATAATGTCTCGTATTTAGGTGGCTCTTTTTAACTCACCAACTCCCCAAATTTTAATCTTCCCTCTTTTGTAATCTCAATCAGACAATAGAAGTTTAGAGATCCTAAAAGAAAGGTTAACTCAATTAGGCGGAATATGTTCTGAAAACAAACTCTTTTTCTCAGATATTCATATGCGATCCAAGTGGTCTTTAAAGGCTTGTAATGTAGGCTAGGCAGGTTAACAAGAAAAGGATATATAGGCCCAAATACATTTTTAAGGGTGATTAAACCAAAGATCAACCTTTTTGATGAAATATTTGTTCTTTTATTATCTGTATCACTCTAGACTGCCCATTTTGGGTTTTTACCCTAGATTTCATTTGTTCTTCTGGCACATGTCTCATTTGAAAGATTTCGTACATGCTTGTTTAAAATTTCCTTTCGTACTTCATCTTTCAATTCTTTATTTTTTCTTTATTTTTCTTTTTTTTGACCTTTTCATTTCAAATTTAAGACATTTAGCTTGATCCGATATGCTTTTTCCTTGCTTGGAAACAACCTTTCATCCTCTTTATCCCCTAGTGTGGGGAGTGATCCTTGGTTAGGGGTTCAATCACAAGAAAAATATCAGGCTCAAAAGGGGACAACAATGGATTTTTCATTTTTTTCGCAAAAGGAAATGAAGGAATACCAAATGTCATTTCACATAGAGATATCATCAAAGTGAAGCAGTCTTCAGTTGGTAGATGTTTTAGAGTTATCACTTCATTCAAAGACCTTAACAACAATGTCTAAGAGGAAAATTCACTCAAAACCTATATATGGGATTTTCTATTAATCCTGAACACACTTTATTTCCCTTCTATCTTGGGATTAGATTCAGAAATCATTCATACAATCAATAATAGGGCTCTACAAAGAAAATGTATTTTGGAAGAAAAATATATCAAAATAAAAATGAAATGTTTGACACTTGAGAAAATAAAGGGAATGCATCTTTAAAACAAGTAGAATAACATAGAAGCCCTTACAAAAGATCCCTAATGCATGAGGGAAAAAGCAAAAGGGTTGGTCCTAAGTATGAACCCAACATTATTCTAAGAAGGCATGGGTGATTTCCAGCCAAGCTCGACCTATCTACTTCGTAAAAAATTTCATTGTTTGAGCAGTTCAAGTTCTAGGCGCTTGTCATATTCCTCGAGTCTCCCACTTTTGATGGCTTCCAATATCAATTCCCCATTCATGGCCATTTCTGCAAAACCTTTGGTAGCATGGTTTAACATATGGTTGTAGAATGGATCATTTAAAGTCTCCACGAACATTATAGTAACCTCATTTTCCAATAATAGAGGTTGAACTTAGGCTGCCACATCTCGCCATCTCTGGGCGTACTGGGGGAAACTCTCTTTGGGCCTTTGTTCCATACCCTACAACGATCTTGGTTAGGACCATGTCTGTCACATGCTCGTACTATTTAAGGAAAGCTCTTAACAGATCTCTACAAGATCATATATTAACCCGACTCAATTGGATATACCATTGGGTAACAAACCCCGATAGACTGTCTTGGAAACAATAGATGAGTGATTTTTCATTTTCTAAGTGTAGTTACATTTTTTGGCAGTACATGGTCAAGTGCGCTGATGGGCAAGTGGTCCCATCATATTTCTTAAAGTCAAGATCTTTGGATTTTGGGGGAACCACCAAGTTAAACATTAGGCTTAGCTCCCTATCATCTACGCCACCATAAATGTGTCATTCCTGCAGGGCTCTGATGATCTCTTCAAGCTTGTCACTGTGATCTTCTAGCTTCTTATTTATTATGTCCCTGTCGATTGCCTCATCGAGATCTATGCCTTGGTTTTCCCTATGATTTATCCTAGACCTTGTTGGAATATGAGCTAAGGTTCCTGCCATGCGTATATGGAACCTCTTTTTCGGTGGAAATGTCTCACAAGTCATCCCGTGTTGGGGTGACAAAACATCAATGACTTCTACCTTCTTTCCTCTTTCTAGGTCTCTGAATCCCAACATAGAAGCTATTTGGCTGACATTGTTTTTTTGAGCTTGCACAATTTCTTCCTTCAAGTCTTTCTCTATTTTATTGATTCTATCTTGGGTACTCTTGTGGTTTATTTTTAGAGTTGTTAATTTTTCCTCTGTAGTCATATCTCGAATACCATATTTGTCCAAATCTTCGCTACTTGAATGGAATTTGCCATAATTAATCTTTTTATTATGTATGTGTGTATGCAATGATCAAAACATAAATTAATGCAAACACCAACAACACGATGCAATGAAATGCATGAATGCAAGCAAAGGGCGTTGATTCCATAAACAATTGCTCTAAAAGTAGCTTTTATTGGATGACAAAGTTCCTTTTTACGAAAGGTACAAATATATTCTACGAATACATCTTAGCCCGAGCACTCAGGTCCTTTATTTCTTCGATCAGCCACATGAGTCTTGGTCTCACTTCTCCTATTGGCCTGACGTATGGGTGAAGAGCTGTAGCTTCTCTAGCTAGCATCATCACATGCTTAACTACATCTAGAATTTACGATATGATACTTTTGTCGAACTCGTCCCGCTTTTGGAACCTCCGAGCACCTTCAGGAACCAAAATCTCTATTTTGTAATAACGTCTTGGTTGCACAGTCGAAGTGGACCCATATCACTCGTGGCTCATGCACGTTATTTTGCTTGACACTGATGTGAGCATACTCTGATGTTTTTATCCTGTGATCACCTGACAAACTATCTCCCTTTGCCTGATGGTTGACCTTAGACTAGTTACATACATCCGCATTGACTTCCTCTTTCTTTAGGTACCTTCCATTCACGGCAAAAGCTATTTTCTAATTGAGCAATTGTCTTGAGAACCAACCCCTTCTAACTATAAAATGACGATGCAAGAAATAGATATGCAAAACAACAAAACAAGAAAAAGAAATGATTAGTACTCTTAAAAAAACAGAAATAAAACATAAAGGTCCAAAATAATTTCATAGTACGAATATTAACTGGGCAGCGCATTCCAACATTTTTAAACATGTCTCCACTGATTATTCTTACGAAATAATTTTGATCAAATTCTAATTCTAAGGTTTTCTGCATGGCTCTATTGGGCTATATTCACACACAAAAGTTTGGTTCTAGAAAGTTCCCCGAGCTATCCTCTTTATCCCCTACTAAGGGTAGCAAGGCCCTTGATCCTCACCCATTATAGTCTCTTACGAATCAAGTTGAACTCAAGGGGACCCATTTTCCTATGTCCATATCGAGAATCAGTATTATCACGAAGGCATAGGGCATATGAGCCATGAAGGTACTTACTAGGCCCATACGGAGAATCAATATTCCCACGAGAGTAATAGCGTTTTCTCCTCACTTAAACGAATAGGACAAAGCTCGGGTATAGAGCTTATTATGCCAAATTTTAAATACGTAAAATGAATTCACATTCCTAAATGGATAATTAAATTAAATTTTACCCAAACTTAGCAAATTCCGACATTAAGACAAAGTGTAATCAGCTTGTGGCTAGACTCTCTTTTTTTGTAAAAAAAAATCCCTAGCGGAGTCGCCAAGCTGTCGCGGCTAATTTCAAGCTCGACATTAAAAAAATATTAAAGTTGCCACCAATATTTTTTCAAGGTGTGATTGGATCACTTAAAACAGGTCATTTTAATAAAAAAAACAATTTGTTTTATTAAAATAACAATTTTGGTCTGCAAAAACAAAAAAAATGAGTTCGGGAGTCGGTTACGCGTAGGGAAGGGTGAGCACCCCTACAGCGCCCAAAAATTGGTACCTAACCGATTACAAGTTGTCTTAATGTCAGAATTTGCAAGTTCATGTAAAATTTAATTTATCGTCCATTTATGAATATGAGTTCATTTTAACGGTCTCACTATCCAGGAAATAAACAATAATCCCTGCCAACATTTATGGTGCTAACCCGTTTATCCCCTTTTAGTGAGACACCGCATTGCAATTTATATATCACGTTATTAAACATGGCATCAATGAAACAAACATTAAAATTAGGGGTTAAGGTTTTTTATTATTCTATGTTAGTTATTAAACCTAATAAGAGCGGTCTAAATGAATTTTATCTAATGGGGATTGGAGTTTTGCTAAGTGCCAGTTTATTAGAGGAAACTAAACCTAGGGTGAAAAGGCAACTAAACTATACTAGGAAACTAATCTAAAGGGTTTCAAAAATTAAAATAAGGCCTAAATTACAGAGAACCTAATTTTCAAAGTTCCAATCTAATCCTAAAGGTCAAATTAAAAGAAACTAAAGCTTTGTCACAAAAAGGGAAAAGAATTAAATTAGATTTGAAATAAAATAAAATATATAAACAAAATAATAGCAAAAACAAGAATCTAAATTTCATAAACTTAAGTGTACATTTAAAACAAGTATAACAAAAAAATATTTAAAAATATTAAAAATAGAATAAAGATTTAAAATGTGTGAAAAAAGTTATTAGTTGGAATAATTACAAAAGGGATTAAAATTGTGATAGAAGCAAAAAAATGAAGTTAGATTAGTCGTGAAACAGTGGTTAAAATTAAAACAATTTTAAAACCTATATTTGATTTGATTTGATTTAACAAGGAACCACAAGGACCATTTTGTAAACGGGATAAATTTTAAGTATTCAAAAGACTTACAAAATTGACAAGGATTCGAACTTAAAATAATTTCTAAGTTAAAACCTTAAACCCCTAAATATTTTCTAAGTGTTTTGGTACTCAAAATAGCCAAATTGGCCCAGGAGTATCGATATGCCATTGGCCGTATCGATACGGTCTTTAGCTACTAGAATTTTATTTTATACTTATTGGCTATAGGGTACCGATACGCGTGTATTCGTATCAGTACGCCATTCAACTTGGGAACCAATTTAAGCTTTGAGTATCGGTACGACTTCATAAGTACTGGTACGGGGTTAAGATTTTCAAAATCTTTTGTAATAAACATTCGAACGTTGCCTTATTAGTTTATTGAAATCATATCTTTGAAAATCAGTTAACACGTACCGATACCATTATAGGTGTATCGATACGAATTTTTGTACACAACTTATCAGGATTTCAGTGAGCAAGACCAGTACTGATACGGTACGAACCGTACCAGTAGGCCTTTGTAAAATTCACACTTAGTATCGATACGGCTTCCTGCGTATAGATACCCCTTTGTATAGCAGCTATTTCTTCGTATGATAGGTACCGATAGGAGCCTCCGTGTATCGATACCCAGTGTTGGCAGACAATATTTATTGCGGGAAAATACATCCCAACGGCTCTATTCAATGTCCCAACTACCCAAACGGTTAGAAATCAATAAGGGGTATAAAACCAAGTCTTCAAAGCTTCAGCAACAATTTTTTTGATCAAGCTTAAAGCAATCAAGCACATATCCAACAATCTTGAGTTCTTAGAGTCAAATTCTTGTAACCCACTTGAGTGTTCTTACTTGTAATCAATTTATTCAAGTTTATGGGTTTGAGTGTTCTTACTTGTAATCAATTTATTCAAGTTTATGGGTTTGAGTGAACTCAAAATTGTACAAGCATTATCCTTTGAAAGGATTTTTCAGTTTGCTATCATTTGTAATCTCTTTGTGAGGTATTCTTAAGACTTTAGGGTATAAGTCTTAAGGGATTGTAAGGTTATCTCCTTTAACCTCAAAAGGAAAGAAAATCTAGTGGATTTAAGAGAATCCTTAGTGTGGATAGCTAAGTAGTGGATGTAAACCTTGTTAGAAGGTTAAACCACTGCAAATTCTTGTGTCCCAATTTTTTCCTATTTGCTTCCACCAATTTTTTAAAATGCCAATTCGCCCCCACTATTGGCCTTTCACCATTGATTGATTATCCCAACAATTGGTATCAGATCTACACTTATTAGAAGGATTAACACCCTCTTGAGTTGATCCTAAGGTGATTCAATCAATCTACAATCAAGCCATAGCCTCTACTTCCGACAATAACCACTACGAGTCTCAATCAATCACCAAAATGCCTTATTTCAATGGGGATACCTATTCTTATTGGAAGAATAGAATGACACTCTTCATCAAGTCAAACAATTTTCTTCTTTGGGATGTTGTAGAAGATGGGCCAACTATCCCAATGAAGAGAGAATGAGACCGCTCATTCCCAAGGTTAAAAAAGAGATAACCGGTGAAGATCGAAGGAAATTGCAAATAAACGACAAAGCAATGCACATTCTCTTTTATGCTCTTGGACGAAAAGAGTATGCTAAGATGTGTTCTTGCACGAGTGCAAAAGAGATATGGGACAAGCTTAAAGTTACATACGAGGGCACGAATGAAGTAAAGGAGACCAAGATTGGACTCCTCAACTTGAGTTATGAGAACTTCGAGATGGAACTAGATGAATACATCATCAAGATGTTAGATAGATTCTCTGTCATTTCCAATAGGCTCAAATGCCTTGGAGAAATTATTTTGGAAGAAAAGCTTGCTTGAAAGCTAATCTATTCTCTTCCCGAGTCATAGGATTCAAAGAAGACCACCATCATCAAAGCTAAAGATCTCAAGACCTTAAAGCTTGATGCTCTCATGGGGTCTCTTATCACTTATGAGATAATGAAGAAAGAAAGAGAAAAGGAAAAAAAGAAAGAAACGAAAAAGATGGAGAAGAATGAAGTGGAGAAGAAAAATGCGACAATTGTTCTCAAAGCTTCACAAAAGGAGAGTGATTTGAGTGAAAAAAAGATGAAGAAATGACTATGCTAGCCAAGAGATTCACTCAGTTGATGAAATTCAACCGGGGAAGAAAGTTTCAACGGAGAGAGAGTTTCAAGAACAAGAACAAAAAAGAAGAGAAATACCAAATCGTATGCTATGTGTGCAAGAAACCGGGGCATATCAAGTTTGATTGCCCCCAACCAAAGAAGAAGATCTTCGAGAGGAAGAAGAAGCTCAAAGCTCATGTTGCTACTTGGAGTGATGAGGACTTATCCGATAAGAAGGAGCAAGAAGTAGCCAATCTTTATCTTATGGCACTAGAGGAGGATCCTAAGGTAACCTCAAACTCATCTAATTTTGATTTTACATTTGATGAGTTTCAAGAGGCTTACGATGAGTTGCAAGAGTTTTATGAAGAGTTGGTGAAGAAGTATAAGGAATCAATTTTGAAAAACAAGAAAATGATTTCAATTTTGAAAAACCAAAATGATTCCTTATCCAAAGCCAACTTGGAACTTGAGAATAAGGTTATGGATTTGCAAACTAAACAAAATAATTTTGAAAAGAAAAATCAAGATTTGCATAACCTTCTTTCCAAAGTTCATGAGGATTACCAAAAGGAAATGGGTGATCTCAAAGCTTCTTTGAACAAAGTTGGGAAACCATATTTTAAAAAGGGGACGACTTCAAACCCCAACTAAGTGAAAAGAAACTTTGGTGGCTACAAGCAAAGAGGCTTCCAAAGGCCCTCTAATGGTAAGAGGATTAGGAGCGTTTGGGTTCCTAAGGAACTTGTCACTTCTAAGGACATTAGTGCTATTGCTTATTGGATTCCCAAGGGAACCAAGATTTTGGGAGCTAATACTCATGGACCCAAAAGAATTTGGGTACCAAAAATCAAGACTTGATTCTTTTTTTGTAGGGGGAGCATTGCTACAAGGCCAAAGCTTCAAGTGAAAATTCATGGTACCTTGATGGTGGATGATCGAGACACATGGTCGGTGAAAAGAGTAGATTCTTGGAGCTAAAACTAAAGGGTGAATAGTAGTAACCTTCGGTGACAACTCCAAATGCCACATTGAAAGAATTGGTTTCATTGGTAATCACTCATCTATACTCATTGATAATATTTTGTATGTCAACGGTCTTAAGCATAATCTTTTGAGCATAAGTCAATTGTGTGATAAAGGTTTCAATGTCCTTTTTTATTTAAATGGTTGTAAAATTATTGACATTGATTCTAACAAAGTTGTGCTCATTGGCCATAGAATAGGAAATACTTACATGTTGCATCTAGATGAAATTCATATTTCAAATGCATGTTTTGTTGCAAAATATGAGCATGATTCATGGTTCTGACATAGAAAACTATGGCATGCGAGCATGAGTGTTTTGGAAAACTAATTTCATATGATCTATTAAGAGGTTTGCCAAAAATAAAGTTTTCTCTTGACAAAATTTGTGATGCGTGTGCAAAAGGCACTCATTTTTATCCAGTTTGTAAGTAGTATGTTAATATTAGCTTAATAATTAATATATTATTATTGCGTGTATACATATATTATATTATCATATGTGCTTATTATATACGTGTTATTAATATATACGCAATATATGTATGTGTTTATATATGTGCATAATGTACATTGTATGTATATTTATACGTGTACGAATGTATATTATTATTATTATGCTAAATGGGCTAAATTGAAAAAAATAGATCTTAATATAAAAACCTAGTCAATATTATTATAAGGGTCCAGTCCTCAATACAAATGTAAAACCCAACTTAAATAAATTACATAGCCCATTTCGGCCAGCCCAATCTCATCTAATTAACCCTAAAACCCTATATGATATCTAATATCATTTTTTTCCTTGCAGCAGCTGAGGGAGGGCCATTGGATTAAATCCAGATCCAACGGCCCAAAGCAGATCTGGCCGTTCGATCTTCTCTGCCACGTGTCATCATCTCTAGCAACCACCACACACTCTAGAAATGATCGTGACCATTCATGCCCCAAGTAATCCTAACCGTTGGATCAAATCTGATCCAACGGCCCAAAGCAGATCTGGCCGAGATAATTTCTTATCTTCTCTGCCACATGCCCGCATCACCGCTCCGTCTGCTGCCGCCGTACGATCTCACCGGCCCTCACCAAACCGGACATGCAAGAAACAAATAAACAAGTCAGATCAAGCATGGGTTCTGAGATTTCATATCCAATCAATTGCTTGTCAACAGAAAACACTAGATCTACTTTTACTATCATTTGCATGTTGTAAAGGAGGGGGAGAGAAGATCCAGAGGCGGGTCGATTTTAGAAAACAAAACTTTGGGGGGTCTTTTGAGTTCAAAAATGCTTTTGTAAGAAAGGATTCGAAAAGAAAATTTCAGATCAATACAAAGAAAAATTTCAAAGAAATCTGTTTGTTTTTTAGTTCGAAATCTAAAGTTTCTTTGTTGTTTATTCAAGTAAAAAAAGGGGTTTCGAAAGGCTTACCATTCGTTCCAGGGTTGCTGACGTCGTTCTCTCTTCACCGTGACGCCGAGCCGCCGTTGTACGACACGTAAAGGCCGGCCGAGCATGGAGGTCCCCATGGGGAGCGGCGCCGTCGAGTGGAAGAATGAGAGGAGTGAGATAGGATTTTAGGTTATTATTTCAGTTTGCAATTGAAAAATGAAACCCCATCTATTTTAAACCCATACAAATGAAACGACGTAGTTTTGCAGCGACCCGACCCGCGGTAACCCGGATGCCCGGGGAGGATCCGTGTTTTTGGAAAATGGTCTAATTGCATGAGAGGTCCTCTTACCCTTTCCCGCTTTTATTTTTGGTCATCGGATAATTTCATTTTCAATCCCTGTTCTCTGTTACCGCATGCTTTTGCATCCCTTTTTTATTTCAAATCAGAATCTCCATTTCACTTTCATTCAATTCAATCCCGAAATTAAATTGGATCAGATCTTAAATGGCATAAATACCTTCAAAGTCCTTCCGCGTTTCTATTTCTTGCACTTTGAGCTTGCCCCTGCGGCAAATTACTTAGCCGGTCCCTTCAGGTTTTGTGTAGCTTGAAATTGCGTCCTTAAATCGTTTTTAATTTCTGCCGTTATGTTTCATTTCATTGCATTTCAGTCTCTTTTTATGTATTAAATATTTTATCCTTGCTTTTATTTTCTTATCATGTTTGTATTGCTTTTCTTTTGTGTATGTATTTACGTTTAAATATTATGTTTTCAATATGTGTATTAATATAGGTGATATCATGTTTTATTTGTCCGTGTTATGTGCATGTTTGTTTTATATGTTATGTTTAGTTTAATTGGTAGTATGTTTACATGAGTTTTACGATTATTTTACATTGTAGATCACATGTTAGTCTAAGGTAATATGCTTGGCATGCGTTATGGTATGTTTTTTAGAGCTTTATTAATATGTGTTATGTTAATGTTATTTTGTTTTTATTAAATCCAATAGTTCATGCTTGCGTCCCTTTTTATTTTATTATTTTATTTAAATAGCTTAAGTTTTTAGAGTAATTTATGTGTGTATCGTATTTTTTAGCCCATGTACGTTTCTTGCCATGACTGTGTTAATATTAGTGAAATCCTTGATATAAAAATTGTGTCATATGATAAAGTTTTAGTATAATTTTATGTGGAGTTGTTGATTTGCTAATTTAGTATTTTTCTTGCTCTATGTATATCATGCACATGATGCATTGGTTTTTATGTCCAAGTATGGTATAGTTAATTAGTTTGATTTAAAAGCATGTTGTTCTTCTCTTTACCATGTCCATGTGTTTATGTTCTTTTTGTATGAAGTTTTGATCCTTGTATGTGTTATTTATATCTATGCTCATGCATTTCATTATTTTTGTTTAATATTATGATGTTCCTTTTTATGTTTTAGTATCATGTCGTGAATGTGTTTAAGTATATTAGGATTAATTAATTTAGTTTTTAAAGAATGTTTTGTCTTGTTCATGTCTTTATTTTGTCTTTTTATTATTATGATGTGTCGTTTTTGTTCATTTGTTTTATTATCTTCTTATTAATTTTGTAGTATTCCCCTTTTTTATGTTTTTTGTACATACCATCTCCATGTGAATGTTTTATATATTTATTTATTTAATTAGCTCTAGGTTGCATAATGGAATATAAATTGTCAATGCGGTGCCCTTTTATTCGAGCATAAACGGGGCCAGTATCAGGCGTAGTGATGGTGGTTGGGCGTTTATTCTCGGATAACGGGGCCTTTAAAATCTACTCGCACCTATAACCGAATCATAACTTAATCGTCACTTTAATCTTGAAAATCTAATATTAATAAAGCGGTAATTATTAAAGTACCAATTTTGGGCGGTGTGGGGGTGCTAATCCTTCCCCATCCGTAACCGACTCCCGAACTCAAAGTTTTTTGAATATCTGGTTTTATGGTGTCCAGCCTACCTAAGTGGCCGGTGGTGACTCCAATTTCTAAATAAAATGCGTTTTTCAAAACCCCTACGAAATAAATATTTTAATACCCGAAAAATCACAAACACTTTGAAAACACGATTTTTAGCGAAAACGGAGACATCGCTACAAATGGCGACTCCGCTGGGGACATTTTTGTTTTTTTCAAAAACAAATGAGAGTCAAGCTTTCTAAATAATTACCGCTTTACTAATATTAAAAATTCCGGGTTAAAGTGACTATTAAATTAACAGTCGGTTATAATTGCGCGTTTATTTTAACGCATTTAAAATATGACATATAAAACCGTTTTTTAGTGTGGGGAAAACGCTAATGCTTTCGTGGAGATATCGTTCTCTCGTATGGGCCTAGCAAGTACCTTCGGGGCTCGAGTACCTTATGCTTCCGTAAAGATATCGTTCCTTCGTAAGGGCATAAGCGAATGGGTCCCCCTGAATTGAACCCGATTGAAAAGAGCCTATAATGGGTGAGGATCGGGGGCCTTGCTACTCTTAGTAGAGGACAGCGAGGACAATTCGGGGTACCTCCTAGAACCAAAACTGCATATAGAGAACACATAGAAGCCCACCCTGTTAGAGCCATGCGGATAACCTAGGTGTCTTAGATGGAATGTAAATAGGATTGCCTTGTTTGCTTATCGCATTTAATTTGCCCTTTTATTACGTACTTATCATTTTTGTCCGGTACTGACTTGTTTTCTTTTTGCTTTGTTTTTGCATATCATCGCATTCGCATTACACAGGGCATTGATTCCCGAGTGATTTCTCCCATAATATAAGATTGTTCATGATGGACCAAAGATTCTTTGACCTGAAGGAAGGGGGTCCAATTCCAGAGTTCCATCCCGAGACTAGGCCAGGGACAGCCGAAGAAGAATCATTCAAGGACTCCAGAACAGATTCGGTAAGCAGTGTCAATTCTGGTGACAAACAAGATGAAATGCAATAACTAAAGAAACAGATGTCCGAGATGATGGACCAGATGAATGCTATGATGAAAGGCAAGCAGCATGTCGAACTCAGAAAAGATTCGATCGAGGATCAGAATGTGGAACAGAATGGTCAGAATGTTGAGAAAGACAACACCGTTAAATATGACAAATCGAATCTCTTTGTGATCAATCTCAAGAAGCAGGCAAGTAGCATATCTGGGGTAGATACCAAGGGAACAGAGGCAAAACCAGGGGAAGCTTGAGAATCTAATGACATCAGAAGGCATTATCCTATACCCATGAGATACACCGAGTTACTTTCGTTGCTTGTAGAAAGGAGCCTTATTATACCAGTGAAGTTTGTACCAAGAAAACCTCCTTATCTGAAGGATTACAACAGTCGTGTCTGATGCAGCTACCACATAGGCGATTCGAGTCATCACACTGAAAATTGTAGGGCCCTGAAGGACAGAGTTCGAGATCTTATCAGAATGGGAGTTTTAGGTTTCGAAGACGGACAACCCCGATTCTACAGCGAGTCAGTCGTTGCCCGAGGGGCAAAGTCGAAGGAGGGTCAATACCCAGCCCAAGGTCCGAGTAACACAGAAGTGGGTCACTCAAGCGGGATAAATTTAGGAGTCAAGAATAAAAGCGTCTCAGAAGATGAACTTGAACGCAAGTACGGCCAGCTCGAGCATGAGAGGCACGATCTGAACATGAAATTAAAGAGTGTACAAGATGAGTACCAGAAGATACACTTTGAATTCAAGAATGTCAGTCTGGGTGACACCGTGGAAGAGTGGGTCAATTGTATGATTCAGCTGAGGAACGGTTCAGAACGCTGGAAGCAAAAATGCAAGAATAGTAAGAATAAAGTCAAATCATTATCACAAAAGCTGGAAGAAGCTGAGGGCCAACGCGACCTTCTCTAAAGTGAGTTGGAAAGCAGTCTGGCCATGGAAGATATCCTGAAATAAAGTCTGCAGCAGGAAAGGAATGAATCACAAGCCTTTCAAATGGAAAACGCAGTACTCAAAGAGCAGGTAGCGAGGCTCGAGACTTCTTTACGTACCAGCGAGATCCGTGCTGGGGCAATGACCGTTAAGCTACAAAAGGCTGGGCAAACAATACGGGAGAAAGACCGGGGCATGAAGATGGTTACGACCCAAGCCCGACAAGTAGCTCAACAGGTAGCAGATTTAGCCGATGCAGCAGCACCAATAAGCCAAAATATGGATCCAGCGTTGGATCGCGAAGGAAAGCTGACAGGACTGTTGAATGAGGTCAAGACATTAGGTGCCAGGGCTCACCGCTATCTGTAAAACCCTAATACCGGATGTAATGAAACCTTTCGGTCTGAATGAAAGATGTCCTATAGGGACAAATCACTTGCAGAATTGATGCTTTATTGCATTCATGCATTGCAATTGCATCACGTCCTTTGCATTGTTTAATAATTTTATCATCGCACTTCATCATTTAACACTTAGGATTCGATGGCAGAATTAGTTGGAAAATGGAACGAACCGAAGAGTCAAGGCTTGACCAGCTAGAAGAAAAAATCAAGAAAGAGCTTAAGAAGAAAGAAAAGATAAATGTTTTCAATACGAGGGAACTCTGCCTAGTCCCTGATTTGGTCATTCCTCCAGATTTCAAGGTTCCCAGATTTGCGCAGTATGGCGGAACCAGCTGCCCGAAGATTCACTTAACCATGTTCAGTAGAAAAATGGAAGGATACATGAAGAATGAAGAGTTGTTAATCCACCACTTCCATAATAGCCTGACGGGACCTGCAGCAGCGTGGTATAACCGTTTGAACAGAAACCAAGTTAGGTCATGGAGTAACCTCGCTAATGCCTTCTTGGGTCAATACAAATATGCTTTAGATTTAGCACCCTGTCGTCAGTTTCTTCAGAATGAGAAAATGAGACCAAGTGAAAGCTTCAGGGAATATGCACTAAGGTGGCGATGTTTGGCGACCCAAGTCCAGCCTCCTATAGCGGAATAAGAGTTAACTCCCATGTTCCATGCAACGCTTCCCTCTCCTTTCTTTGATGTGATGTTGGAGAAATTGAGAAACAGATTTGAAGATTTCATGACGATTGGGGAGAGGATAGAATATGTAATCAAAGAAGGAAAATTGGGGTCTAAGTCTAAGGACCGAATTGAAGATAAGATAGATAAAGATGGAGAGGTAAATGAGTGTCATCTCCAGGGTTTGCGTGGCTGTAAAAGAAGAAGACTGACTGACACCTCAAAGTCATCAAGGAAAATTCCTCGGACGAGTGCAAATTTGGAAGTGTTTGGAACATCTATCTCAGACATTTGGCCTCATCTGGTAGGGGGTCACTATCTTGCTCCTAGGCCGATGAAGATTGCACCTGATCTGTTTCTCATAGTTTTGACTCGAGTAGCACATGCGAATTTCCTATGGGGGCACCGGGGCATCCCACCAGGAAATGTAGACCTTTATTGGGGGAAATCAAGAAGCTGATCAATGATGGAACTCTGACACGAGAGTTGATCCAGCAGTGGAGGACCAAGGATGAGGGGCAAGTCTGCATAGTATTGAAGAAGCCAGAGATGTCTCTACATTAAAAGACCTTCCTGAAGTAATACAAGGAATCCACTTTACTACATGTGGCCCACATGTGGTAAAGATCTTTTGTGATGGGGCATGTTTGTTGATTTTTATTCCAATAAACACACATTTCGCTTAACATATATTATTCTTGAAAGTACATAGATATATATTTTCTCGCCGTTGTAGGACACTGGATATCAATTGCAAGATGTGACATTAGATAGATGTTTTGACAATGGTGGGGTGTAATCTTCCCTACCAGACTCTGGTCAGCAAAGCGAGACTACTACTCTCTCGATGACGTTCAAGGACGAAAAAGCTCCAAATGTCAACCATGTAGAGTCGCTTGAAATTGAAGCTCTAGGCATAATCTTCTAGGTAGTAAATAAGTAAAAATAAGAATTAAAAGAGAAAGAATTGAAGAAAGAAAGAGAAAAGAATAATAAAAAGCACTCTTATGTTCGAAACCTGGTAATAGGCTTGTTCAGATAAGAGTGTGGGAATTTCGAGGCACTCCGCTGAGGCGATAAGGTGGAGACACATCATCCAATTCAAGAAACCTTAGCTTCATGAGTGATGGTAATATTTTCAAATTGTGACTATGCTGAGTAACTTGGGGCAGTGTTGTTTGCTCCATCGTTGTCCTCAAGACAAAGGACTGTGACGAATTGATTTCCTCAAATAATGATAAAAGCAAAAAACAACAAAAAAACAACAAAAAAAAAACAAAAAAGGAAGAGAAATATGAAAAAAAAGAAAAAAAGAGAGAGAGAAAAGGAAGAAAAAAGGAAAAAGAAAAAGAAAGAGAAAGGAAGAGAAAATAGACGATATCATAGGAAAAATTAAGACTCACACCACCCAAAACTCTATTCCTAGAGTAATATTTATGCGCTCGAGTGGTCATACAAGCCCACCCTTTTGGGGGCGGAGTAGATAATGAGAATTGAGAAAGAGTAGTATTCTGCAGCAACGCGGTAATCATGAGGATGAACCGAGTCACCAGGAAAGACTTCACATCCTTGAATTACTGAGTGGTTGAATCTAAGCCGCTCTTGCACTTGATATCCAGAGCTCCTATACTATGTTTTCAAGATCTTGTATGTTAATCTAAATGATACCCTTCAGTGGAATACCAATCAACAAATTGACAAGTTAAAGCAACAAAGATTCCCATATATTACTTTAGAGATAAGATCCAGAACACAAGGTTGCGGATATTATTGGAGCACCTAACCAGAAACGACCCCACAATGTATAAGATGAAGGTGATGACAAGAGCGTATGTGTCAGACAGCTCAAGAACAAGAAGCGGGTTTCAGCTACAATGCCTTGGTTAGTTTAAGAAAGTGAATGACGAACCAGGACGAGAATGAGATTATAAAATACGGGGTCGGTAAGAGGTAAACATCGAGTCTCCAAAGAATTAAAGTACATAGATCGATGAATGGTTCCCGTCAAGAGGCAACAAGAAGATTGAGGTTAAGAAGCATTTTGTTCACCCCGATGACGAAACTAACAAATACTCAGAATGTTGGGTCAAAAGAGTTGGAAGGTAGCCGAGCACGATCAAGTGGGGCAATGCAGAATAGAAAGAATGGTAAGAATCTCCGCACATGCATGATATAGAGTTTGTTGGTGAAGCGGGCAGAGACCCCGAAGAAGAAAGGCAAGTGCTCGTGCAAAAGAACAAGAGCGGGTACTCATTTAACAAAATTTGACAGAAATGAAGATCAAAACTGAGCATACCGCAAAAAGAAAGGAAATAGAGAAATCCGAAGAATAACTTTTCAGGACATAAGATTTTAAAACAAGTCTAAAAATAAAAAGAAAAAGAAAAAAAAGAGTGAGAGAAAATGATGATAAAAAAGAAGAGAAAAGAGAAAAGAAAAAAGAAGAAAAAGAGAAAAGAAAAAAGAAGAAAAAGAGAAAAGAAAAAGAAGGAAAAGAAGAAAAAAGAAGAAAGAAGAAAGAAACAAAAAGAAGAAGAAGAAAGCACGACATTGCATACATCATATAGATAGAGGCATGCCAATTTTTGCTTGTTCCTAGACAGGTATTTGAAGAATTATCAAAGAATTTACCAAAGAAAAGAAAGATCGGCAGCCATAGCGGCTTGAGGCCCAGATGTTAAATCTTTCGGGTCATCGGTAAGTCCTTCAAGCACGATGTTAAGTCCTTCGGGCCACCAGTAAGTCTTTCGAGTATGGTGATAAGTCCTTCGAGCCATCAGTAAGTCCTTCGGGCGTGATGCGGCAGTATTAGTAGCGTGAGTCCAGAAAGATCGGCAGCTATAGCGGCGTGAGGCCCAAATGTTCAATCCTTCAGGTCATCGGTAAGTCTTTCGGGCACGATGTTAAGTCCTTCGGGCTACCAGTAAGTCTTTCGAGCATGGTGATAAGTCCTTCGGGCTATCAGTAAGTCCTTCGGGCGTGATGCGGCAGCATTAGTAGCGTGAGTCCAGAAAGATCGGCAGCCATAGCGGTGTGAGGCCCAGACGTTAAATCCTTCGGGTCATCGGTAAGTCTTTCGGGCACGATGTTAAGTCCTTTGGGCCACCAGTAAGCCTTTCGAGCATGGTGATAAGTCCTTCGGACCATCAGTAAGTCCTTCGGGCATGATGCGGCAGCATTAATAGCGTGAGTCCAGAAAGATCGGCAGCCATAGCAGCGTGAGGCCCAGATGTTAAATCCCTCAGGTCATCGGTAAGTCCTTCGGGCACGGTGTTAAGTCCTTCGGGCCACCGGTAAGTCTTTCGAGCATGGTGATAAGTCCTTCGGGCCATCAATAAGTCCTTCGGGCATGATGCGGCGGCCTTAGTAGCGTAGGTCCAAAGATGTCAACAGCCTCGTAAAAAAAGGGAAGAAAAATAAGAAAAAGGGAAAGAAAAAAAGAAAAGAGAGAAGAAAAGAATGGGAAAAAGCAAAAAAGAAGAGAAAAAGAGAAGAACAGAGAAAAAAGGAAAAAACAAAAAAGAAGAGAAAAATAAAAGAAAAAAAGAAAAAGAAAAAAATGGCAGAAAAAATAGAAAAAGAAAAGAAAAATAAGAAAAAGAGAAAAAGAATAGAGAAAGAAGGAAAAAGAAGAAGACGGAAAAAATAAAAAAAAAGAGGAAAGAAAAATCGAAGACAAATGTTTTATAAAGGAGAAGCTTACGTTTTCGAACCCCCCAGTGAAAAGCTCCATATAGGAAGAGCCCTAACTCCAGAATCTCAAAAAAAAGAGCCAAAGGTGAAGAAGTTCTACATAAGAAGAACTTAAGAGCCTGAAGATTCGGCCGAGGAAAAGCTGAGAGTTCCAGAAGAACACGTGATTCCGAAGTCGTGAGCAGGAAAGTCGGATAGAAATGAGTGCTTTCGGTCCTTGCTTTGTTCTCGTTTCACAATAACAAGCAAAGAGGGGCAACTGTAATCACTCATTTTTATCCGGTTTGTAAGTAGTATGTTAATATTAGCTTAATAATTAATATATTATTATTGCGTGTATACATATATTATATTATCATATGTGTTTATTATATACGTGTTATTAATATATACGCAATATATGTATGTGTTTATATATGTGCATAATGTACATTGTATGTATGTTTATACGTGTACGAATGTATATTATTATTATTATTATTATTATTATTATTATTATTATTATTATTATGCTAAATGGGCTAAATTGAAAAAAATAGATCTTAATATAAAAACCTAGTCAATATTATTATAAGGGTCCAGTCCTCAATACAAATGTAAAACCCAACTTAAATAAATTATATAGCCCATTTCGGCCAGCCCAATCTCATCTAATTAACCCTAAAACCCTATATGATATCTAATATCATTTTTTTCCTTGCAGCAGCTGAAGGAGGGCCATTGGATCAAATCCAGATCCAACGGCCACGATCAACCCGAGATGAGCCATCTAGCGCGCGTGAAGCATACCTCCGGGCCATTCGACTTCTCACTCACGCGTGCAACGCACACGCGAGACCGTTCGATCTCCTCTTCCATGTGTCATCATCTCTAGCAACCACCACGCACTCCAGAAATGATCGTGACCGTTCATGCCCCAAGTGATCCTAACTGTTGGATCAAATCTGATCCAACGGACCAAAGCAGATCTGGCCGAGATAACTTCTTATCTTCTCTGCCACATGGCCGCATCACCGCTCCGCCTGCTGCCGCCGTACGATCTCATCGGTCCTCACCAAACCAGACATGCAAGAAACAAATAAACAAGTCAGATCAAGCATGGGTTCTGAGATTTCATATCCAATCAATTACTTGTCAACAGAAAACACTAGATCTACTTTTACTATCATTTGCATGTTGTAAAGGAAGGGGAGAGAAGATCCAGAGGCGGGTCGATTTTAGAAAACAAAAATTTGGGGGGTCTTTTGAGTTCAAAAATGCTTTTGTAAGAAAGGATTCGAAAAGAAAATTTCAGATCAATACAAAGAAAAATTTCAAAGAAATCTGTTTGTTTTTTAGTTCGAAATCTAAAGTTTCTTTGTTGTTTATTCGAGTAAAAAAGGGTTTTGAAAGGCTTACCATTCGCTCCAGGGTTGCTGCCGTCGTTCTCTCTTCACCATGACGTCGAGCCGCCGTTGTACGACACGTAAAGGCCGGCCGAGCATGGAGGTCCCCATGGGGAGCGACGCCGTCGAGTGGAAGAATGAGAGGATTGAGATAGGTTTTTAGGTTATTATTTCAGTTTGCAATTGAAAAATGAAACCCCATCTATTTTAAACCCATACAAATAAAACGATGTAGTTTTCCAGCGACCCGACCCGCGGTGACCGGATGCCCGGGGAGGATCCGCGTTTTTGGCAAATGGTCTAATTGCATGAGAGGTCCTTTTACCCTTTCCCGCTTTTATTTTTGGTCATGGGATAATTTCATTTTCAATCCCTGTTCTCTGTTACCGCATGCTTTTGCATCCCTTTTTTATTTCAAATCAGCATCTCCATTTCACTTTCATTCAATTCAATCCTGAAATTAAATTGGATCAGATCTTAAATGGCATAAATACCTTCAAAGTCCTTTTGCGTTTCTATTCTTGCACTTTGAGCTTGCCTCTGGGGCAAATTACATAGCCGGTCCCTTCAGGTTTTGTGTAGCTTGAAATTTCATCCTTAAATCGTTTTTAATTTTTGTCGTTATGTTTCATTTCATTGCATTTCAGTCCCTTTTTATGTATTAAATATTTTATCCTTGTTTTTATTTTCTTATCATGTTTGTATTGCTTTTCTTTTGTGTGTGTATTTACGTTTAAATATTATGTTTTCAATAAATGTATTAATATGGGTGATATCATGTTTTATTTGTTCGTGTTATGTGCATGTTTGTTTTATATGTTATGTTTAGTTTAATTGGTAGTATGTTTACATGAGTTTTACGATTATTTTACATTGTAGATCACATGTTAGTCTAAGGCAATATGCTTGGCATGCGTTATGGTATGTTTTTTAGAGCTTTATTAATATGTGTTATGTTAATGTTATTTTGTTTTTATTAAATCCAATAGTTCATACTTAGATCCCTTTTTATTTTATTATTTTATTTAAATAGCTCAAGTTTTTAGAGTAATTTATGTGTTTATCGTGTTTTTTAGCCCATGTACGTTTCTTGCCATGACTGTGTTAATATTAGTGAAATCCTTGATATAAAAATTGTGTCATATGATAAAGTTTTAGTATAATTTTATGTGGAGTTGTTGTTTTGCTAATTTAGTATCTTTCTTGCTCTATGTATATCATGCACATGTTGCATTGGTTTTTATGTCCAAGTATGGTATAGTTAATTAGTTTGATTTAAAAGCATGTTGTTCTTCTCTTTACCATGTCCATGCGTTTATGTTATTTTTGTATGAAGTTTTGATCCTTGTATGTATTATTTATATCTATGCTCATGCATTTCATTATTTTTGTTTAATATTATGATGTTCCTTTTTATGTTTTAGTATCATGTCGTATATGTGTTTAAGTATGTTAGGATTAATTAATTTAGTTTTTAAAGAATGTTTTGTCTTGTTCATGTCTTTATTTTGTCTTTTTATTATTATGATGTGTCGTTTTTGTTCATTTGTTTTATTATCTTCTTATTAATTTTGTAGTATTCCCCTTTTTATGTTTTTTGTACATACCATCTCCATGTGAATGTTTTATATATTTATTTATTTAATTAGCTCTAGGTTGCATAATGGAATATAAATTGTCAATGCGGTGCCCTTTTATCCGAGCATAAACGGTGCCAGTATCAGGAGTAGTGATGGTGGTTGGGCGTTTATTCTCGGATAACGGGGCCTTTAAAATCTACTCGCACCTATAACCGAATCTTAACTTAATCGTCACTTTAATCCAGAAAATCTAATACTAATAAAGCGGTAATTATTAAAGTACCAATTTTGGGCGGTGTGCGGGTGCTAATCCTTCCCCATCCGTAACCGACTCCCGAACTCAAAGTTTTTTGAATCTCTAGTTTTATGGTGTCCGGCCTACCTAAGTGGCCGGTGGCGACTCCAATTTCTAAATAAAATGCGTTTTTCAAAACCCCTACGGAATAAATATTTTAATACCCAAAAAATCACAAACACTTTGAAAACAAGTTTTTTAGCGAAAACGGAGACATCGCTACACTTTTAAACCTATTAATGATGTTTCTAAAAGTAGAGTTTTACAATTGATCCACATGGATCTTTTTGGTCCTATTAGAACAATGAGTTTGGGTGGAAAATTATATGCATTTATTTTAGTTGATGACTATTATAGATTTACTTGGGTTCTATTTTTAAGTATTAAAGATGAGGCTTTAGAAAAATTCATCACATTTTCAAAAGCAAATCAAAACAATGTTGGTTACTCGATTTCACATGTTATGAGTGACCATGGAACCGAATTTCAAAATCTAGGTTTTGTAGAGTTTCATAACTCAAATGAGATTAGCCATAATTTTTTTGCTCCTTGCACTCCTCAACAAAATGGGGTTATTGAGAGGAAAAATCAAACTTTAGAAGAAATGGCTAGAACCATGGTTTGTGAAAATAATTTGCTTAAGTATTTTTGAGCAGAAGCCACTAATATAGCTTGTTACATTGTCAACCGAGTAATGATTAGGCCTATTTTAAAGAAGACGCCTTAGAGCTTTTCAAAAACAAAAAGCCTAACACTAGCTATTTTCATCCCTTTGGATGCAAATGTTTTGTTTTAAACAATGGAAAAAACAATTTTGGCAAATTTGATGCAAAAAGTGATGAAGCTATTGTTAGGTTATTATTTAAACTCTAAAGCTTGTCGTGTATTTAACAAAAGAACTTTAGTAGTTAAAGAGTCTATTCATATGGTTTTTGATGATAACCTCCTTCCGAGGAAGGATACTTGTGATGATGATGATGGAGGGATTTTTTATGCCAATGATGGTAGAGGACAATCATCAAAGGTAGATGAAGTTCCAACTAAAGACGAACCACAAGATTTACCTCTAGAAGCCTTAAAGGACATGTCTCTAGAGGAAAAGAAGGTCACCTACCCAAGGGAGTTCAACTATGTCAAAGGTGGTGAGATTTTGGGCGATCCATCCAAAGAGGTAACCACTAGATCCTCTCTTAGAAATAATTGAAACTTTTGCATTTATCTCAGCATTGAGCCTAAAAATATCAAAGAAGCATTAAATGATGATTATTGGATATTGGCCATGAAAGAAGAGTTAAATCAATTTGAGAGGAGTAAACTTTGGACATTAGTTTATAGGTCTAGTAATAAATCTACTATAGGCACTAAATGGGTTTTTAGAAACAAACTAGATGAGAGTGGTAACATAGTGAGAAACAAGGATAGAATTGTTGCTCAAGGTTACACTCAAGAAGAAGGAATTGATTTTGATAAAACCTATGCACCCCTAGCTAGAATGGAAGCTATTAGGATGTTGCTTGCATTTGCATGTTATCATGAATTCAAAATTTTCCAAATGGGTGTTAAAAGTACTTTTCTAAATGATTTTATAAATAAATAAGTGTATGTAGAACAACCACCCGATTTTGAAGATCCGAAATATCCAAACCATGTTTTTAAACTTTCAAAGGCTTTATATGGTTGGAAACAAGCTCCTAGAGCTTGGTATGAAAGATTTTCAAATTTTATTATTGAAAAAGGTTTTAACAAAGGAAAGGTTGATACTATAATTTTTATAAAAAGAAAAGGCAAGAACATTTTAGTAGTTCAAATTTATGTTGATGATATAATTTTTTGTTCTACTAATGAATTGCTTTGCCAAGAATTTGCTAAGTTAATACAAGGTGAATTTGAAATGAGCATGATAGGGGAGCTTTCATTCTTCTTTGGACTCCAAATCAAACAAAAGAATGATGGCATCTTCATCAATCAAGCAAAGTACATCAAGGATATGCTCAAGAAGTTTGGCTTGGAGAATGTGAAACCTCAAGCCACACCGATGAGCTCTTCTACAAAGCTTGACAAAGATGAATGAGGTAAATGTGTTGATCTTAAGCTTTATAGATCTATGAAAGGTTCTTTGATTTATCTTACCGCAAGTATACCAGATATTATGTTTAGTGTTTGCTTGTGTTCTAGATTTCAATCTAGTCCTAGAGAATCACATCTACAAGCCGTTAAGAGAATCTTTAGATATCTTAGAGACATTCATTGTTTAGGCCTTTGATATCTTAGAGACTCTTCTTTTAGTTTGCATGCTTATTCGGATGTGGATTATAGAGGTTGTAAGATAGATAGAAAGAGTACCTTTGGTACTTGTCAATCCCTAGATAACATGCTTATCTCCTTGTTTTTTAAGAAGCAAAATAGCGTAGCGATATCTACTACTGAGGCAAAATATATTTCGACTGGTAGTTGTTATGCTCAAGTCCTTTGGTGAAGCAACAACTCATAGATTACAAAATTGATGTAGGTACTGTCCCCTTGAATTGTGACAATACTAGTGTCATTTATCTCACTAAAAATCTCATCCAACATTTTAGAACCAAGCACATAGAGATAAGACATTATTTCATTAGAGATCATGTCTTGAAAAATCATGTTGTTCTAGAATATGTACACACCTTGAACCAATTAGCGGATATCTTTACCAAACCTTTAGATAAAGAGCATTTTTCATCTCTTAGGAGAGAGTTAGGGCTTACTAGCCTTTCTTGAACCTTAGAACCTTGTTTTGTGCTTGAATTTGGTTGATTTACATGTTTATGTGATTTTGATCCTATATGCATCTATTCATGTTGTTAGGGGGAGTATGTATCTGTTTTTACCCATTCATCATGATCTCATATCATATCCATGCATCAATTCGAGTTAAAACGAATTTTTGGGTCTCTTGCAGCCAAATCTATCAAATTTGGTAGGTGTATCGACACGGGGTATAACGTATCGATACGGGTATCAGGGGTAGTGTTTCGGTATAGGTGAACTTGTATCGGTACGGGTCAAGGATCTGTACGAGGTAAACTTATACTGGTACACAGATTTAGTACACGTCTTTAGAGTACTAGTATGCGTAGCCACTGGAGCTTTAAATGGGGTTTTAAAAGAGGTTTTCCTAATTTAAATCAAAGTATAACTTTTACCCTAAAAACCCTAGTCGGCCTCTCCTATTTAAACCCTTCAAATCCCTTATTTTTATCACAAAACATCAAAATTCTTTGGGGGCTTTTGTTTTCAATATCAAAATCAAGTCATTATCATCAAGCTTGTGCAAAACCACCTCTTCATTCATCCATCATCCATACTAAGGTAATAAACTTTACTTTCTTTAAATTTCAATTTCTTATATATTTGTATATTGTTTTATTTTTAAAATTTATAATTTTAGAATGTATATAACATAGTTTTCACAGATTTTACAAAGTTTTTTTCAAAACTAAATTTTTTTATTCGAATATAAATTTATACTTGTATATTTTTCTATATTTTTTTCAGTTTAGTTTTTACCAAAATTATTATTTATACTTGTATATATTTTTAAACTATAAAATATAGGTTTTTACTTTACCTTGATCATTGGATTGAATGTGATGTTTATGCATACATGTATTTTTGCGGTTTGAATTTTTCAAGTTTTAACCATGCCTTCTAAGAAGAGATCTAGAAAAGAGTTGGTATCTAGCTTTAACGCTCCCAATCCAAATCCCAATCTAGAAAACAATGGTACAAGACCAAATCTAACCAACTCTTTATGCAACGATTTAATGAACCGAATAATCCAAATGCCATGGAATGTTTTAAGCATTTTCAACCTTTCAAAATCCGTATTGAGCATATTGTTTCCATGACCTTTATGTTCTCCAGCGAATTTAACTTTCGCTAACTTGATTTAATGAGGCGTTGGAAATTTATGACCTTTTTAAGCATACCTGGGGTTATTTACAAAAACCTTGTTCTTATTTTCTATTCAAATGCCCTGTGTATTTTCAATAAAGATAAAACCTAAGTCATTACTTTAGAGTCTTATCTTATAGGTAAAATATTTTTTCTTGATTCTTCTATAATTGTCGATCTTTTGGGTATGGAGAATGAGGTTATGGATGATGAAAATTCTATTGGTCAAACCTATGGTGGCTTTGTAACCGTACTTGATGCCTATGAGCATTTTCTTCACTTTCTTATCACTTGGTGGTTTTGACTATCCGGTGGTAAATGGTCTGTCATTCGTCAAGTCAATGATTTTTGGTTGCACTATTTTTGTGAGGAAAAATATCCAAACCTAGCCCAAATTATGTTTGTCGAGCTAATCTTCCTTGTTCAAAACTTCTACACCTACCTCGTGACTTCCTTCACTTATGGAGCTGCTCTGAGCTACATGTTCCACAAGCTTGAGATAGATTGTTTGCTTGACCTTAGAGTGCCTCTCACCGAACCCATTGATGGTAGATCTCTTCGAAAGATGAAGTTCACTTTCTACAATGGCCAATGGATTTGAAACGTTGATCTTTTCGGTGGTGCTCAACCCAATCCAGTAGAAGATCCTTCGACTGCTCTAGTTGCTCTGGTTTCTCTACCTTTCCTTGATGCTCTCATGGCCTATTTTGATGGGAATTTTGCTACTTTGGATACGAGGTTGGATTCTAGCTTTTCTACTTTGGATACTCGTTTGACTTCATTGTATGCTAGAGTTACCACCATGGAGAACCACCAAGCCTCGATAGACATGACCCGTACCGCGTTTCATACCAAATGGCATGGTCATGCTCTTGGTGATGATCATGTGAAAGATGAAGATGAGGATAATGAAGACGGGGACGCTCATCTTATTCATATTATTCTATCATATTAGGATTTGAGTTTTATAAGGGATAAAATTTAAGTATTCAAAAGACTCACAAAATTTACAAGGATTCGAACTTAAAATAATTTCTAAGTTAAAAACTTAAACCCCAAAATATTTTCTAAGTGTTTTTGTACTCAAAATAGCCAAATTGGCCCAGGAGTATCGATACGCCATTGACCGTATCGATACGGTCTTTAACTACTAGAATTTCATTTTATACTTATTGGCTATAGGGTATTGATACTCATGTATCTGTATCGGTACGCCATTCAACCTGGGAACCAATTTAAACTTTGAGTATTGGTACTACTTCATGAGTTGGCAGGTACCGATACGAGCCTTCGTGTACCGATACCAAGTGTTGGCATACTGCATTTATTGCGGGAAAAATGCGTCCCAACGGCTTTATTCAATATCCCAACTACCCAAACGACTAGAAATCAATGGGGGTATAAATCAAGTCTCCAAAGCTTCAGCAACATTTTCTGATCAAGCCTAAAGCAATCAAGCACATATCCAACAATCTTGAGCTCTTAAAGTCAAATTCTTGTAACTCACTTGAGTGTTCTTACTTGTAATTAATTTATTCACGTTTGGGGGTTTGAGTGAACAAGGAATTGTGCAAACATTAGCCTTTGAGAGGATTTTTCAGTTTGCTATCATTTGTAATCTCTTTTTGAGGTATTATTAAGACTTTGGGGTATAAGTCTTAAGGGATTGTAAGGTTATCTCCTTTAGCCTCAAAAGGAAAGCAAATCTAGTGGATTTGAGAAAATCCTTAGTATGGATAGCTAAGGTAGTGGATGTAAACCTTGTTAGAAGGTTGAACCACTATAAATTCTTGTGTCCCAATTCTATTTACTATTTGCTTCCACCAAGTTTTTAAATTGCCAATTCACCCCCTCTTGGCCTTTCACCATTGATTGATCATCCCAACAAAAAACTATAGGCCAAATTTAAAGAAATCTTTTGAATCTTTCTTCTTTTTTAAAAGGGGTTTCGGTATTCTAGTAAGCAAGCATCCATCATCAGGAAAGAGGCCTCAAACAACACACATGGCGACAGCTCGAAAAACATGCAAGGTAAAAAGAGTTTTCATTTTCCTTTTTATTTGAAATAGAAATATACAAAAATAATAATAATAAGACAAAGGTACCTAGGACACATGCTTTTCTTCCTTATATTGCCAGAATAATTCTTGTTCTTTATTGCTTGAGAAAATCGTAGTGAAAATTACAAAGGAATGAATAGGCTTTATATAGGTAAAATATATGCCTAATTTACAAGAAAATTGGAATAAGAAATCCCCTAAATCATGGCTGATTGCTTTCTCTTTTATTTTGATTTGGATTTCTTTCCCCTTTTTCTTTAATTGCTTCCCATATTCGACTGGATTTACATAGATCGCTGATCTTTTTCCCTTTTTGTTGTTGATATGATTTGGGACTGATTTTCTTTCCTCTTTTCTTGTTGACTTTCCATTTTCATTTGACTCAAGCTAAATTCAGTGACTACATATCTTCAGTAATGAGGATACCACGATGATGTAGGTCTTCTTGAATAATATGTTCAGGAGTGTCGATATGATGAGTTTCTTCATACTTTCTTCCCATATCAGCGTTGAATATCCCAAAAATGACTAGGTCATTTTTAACCTTCATTCTAAGCTCCACTTTCAATACATTAATGACTGCCTTCCCAATAGCTAAGAATGAGTTTACCAAGAATGATAAGGACATCCTTGTCAGCCTCACAATCAAGAATAATGAAATCAGCTAGAAAAACAAACTTGTCCACACGAACAAGCACATCTTCGATTTGACCATTCGAATGAGTCAAAGATCTATCAGCCAATTGTAATGTGACTGTAGTGGGCTTCATTTCTCCTATTCCTAACTTTTGAAAAGTAGATAGCAGCATCAAATTTATACTAGCCCCCAAATCACAAAGAGCTTTATAAAGTAATGATTACCAATTGAGCAAGGCATGATGAAGTTGCCTGGATCCTACATCTTTCTATGTAGAATGGTAGATATTAACGCACTGTACTCCACATTGAGTACAATGGTTTCTATTGCATTGAACTTCTTCTTCTTGGACAGGATATCCTTCATGAACTTTGTATAGTTTGAAATCTGTGTAAGAGCATCAATCAAATGAATTTGAACTATAAGTTGCTGCAAAGTATCATAAAAAATTGAAATTGAGCGTCTAACTCAGTATTCTTAAACTGTTGAGGAAAATATGGAGATGGATTATCTGACTACTGCACCGATATGGGGTATTATGGCGATAACTTTGTTTGTATCACAGATGGAGCTAGAGTAATTACATGAGGTATATTACTCGTCTTGCCTTTATTCTCTCCATCCTTTGTTGTATGATTAGGTACAGAGGACTATCCTCGTTCATGGGTAGATATGAGAATTGGTTGTATCGAGTCAGTAATATGTTTGTCACTACAGAGAGTAACAACCTTGTAATGCTTTTTACCCTTGTGCAAAGAAATCTTAGTGTTGCTGGGCAATGTGCTCGTTTGTCTAGAATTCATGTTAGTAGCTAACTATCCCAACTGAGCCTCCAAAGTGCGTATTGATAAAGACTGACCTTACACTATAGCTTCAGTACGAGACAAATGATCACACATCATCTCTTCAAGAAGAACAAATGGGTCTGATATACTAGATAGAGCATAATAACTCATCAGAGACTAAGCTTGCGATGGTGCTCCATATTGTGGTTACTGAGATTGTGAACTAATGTGTTGTGGTTGCATTTGATTCTGTTGTGGTTACAGTAGCATTTGCAGCGTGAACTGTTGCTGCGAGTAACCAAAATTTCCTTGCCGCACACTAGAATTTTCTTGAAAGGAATTATTCCCAGGGAGAAATACTCCTTGTTGTTGCGTAGGATTAGAGTTACTCCAAGACTGTCTATTAGTTGTGTTGTAGGATGTACCCATGTTGTTGCCTCGTATGTTGTTAACATAACTAGCATTTTCTACATGTTGTGGGCAATCCTCAAAACTATGGTTCCCCCCACAAATTTTAGAGGAAAACACAATGGTGGTTGTTTGTTGAGCTAGCTGGATAGGAGCAACTTCACTTGTCCCCTTCATATTATTGATTTTGTTCTCCAAAGTAGAAATCTGAGCCTTTAGAAAAGATAGATCATCAAGTTCAAACACTCTCAGTGCAGCTTTGCATGATGCAGCTCTAGAGATAGGATATTGTGAATCTTTTTGAGCAAATTGTTACAATACACCCAAAACAACATTGTAGGTACAATCAAGTAATGGACCATTAGACGACTCATCGATAAGATGTCTTATGGATGAATTCAACCCATTATAAAACATTTCAATCTGAGTTTCCTGTTGAATGCCATGGTTTGGACATCTTTGCAACAAATATTTATATCTCTCCCATGTAGTGTGCAGAGTCTCATCATCTAACTAATAGTAGGCTGTAATGTCATTCCTCAATCGTTGGTTCATTGTCGGTGGATTAAAGAACAAAACAAATTACATTGCAAGATCATTCCACGATGTAATAGAGCTGGCAGGTAATCCTCTGAAATATGTGCGAGCTCTACCCTACAATGAATATGGAAATAATTGCATTCGTAAGGCATCATCAGGAACGTCTTGCTAGTTAAATGAAGCACAAATTAAAAGAAAAGATTGAAGATGCTCTAGAGCATCTTCATGTGGTAAACTTGCATATTGCCCATTAGAGTTGGGCATTTGAATCATAACTGGCTTTAACTCAAAATTCCCAGCCTGAATAGGAGGTCTAATAATCCCCGACTGCAAATCATCCAACTAGGGAACAACAACCTCGCAGATTGTTCTGTTCTGGGCTAGTAGGTGCAGTGGTGGGTTTTCTTAGGCATAAGGAATTCTCTCATTGTTGACTGGTTGTCTGGCCATTTAACTATTTTCACAAATCCTTCTTCAAAAAGTTCTCACAACTTCTAGATCTGGTACGAAGAGTGGTGTAGTGGCACTTATGGTCATACAACACCTAAAAAAGGTAAAGAAAAGAAAAGAAAAAACAAAAATAAAGCTATTATAAACAACTACAAACTTAAATAAAGAAAACATAATTGCAAGCATAAATATAAGGACATAATAATGACATCCCCGGCAACGGCGCTAAAACTTGATCAGTGTGAAAACGTCACACTATTGAGTGCAAGCTACACTATTGATGCAAGAATAGAAATAAGAAAATCTTGTTTGAATATCGATCCCACGAGGATGGTGTATTACGCTTATACTTATGTCACTACAATACAATACTGCAAAAGTGGTAGTTGTGGGTGCAATTGTGGTTGCAATAACAGGATAAAAAAGAAGAGTAAGTGATTCAATGTGGTAACAACAACAGAGTATAATAAAAGATAAAGAAATATGAGAAATAAGGCTGGATCTCCTTAGTGCAACTCGGTAGAAAGATTAAATGCATATCGAGGATATAGGATGGTTCGATCAGTGACGATGTGGTCAGCTTGCGTATTAGCTTCCATTTAACCTTCAACCATTGACTCATGGATATAGATCGGCTTCAACTTTCGTCGTAAGTTAATACTATCACCCTTAGAACAAGTGGACCAACTTTCATTGTATCCTATCAACTTTCATTTTAAAAACTCGTTAATCTGACTCGTCACTGCATCCGTCGATGTTAGTGACTAGTTTAACACCCTCATACAAAACGTAAATCAAATCCAACAAGTAAAGCTTAAGAAAAAACTAATACTGATATATATTAAACTGAAGAAACGGTTTAAATAAGTTCAACAAGCTCCAGAAAATTAAACCATTGTCAAGATAAGAACAAATAGAAGTAAATCACCAAAACATCAAAATAAAGAGAAGTTTAAGAAGATAACAAGATATTTCCTCGATTCAGCACTTTCCTCATTTCCTTGGATAGATCTACATTACTTCACCTTGGATCTCCAGAAATAAGCTTAAGCCGCCATGGGAGGAGGATAAAAGCTCGGAGGTTAAAGATGGTGTGAAAAAATAAGAATAACGTATCTCTCTCCTCCAAGATAGTCCTTTTATAGGCCACCTAAAGGAGGACACTTGTCCTGCAAGTTATTTGCGTGCCATGCGTCGTACAGAATTTGTTGTAACAAACTGGACAACTGGCATATCCGTTTTTATCCTTTAGCAGACTGGACAGCTAGCAGATACAGTGTCGAAATGGTTGCAGTGGCGAAAACTTCCTCCACAGGGACATTAGTAATGCAGCAAAAATAGACAAAAATATACAAAACACGAGCCACAAGAACTAAGTTAGAAAAAATGCAAAAATAGACATGAAAATGCAGAAATTGATGCAATAAACACCAATTTGGGGACAATTAAACCTTTAAATCAAGAGAAAATACATGCTCTTTAAAAAGCTATCATAGCACCTTTCAGAGCCGTTTTTAGAATTGATTAGAAGGTTTTTTAATAATCTTAAAGTAATTACAAGGTAATATCTTATCATACATATTCTTAACCCTTTAACAAGACGAACACATCTTACAAACAAAACGATTTATATATGAGTCTCTTAAGGTGAACATTTTATTTTCTATTGTGACCACTTGGTTTTTTTTTTTTTTGACAAATCCTACCTAATTCTAATCATACCTAGAGAAAATGGAAAAGGTGGACTCTAGGAGAAAAAAAAAGAGTTGTTCACAGTAGATCTAGAACCCTTAAACTAAGGGAAATGAGGGAACAACATAGGTTTTATTATATGAAGTTTGGAATATTCAACATGGTGCATAGTCATATATAACGGCGTGGTATTTGGGTGAGTTGACTGGGAATAATCACATTTGGTTTTCAGATTAGAAAAATCCATATTCCTTGTGCCTTTGAATGCCCATTGGTTGCTTGCTTTTGTTGGCTCTGACCCAAGCACTTGACTTCATTATCCAAAAAAAACTTTTTCAAATATTTGATATATTCTAAAATTATTATTATTTCTCAACGACTTTCATTAATTATAAATATGGTTCAACTTGAAATTGTTAATTATATTGATATGGAACATATTTAATTAAATGATGTAAAATTAGTTTTTTAAAAAATATGATATGTTTATTTGATTCGTTTATGAATTTTATTTTAAATTGTTGCATTGGGGACAGAGTTTGAGTCCCCATATTGAGAGTGATAAAATTGTTTTACATTAGAATTAAATTTAAAAATTAAAAGATAAAAATATTTTATTTAATTAATATTTAAATCATAAAGACCTAAAATGTTATTATATAAAAAATAAGCCTCTACAATACTTTATCTGAATTATATAAACAGCCAGTTGATCTAACTGGGTGGGGTAGGACAATGAAAAAAAAGACAAACCGAAACCGAATTCGAAATTCAAAAAATCCAAAAGTAGTTTAACTGAATCAAAAAATCAATTTCGATAATTTTTTTAAAATATTTGGTTCAAATATAGTTCGTAGTTTTAAACAAAAACGGATAATCAAACCGACCGATTATACAATATATAAAATCTGCATCTACAATTACATTGGTAAAATTTTAACGTCATTGTTAATTTATTCCCCTCCCCAAATATTTACATATTTTTATTGTCTTGTGAAGTGAAAAATTAGCGACAATTTTTCATATATATCCCTCCCAGATATTAGCATATTTGTATTGCTTTGGAAAGTAAAATTCAGCAGCAATTGTCAATTATTTTTCCTTTCCAGTTTCCATACATCTTCATATTTTTTTCATCGAATATTTTAAAGTTCAAATTCTAGCTTATTTTATATTATATTATTAAATTTGATATTTTTAATAAGGAAAATAAAAAGAATATATTACCCAAACCGTATCAAACCAAATATTTCAAGTAACCAGTCAACCGGTTTAATAGTTACGGTTTAGGGTCGAGAATTAAGCAAGTCAAATTTATCGATTATCTAAAATAATTTACTAACGATTAATCAAACCCGATTTTACACAACCCTAAAATAAGGCGCTAGACCCTTAAACAAGATCGAATATCAAAATTCCAAGTTTAAAAATAAAATAAAATATTGCTCTTATAATAAATATCTATATCAAATTTGAATTAATCTATCAACTAATTAAATTCTAATAATTATAAAAAATGAAAACATTACAGAAAGTAGTGAGAAGATGGCCATACGGACCACACTCAAAAGGCTCCAATTTTGTCGATGGGGAAGAAAGGAAGAAATTCCAAGTTTTGAGCATACCGCTCTCTGGCCTTTGCTGGTTTGGGACTTGGGACGCGGTTCCACTCCAGTCTTTTCTCCCTCCCAACTGTAAAGCACCAAGTTGGATGATGATAGGCCCCACTTTTAAAATCAAAACTTTAACAAATTAAGTTATAAAATAAAAAATTTTAATATCTTAATAAAAAAATGAATAATATTCATGGTAAGAGATTCGAATTTAATCGTTCTGTAATATGTGTATATTGTAAGAGAGTTAAGAATATGTATGGATATATACTACTTTTTAATCACCTTTAAACTATTTAAAAAAATTATAAAGGCTAGTTTTAAGTAAAAAAATATGAAAATTCAAAAGAAAATTATCCAAGCCAACATGAATAATAAATTTGATATTCAAATAAAAAAGATAAACTACAATGGAGGTCACTTAATTATGGGTAAGATTATATTTGGGTTACCCAATTATTAAAATTTACATTTGGGTCACTCAATTATGGGTAATGTTACATTTGGGTCACCCAATTATTAAAGGTTGCATTTGAGTCACTAAATTATAGGTAAGGTTACATTTGGGCTCTATTTCCAATCTTCATTTTTTTTATTGCAACCGTGACTATAAATGCCCGTTACTGCTGTGATTTGGTTGTTAAATAATTTTAAGTTTGGCCTAAACGCCCATTTCTTAATCTGGATTAACGCATGAACGCTTGTTTATCCACAATTAAATTTTTCAGCTTTTACCCAAACGGCCGTTACAGCCAACGGACGTTTGCCCACAACAATGACAAATTCAACCTAAGTTTTCACCTTATTTAAATGAGGGTAAAATACACAAATGGTCATTAAACTATCTCAAAAATACAAAATGGTTACCGAACTTTCAAATATTACATAATGGGCATTAAACTTTAGCTTTTGTTACAAAATGATCACTGAGCCGCTAACTGTTGTTAATTGGGTGACTTGGGAATTAAATGTGTAAATATGGAGAATTAAATGTGTAAATATGGAGAATTAAGACTAAATTGATTGAATGTGTTAAATATGGAGAATTAAATGTGTTATTATTCAAATTTTTGTAACTGTCACGCCATTCATTTAACAACAGTTAACGGCTCAGTGACCATTTTGTAACAAAAACTAAAGTTAATGTCCATTATGTAACATTTGAAAGTTGATGATCATTTTATATTTTTTAAGATAGTTTAGTGACTATTTGTGTACTTTACCCTTTAAATTATGTATACACTATCTTCTTTCGTTTTTTCTATTTTACTTATAGAATTTGTTTTTTGTATATTTGAGTTTGGTGTGATTTAGTTTAACGAGCCTTCCTCTTTTATAATAAAAATTGTTTCTCTTTGTTTTTATGGTACGTTTTTAATAAATTTTTATCTTTTTACATGATAATATTTGACGTGACATTTCAATTTGGTCTTTCTTTAGTTATTTTGCTGATATACCCCTATTTTGAACTCTCGACATGGTTTTCTTATATCAATCACAAAAAATAGTTCATGATTGAATTGTGATAGAACCAGTTTTGTCAATAAATTATTATTTTCATATTCATTTTTATGTTAATGTTGATGATGTTTACCATTCGTCGACTACAATTACATTTGTATGCATCTATTATTTCTTCGAGTTGTTTAATTAAATTTTAAGTCATTTCTTATATGATCATATTTTACAATATAGTAGCTAGTTTACGCATCTTGATAATATTAGAAGAAATATAAGATTAATATAATTAATCAATTCTAATTTTTATAAATTATTATATTTAATTTTTATTTAATAAAATTAACAGGTATAATTACTTTAAAAACTACTTTTGGGCAATTATCTAATTGTGTAATATTGAACCCTTTTTTCCTAGGCACTTGTAAAAATTAATTTTCGATTTAATACAATTCGTAGGAACTTGTCTAGCTGATATGACCAGCTTCATGTTTTTTTTCTTAATGGAACTCATCATAGTAGTCTAAAAGATTTCATGGGTTTTAAATTTTTTATTGAGAACAATAGAGCCTTTAAGCCTTAAAAGAAACAAAAACCTATGAAACTCGCCCTACTGCTATGGCAAGTTTCACTAAAAATTTTAAAAATTATACCAACAACCAGTTGTCTAGTGTGATGAGACACTAAATCCCTTAAGCGGTGTTAGATTTTCGAGTCATGACATTGTAAAAAGAGAAAATTGAGTTGGGAGGGTCGCTCACATACTAAAGCGCTATAGTACCCGATCTGAATTAGTCAATCAATGAATTGAGTGTCAATGGTTAAATTAATATATATATATATATAATAAAACTTGTCATACAAGTCAAGCGAATTTCTAAAAAAAAGTGTTAGATCAGAAAATAAATCTTTTCTAGGTATAGATCCATAAATAATGTTAAAAATCATCATGTTTTTTTTACGAAGTTAAAAATTACATGTTTTTTTATTAAGTAAAAATATCATATTTTCGTATTGAAATTCGAACCCATATAAAACAGGACAAGATAAACATTCTTGAGGAGGATCTCTTAAAAATCATCAGGTTAAATAGCCTTTTTCCTACCTATTTCATTTCCTAATTTCACGTCCTTAGGAGGCTAGGACAAATAGGCATATAAACGAACACGAACGAGTGTGTGATCATGTTCGTTCGTTTAACTTTAATCGAACAAATGAACGATCACAAACATAAAAGAACACAAAATTTCTTGTTCATGTTCTTCGTTAAAGAATGTAGCTTGTTCGTGTTCGTTCATGTTCGTTTGTTAAAACGAACACACATGAACATAAACGAACACAAACAAACATAACCAAACACAAACGAACATGTATAATGTGTTAAATATTTAATATTTTGGGTTAGTTCGATTAATTCAGTTAATTAACCGATTTCAAACCGAATTAATCAATAATTGAAATTTGAAAAAAAACTCTTAATCATTGGGCAAAACCTAAAATTGTCTAACTGTTAATCAATGAACGCCCGCCATAAAATAGACTTGTCAACTCAAATAACTTGAAAATTTTTTACTCGACTCGATCTAATGCTCACCCCTAGACATATGTGAATAAATTTAAATAAACAAACAAATTACCGAACGTTTACGAATATAAGTGAACGAACGAGTCATTTGTTCGTGTTCGTTCATTTAATTAAACGAACAAAAAATCTTGTTCATATTAATTCATTTAATAAATAAATAAACATAAATTAACTTTCCGCCAAACGATTCACGAACAGTATGCTGAACCGTTTGGTTTGTTTAAAACCCTAGGACAAACCGTACTTTATCCTCTCTCTCTCTAATCCAAGTGGCTTCAATTTCTTTCTTTCCCTCTCAAAACTTTCTCTATATATAAAAACCACAGCCAAGCATCTGCTTCACTATCCTCTCTGGACTCAAAAATTCTCCTTGCTTTTCATCAAAAATAGCCCGACATGAAGGTTCGATCATGGCTACCCACACGCTCCCCCCAAAGCCCCTCCCACTCACCGGAACATAGCTCCTCCGACGATCGTGGGAGCGCCGTCACTTCATCTTTTGGTTCTTCAAGCGACTCCACCGGCTCCGGTGGCCTCCATAGCAACCTCTCCCTCCAGAGTCTTCCATCTGTCCCTTCGTTGCAAAATCTTTTCCCGGAGGCCTCAGGGCTCTCCGTCTCTAATATCGGCTTTACTTCGATTAATCCCCGACCGGAGCACCCGATTACCTGCATTGCGGTTCACGGTAACTTCTTGTACGCTGCTTCTAACGACGAAATCAACGTCTACGATCGCGAGTCATACACTCTTCTTGATGTATACAAAAGCCAGGGTTCATCTTCATCCTCTGGTTCCGTTAAGTCTGTTGCATTCTGTGACGGAAAAATCTTCACCGCTCACCAGGACTGTAAGATCCGTGTTTGGCAAATGACCATGGCTAAGAAGCACAAGTTTATAACCGCTCTCCCTACCGTTAACGACCGTTTACGCCGTTTTGTCCTCCCGAAGAACTACGTCAACGTGCGCCGTCACGTGAAACGGTTGTGGATCGAACATGCCGACGCCATTACTGAACTGGCGGTCAATAAAGATCTGATCTACTCCGTTTCTTGGGATAAAACCTTGAAGATATGGCGCGCTTCTGATCTCCGATGCTTGCAGTCTATTAAAGCTCACGACGACGCCATTAACGCCCTCACCGTCTCCAATGACGGCACCGTTTACACAGGCTCCGCCGATAGAAGGATCCGAGTGTGGAAGAAACCGACAGGTGAGAAGCGGTACTCATTGGTGGCGACTTTAGAGAAGCATAAATCAGCTGTGAACGCGTTGGCTTTGAACGCCGACGGATCGGTGCTGTTCTCTGGAGCGTGTGACCGTTCGATACTTGTTTGGGAGAGAGAGGATAGCGCGAATTATATGGCGGTGACGGGAGCGTTGAGAGGACACAGCAAGGCGATACTGTGCTTAATCAACGTCTCTGATTTGCTCATGAGTGGATCCGCTGATCAGACGGTTAGGATTTGGCAACGCGGAGTGGAAGGGAAATACCACTGTTTGGCGGTTTTGGAAGGTCACCTAAAGCCGGTGAAGTCGTTGACGGCGGTTAAGGATCACGAACGGAGTGACGTCGTTTCGATTATTAGCGGGAGCCTTGACGGCGATATTAGAACGTGGAAGATCTCGCTTTCGAAACCGAGTAGTCTTTCGTCGACGACGGATATTTTAAAATGGAATTTGTGAAATAATTATGCGTTAATCTTAATTACATCGTAAAAGAAAAAAAATCAGAGGGGCACTGATTTTATTTTATTTTATTTTATTTTATTTTATTTTATTTCTTTTTTAAATGGTCTTGTTGGCTTCACCAACCATTATTATTTGTTACTTCTTTCTGACTTTTTTTGAGGAACTGTTTCTTTTGTTTTGTTTATAAAATTTTAGCTAGATAAATAAAAGATAAATTAAAAATAATTAAATTACAGTTTGTAATTTATTTTTTAATATAGTATTGGAAATTTTTTTATAATAAAAATATTTAGATATTTTAAATTTACTTAATATTTTTTTGGTACAGAATTTACTTATATTTTAATATTATTGTTTATATGCATAAAATATAATAATTAAATTATTAAAAAAAACTATTGAAGACAATTTAAAATATCAATTAATAAGTGAGCAAGCACATTTTACCAGTTGGTCAAGCTGTTCACCTTTGTTCCCTCATATTCTCATAGGTCATGAGCTCGAGGCCTACTAGGAGCACTCTCCTTCCTTTCCCTAGAGTCCTCTTTCCCCTCTCCTCTAGGTAATATTGAGATTAGATTTAAAATTTATAAAAAAAAATCAGTTAATAAGTATAAAATTTTAAGAAAGTGCATTGTGCATTAAATTACTTTAATTTTATACACTACTATTTGTACCTCCCTCTAATAATAATATCTATATTTGACAAAATAGTTAAGCTTATCTATAACTATTACATGTGGTAAACTTTTTAAAGTTAAGTTATCAATTTTATTCAAATTGAATCATTACTAACCTATAAGGGTAGTTCTAACCATGCGTAATAAAAGAAACCGTTCACGGCCTCTAAGAAAAAATAGTTCAAAATAAGTGAAGTTTATGCACTTGTACGGAAAATAAAAAAGAAGTTATGCACTAGTGATAAAACATATGTGAAAAATAAAATGATATTGTACTTCATGAATTTTGATTTACGTTAAATTCGTTTTTATTCAAAAGTCAGTTTACCATATTCACAATAAATCAACAAACATTTAACTTTAGAATTGAAGGTTATATTTTAATAGATTGCACAAGGTCTCTTTCATTTGAATAGTCTTTGTTAACATGTATATTGTAGGTGAGGCCCTGTTTGGCAATTAGCGGATAGCTGGTAGCGGATAGCATTAGCTGATAGCGGATTACATTAGCTGATTGTATAAAAATGTTTGGTAAGATTAGTTGACAGCTGTTTGATTATTTGAACAAGAAAAATGACATATAAGGATATGATTATATTCGATACTTGTTTGAATAATTTATTAATTATTAACATTTTGTATCTATTAATATTAATTAGATTATGAAAATTAATTTTTTAAATATCATTACTGAGCATATATGAAGGATATGTTGGATTAAAATTCAATAATAGTGGGCACATATGTATAATGTACGTTGCTATTATAAAGTTTAACACGTAATTAAGTGACCAATTATGTTACACATGTTATAGGTACTAAATTGTCATGGAATTAAAAGTGTAGATACCATAACTTAGATTTATAACTCAATGAGGGGCAGAGTTGTAAATACTAATAAAATGTTTTAATTCAGTTTATATAAAGGGCAGTGGTCCCCGAGATATACGTTAACTTGCATATCTCTTTTCCCTGTCTGAGAGTTGTGTGGCAAGAGGTAATCTATCATCTTAGAATATCAAACCCTCTCTGGAAAATCTCCATCAATGGATTCAGGTACGCTTCCGCAAATCTAGTTTTTTTTATTCTCAATGATTTGACATGTATGGATCTTGGGTTTATATTCTTATGAATATATTTTTGGTTCTAACAAGTTGGTTCCAACAAGTGGTATCAGAGCCAGGGTATGTCGAATCATTGAGAATCAATTATGTATTTCGGTGTGGTTTTGATTTCTATGGCGTTAATTCTTGTGCGATGAAGATCTCATAATTTTGTTTATTCGCATATGTTAGGGTTTGATATTTCGCATGTTCTGTAACTTTTCGATAGCCCTTATGTTGCGTGAGTAATCGGTAATTAACGATGGAATTTTCAATTGAGAATATTCTTCGTGGTTTCGATTGAATTTGCGATTCGTTTTCCAATTTGTAATTACTTACATGTTGTGAACTGTTTGGTATTTTGATATGGATTAATTACGATTATTCATAAATTATAGTTTTAATTATGTCCATTATTATCATGTTAACCGTAGGCCTATTAATAATGGATTAAGTTTAGCATTCTAATGGGCATATAACATATTTAAGAGATAAGTTGCACGCATATAATTATTTTCAGTTTTGAATGGTATTTACCATTTAATCTGTAGAGTTTTATATGTATGCAATCTAATATATATATATATATATATATTATTTACAATGTATATTTAATTCGGTTGGATCAAAATTTCAGTTTTGATCATCAGGTATAAAGATAAATCTTTAGAAATAGATAAATTCATATTTGGTTATGTCTAATATTTTAGTGGGTTAATTGAAACACAATGTCACCAAAATGACCGCTTTTGCGTAGATTAACTTATTTAAAATGTCAAGATGTTTGTGTTTTTGTAATTCATGCGTTTATTAATGGGCCCAAAGGAAAATTAATATTTGGCCGAATTTCAAATAACACATGTGGTAATAAATGTGTGACAATTATAAGGTAATTTATGTGTGCAATACGTTAGTCCAAAGATTAACCTGTTGTTCGACATAGTTTATTGTCAATGTTTGATTGCTACAACAAGAGTACTGCTTACAGTTAATATTACTGTCCAAAGACTTGATATTAATGTTGTGTTTGGTATCTTGAAGGGAATTAGTCATTATTTTGAATTTATTTGTTTACTTATGAATTATTGGTGTGGGCATGTTTATTTATTTCTTTATTATTCTTTTGTTCTATATTCAGCTAGTTCTTCTGCTGCCACAATATCTGCTAATGTTAATTCCATACCCATGCTTAATGGGACGAATTTCAAGGAATGGAAAAGACATTTATTGATAGTGCTTGGCTGTATGGACATAGACCTTGCATTAAGGGAAGAACAAAATGCACATCTCTCTGCGGCTAGCACCCCTTATGCAAAAAGGGATTTTGAGAGGTGGGAACATTATAATCGCATGAGTCTGATGATCATGAAACAAAGCATTCCGAAAACCTTTAAGGGTGCAGAATCTGAAGAAATTATTTAGGCTAAGGATTTTTTTGACAATATTGAGCAACGTTTTGTTAAAAATGATAAAGTTAAGATGACATCACTTCTGAATTCTTTGATGTCTATGAAGTACAAGGGTCAAGGAAATATAAGATAGTACATTATGGAAATGTCTCATATTGCTTCAAAACTTAAGGCACTTAAAATCGAGTTTTCTGATGATTTACTCGTCCTTATGGTTTTGGTACCGCTTCCTGCGTTGGTTAACCAATTTAAAATTAGTTATAACTGTCAAAGGGAGAAGTGGACTCTAAATGAGCTCATTTCTCATTGTGTTCAAGAGGAAGAAAGGTTGAAGCGTGAGAAAACTAGAAGTGTTCATTTGTCTATTGCCTCTAAAGACAAGGGCAAGAAAAGAAAATATCAGAATGAAGCTGCTAAGGGTCCAGCTCAAAAGAAACAAGAGAATGTTCCAAATAATTGTTTCTTTTATGACAAGCCTGGACACATGAAGAAAGATTGTACCAAATATCATGCATGGCGTGCAAAGAAAGGTATGAATCTTGCTTTGGTCTGTTCTGAGGTTAATTTAGCTTCAGTACCTAAAAACACTTGATGGTTAGATTCTGGTGTTACTACTCACATAAGTGTTTCTATGCATGGTTGCCTGAGCTACCGAAAGCCAAGTGATGGTGAAAGAAACATATTTGTAGGCGATGGAAAATCGGTGGAAGTGGAAGCAATTGGGCATTTTAGGTTGTTATTAGGAACTGGTTTTTATTTGGATTTGAAAGACACTTCTGTTGTTCCGTCTTTTAGGAGGAATTTAGTTTCAATTTCTTTGTTGTACAAATTTGGTTATTATTGTTCATTTGGAAACAATTAGTTTACTTTGTCTTTAAATTCAAGTGTTGTTGGAACTGGTTATTTAAATGCTTATGACAACCTTTATTTGTTAGATACAATTGCATCATATAATGAAACCTTGCATGTGGAATCACGTGATACTAAGCGAAAATTAAATAAAGAAAATTCAGCATTATTATGACATAAACGCTTAGGTCATATATCAAAGTGTAGGATTGAGCGTCTTGTGTCTAATGGTATTTTAGAGTCCCTTGACTTCACAGACTTTAATGTTTGTGTTGATTGCATCAAGGGAAAAGCAGACCAAAACTAAGAGATTAGATGACAATCGTTCTACAAACGTCTTAGAATTAATTCATACTGAAAATTGTGGGTCATTCTCTATCGCATCTTGGAATGGTCAACAATATTTCATAACATTCATAGACGATTACTCACGTTATGGGTACCTATATCTCATTCATGAAAAATCCCAGTCTTTAGACGTGTTCAAATCCTATAAAGCTGAAGTTAAGAATCAACTCAACAAAAGAATTAAGAAAGTTTGATCTGATCGTGGTGGTGAGTACTACGGTAGATATGATGGATCAGGTGAACAACGTTTAGGACCATTTGCAAAGTTCCTAGAGGAATGTAGTATTGTTCCACAGTACACCATGTCAGGATCACCTAGTATGAATGGTGTTGTTGAGAGACGTAGTAGGACTCTTAAGTATATGGTAAAAAGTATAATTGCTCATTCTACCTTACCTGAGTCACTCTGGGGAGAAGCATTAAAGACAACAGCATACATTCTGAATAGAGTACCCACTAAAGCAGCTGAAAAGACATCTTATGAGCTTAGGGTGGGTAAAAAGCCCACTCTAAAGTATTTTCACATTTGGGGATGTCCAGTTAAGGCAAGACCTTATAGGCCACATGAAAAGAAATTGGACTTCAAAATAGTAAGTAGGTACTTTATTGGTTATTCTGAGTGATCTAGGGGCTATAAATTTTATGATCCCACAATTAATAATATTTTTGAGACAGGAACTACAACATTTTTTGAGGATGTTGAGTTTGGAAGGAGAAATAAGGTTAGGGACATTGTTTTTGAGGAGGAATTGAGTTTTAACTCAGTTCCTACTATCACTTTTGATGATGTTCAAGTTTCTATATCGATCATCAATCAAGAAGTGAATCCGGAACCTCAACAAGACAATGTCAAACAGCTTCTTCCTATTCAGGATGAGGTAATTGTTCTAGAAGAACAAACTCAACAACCTCAAGAACAAGTTTCATTAAGGAGATCCACAAGAGAAAGGAGAAACGCTAATCCGGATGATTGTATTATGTTTCTCCAAGAAAATGAGGATGACAATGGAATGATGGAAGATGATCCAATCAACTTTTATCAGGCCATGCAAAGTATTAACTCTCAAAAGTGGATTAATGCCATGCAAGAAGAGTATAAATCCATGCAAGACAATAAAGGTTGGGAACTTGTCTCATTACCTGAAGGTGCAAAACCAATTGGTTGTAAATGGATTTTTAAAACCAAAAAGGATGCAAATGGTAATGTGGAGAGGTATAAGGCACGTCTTGTAGCTAAAGGATATACTAAAAAATAAGGCATTGACTTTTTAGATACTTTCTCTCCAGTTTCATCGAAAGACTCATTTAGGATAATCATGGCACTTGTAGCTCATTTTGATCTTGAGTTACCTCAGATTGATGTTAAGACTGTGTTTCTCAATGGAGACATTGAAGAAACAATTTATATGGTGCAACCAGAAAACTCTAAGTCGGGAGACCCAAAGAATATAGTTTGCAAATTAACAAAATCCATCTATGGACTCAAGCAAGCTTCTCGTCAATGGTATCACAAATTTCATCAAGTAATTATCTCGTTCGGTTTTGAGATGAATATTGTTGATGATTGCGTGTATCACAAGTTTAGTGGGAGTAAGTACATATTTTTGGTTTTATATATCGATGACATTTTGCTTGCCGCGAATGATATAGGCTTATTGCACGAAACCAAGAGATTTCTATCTAAGCATTTTGAAATGAAAGATCTTGGGGACCCTTCTTTTGTTTTAGGAATTCAGATATATCGAGATCGATCTCGAGGTATTCTTGGATTGTCACAAAAGAACTATATCGATAAAGTACTTAAAAGGTTTGGCGTGCAAAATAGTAAACCAATAGATACCCCTGTCACTAAAGGATACAAGTTTTGTCTTGCCCAATGCCCTAAAAGTAATCTTGAAATTTAAGAAATGCATAAGATTCCTTATACATCAGCTATTGGGAGTCTAATATATGCCCAGGTATGTACCCGTCTGGATATTGCGTACATTATTGGGATGTTAGGCAGATACTCAAGCAACCCTAGTATGGACCATTGTAAAGCAGCCAAGAGGGTTATGAGGTATCTTCAGAGAACAAAAGATTATATGCTCATATACAGGAAATCAGATCATTTGGAGGTCATAGGGTATACGGATTCTGATTTTGCTGGATGCTAAAATTGCAGAAAATCTACATCAGGCTATATTTATCTGTTAGCTGGTGGAGTTATATCCTGGAAAAGTGCCAAAAAGACACTTGTAGCTTCTTCCACTATGGCAACAGAGTTTGTAGCATGCTACGAGGCATCAAATCATGGAATATGGCTGCAAAATTTTGTCACTAGGCTGCATATTTTGGAGAATATAGAAAACCACTTAAATTATTTTGTGACAATAAATCAGCAGTGTTGTATTCCAACAACAATAGGAGCTCATCTAAGTCAAAGCACGTTGACATAAAGTTTCTAGTTGTGAAAGAAAGTGTGCAAAGTGGACAAATATCCATAGAACACATTCGGACAAACTCTATGATAGCGGATCCACTCACAAAAGGTTTACCACCCAAGGTCTTTCATGAGCACATTACTCATATGGGTGTTACATCATTTGAGGATATTATTGTTTGAGTGAGAGCTTGTTATTTGTTCGCTTTATGTTTATGTTTATTTTCAGACATTTATGTATGTGGTTATTTTCTGATCAGAAATGAAGTATTTAGTTTATTCACTCATTTCTTATTTGGATAAGGACCTCACTTATGTTTAAAGATGACCAGTTGGAAATAGGCATGTTCGGTTCACATTTACATGTAATTTCCATACTACGCATCCATGATTGATCTATGTCATTTGATTATGTTTGTATACGTAACTATTGATGGGTCCAGTCATGATTGATATGGCGAAGGCCGCTTTGATCCTATATGGATATAATTGATGGATGAGATTGTTATAAAATACCTATTACATGATAGCAAATTTTTGAGCTCATAAGGTTGTACATTTGTCAGGAAACATATGTTGCCCAAGTGGGAGATTGTTGGATTAAAATTCAATAATAGTGGGCACATATGTATAATGTACGTTGCTATTATAAAGTTTAACACGTAATTAAGTGATCAATTATGTTACACGTGTTATAGGTACTAAATTGTCATGGAATTAAAAGTGTAGATACCATAAGTTAGATTTATAACTCAATGAGGGGCAGAGTTGTAAATACTAATAAACCGTTTTAATTCAGTTTATATAAAGGGTAGTGGTCCCCGAGATATAGGTTAACTAGCATATCTCTTTTCCCCGTCTGAGAGTTGTGTGGCAAGGTAATCTATCATCTTGGAAGATCAAACCCTCTCTGGAAAATCTCCATCAATGGATTCAGGTACGCTTCCGCAAATCTAGTTTTTTTTATTCTTAATGATTTGACATGTATGGATCTTGGGTTTATATTCGTATGAATATATTTTTGGTTCTAACAAGTTGGTTCCAACAGGATATACATATTAATTTTTTATTTATGAAATTATATTTTTAATATAATTTTATACTTATTAAATTTAGATGTATATATTAATTTTTTATTTATGAAATTATATTTTGAATACTCCATAATTTTATTAATTATTAAATTTAGATGTATATATTAATTTCTTATTTATGAAATTATACTTTAAATATAATTTTATTAATTATTAGATTTATATTTATTTATTTATTTATATATTAATTTCTTATTTATGAAATTATTTTTTACTTTTATTAGTTATTCAAATTTATTTTATTTAGATATTTCATCAAGGACAAAATAATCTTTACAAGTCTTTTATCCAAATCCCTAACTCAAAAAGCTCCTAAAATGAACTTTTTCAAAGTAAAAGATTTCACCTCAATCCGCTATTATAATCATCTATTTATCAAATATCCTAATTAGCGGATTTGACTAGTCAAACCTTTAAAAATACTTTAAACCTCTAATTTTAGCTCAAAAAGTTATTTACCAAACATAGCCGAAAACTTTTTTAAGAGAAAAGTTAAAATAATAATATATGTCCAATTTATTTATCTAGGTAGCCATGTTTGGAAAGGTAACATATTATATTTTTCATGCACTAATAAGTATTACCCTTATTAATCCCACGAGTATTCTTCGTGCATATGCATGCATGGCTGTACCTTGAAAATTAGCTGACAGGTTAACCAAGCCAAGGATCGTGTTTACATATTTTTTGTTTATGATGACCTATTAGGGAGAGTCCGTTGTGCGGTAGCTTACAAAACAGTTAAAAATTACTAATTTAAAATATTATTAAAATATATAGTAACATTTTAAGTTGGTCCAAGTAATATTTTAAGCTATAATTTAAAATGTTACCCATACAACTTAAATATTATACGTGTTGATAATATTTTCGATTGTTATTCCTCACACAATTTAAAATATTACCTATGCACAACTTAAAATATTATATGTTTTTGATAATTTTAAGTTAATTGGTTTTTTAGCCGTTTTTTAGATTTTTGTTCTTTAGACTCTCCCGACCGACGGTGTTTACAGATTGTGGACTGTATCCCGGTCATATGCGCGTTATCACATGGTAACACTGGCTGAATTTCAATCAATTTGCAGTAAATATCATCAACAGTTCCTTGTTATCCACGAAATGTTATAAAAACAAATAGGTCAATGTCAGATGTCTCACTTTTGTTAGGCTAAACTATTGATTACTTGTTATCCTCGTGTTGTCGTTTCCTTTGATCTACAATGTGAGTGGGTGTCCTTGTCTCACCCAACATTTGTACCGTGGAAGTCCCTCTCTCATGCTTTAAATTTTGAACATTACACTATTAATCTTATCTTCTTCTTCATTCTTTGTTAATCATCTAATATGAAGCCCCTTTGCCCAACGATAAAAAATACTTATATGTTCTAAATGTTTTATCTAAGTGACTCAGATTCGAACAATTTGTTTATAAGGTAAAAATAGTTTTTTAATGAATAAAGTTATTGACTACACTTTTAACAATAGAGATATCCACATTTAACATTTGGGTAAAGTACACAAATAATCACTAAACTATCTCAAAAAATATAAAATGGTCACTAAACTTTCAAAAGTTATATAATAGGCATTAAACTTTAGTTTTTATTACAAAATGGTCACCAAGTCGTTAACTACAGTTAAATGAGTCACGTGACAGTTACAAAAAATTGTATGATAGCACATTTAACCCTCATATTAAATTAATACTAAAGTTGCAAAATGGTCACTTAGAAAATATGGAGAGTTAAATGTGTTGTTATAGAAATTTTGTAACTGTTACATCACCCATTTGACTGCAGTTAACGACTCGGTGATTATTTTGTAACAAAAATTAAAGTTTAATAACCATTATGTAACTTTTGAAAGTTTAATGACTATTTTGTATTTTTTGAGATAATTTAGTGACCATTTATGTACTTTACCCTTAAATTTTATTGTTGAAAAGAAATATAAACAGCAATTTAACAATTCGCAATGACTTTAGTGGTTAAAGCAATTGTAAAAAGTCACTCAAATGAAAAAGGCATTGTTTTCGATTAAGCCAAACAAAAGATATTCGAATTATGATGATAAGAACTGAGGAAACTAATCCGAATGGCATTGTTTTCAATTTCAAACACAAAAGAACAAAGCCCGTCGTTTACTTTTGTAGTAGGATTCACTGTGGAAGTGGCAATGAAAAGGCAAAGAAACTGGTTGTTTTTTGGTTGCCCTCCCAATTTTCCAGGGTTTTGCCAATGACTAATCTAGATCGACTCGCGTCGCACATCTGGTTTTGGTGGGTGAGTCTCTCAGCGGGGATTTTCTGTATACACAAGGCCTCGAACTCGAGATCTGCTTAAGTGATACTAAACTGTTTACCACCTGGACTAACACATTGGTGACGATGAGGGACCAGACACTGAAGATTGGAGATGATATGAGCAAGTTGGCAAGTTGGATAAAAATGGTGATGAGAAAAAAAAAAGAGAGCTTAGGTAGAGCTGAGTCAATAGTCATTTGTGTCCATGTCTGAGGTGTGAAGATATTAAAGTGATGGACACAACGCCTCATCTTCTTTATATATATATCCCTGTCTCTTACAGCCTTTACATTTTATCATGCATATATATATATGCATGGATCATCAGCTAGGACGTGGAGCTTTCTATGATCACTAATATGTACATGGAGATTAAATATTAAAAATGGAAATGTCATTCATCATGGAGTGGGTTGCTTATTTAATGCTTATAAAATAAAGTGCCATGCATTCAAGAGAATATTAGATAAATCTAGCTCACCACGCCATCCGTGATCCTAGCTAATAAGGTTCATCCATCTCATTTTATCTTCTAAATAAATACTCACTTTTTATTTACAGGTAGGAAAGAGGTAAATATTTACCTAAAAAAATAAGATAAACATTATTGGCTAGGACCACAGATGATGTAGTGAACCGGTTCTATCTGATAATTTTTCCATGCATTCGGTTTCTTGTTTAAATCCCTTAAAAATCGATATAAAAGTTTAAATTTGCAAAAGATAATGAGCGCTTTTAGTGGTATAGTGTGATTTATTTATTTCTCGGTGATATATAATGAACTAACGCTTATGCGGCTGGGATTGGAGGATGTCTTAGAAATGAGAAGTCAGTTGCCTTAATTTCTTTTTCAAAATCGGTGGGCAGAACCGATGTCACAACCGCAGAGATCCTGGCGATCAGATAAGCTATCAGGTTTCAATTTGTTTACAGAGAATTTAAATACCAACGTTATATCTACGCGCTGTGTTCAGATCGCTCATTGACTTGTGTTTATTCATGAGTAATGGATGCATGGTCAGGTTTCAATTTGTTTACAGAGAACTTAACGAATTGGCAGATTTCTTGGCTAAAAAAGGCATAGATCGGAAGGCTGATTTCATCGAAATCGCGGCAATGTGAGTTGTGCAGATTTGGAGTCACTGACAATTGAAGGGCAATTTGCGCAAGCTATAGGGTTGGTATTTAAATTCAGGAATTTCCATTGGTTGTTTAACGAGAATTAGGGAGGTTTTTTAACGAGACTCGTATCATCGTTGTTTTGTTGTCTCATTAATAATAAAAGCCAAATATTTCAAAAAAAGCATTTAAAATGTAAATTGGTCACTATAGTGAAGATAGAATCGTACAAAGAAAGAGTTAAAAACTCAGCTAAATAACTTAAAAAATGATAGATACAAATAAATATCATTGACTTTATCATAATGGTGACATTGACAACTTGACTTTAATCCAACTCAATTGTATCCTATATTTGGTGATTTGTAAGTGCCTATCAATATAAAAAATTTAGTACGAGTAACCAAATTAACTCTTTCCTAATTTTTCATTATTAACGATAATTTTAATTTAACCCATTAATTAATTTATCTTAACAGCCATGATTATTTTTGAACAATAACAGCCATGAATTTTAATTCAAACAAATACAAAGAAGCAAAGAATAATTTACTTAAAATATTAATTTATTACGTATGGTTTATATGATTATATTTTGATACACAAGTTGTGTAGTAAAACAATAAATAACCATTCTTTAAAATTTAAAATCTAAAATTTAAATTCCTAAACCTAAACCCAAAATTCTAACCCTAAAACATAAAATTTAAACCCTACAACATAAACCCAAAACTCTAACCCTAATAAACTTGTGTAAACTAAAGTTTGCACAACTTGTGTATCAAAGTTTTTTCATCTTTATATTAAATTACTGACTCTTTGATATATATATATATATATATATACATATATTATATATATATATGAATCACTTACATAGAATGTAAAACTCATAGTTTTACATGTTTCATAGATCGTTTGATGAGAAAAATAAATTATTGAGATTAACTCTTTACTTTTTTTCAAGTGATAATCTTCACATATCCTATTGTTAATATCAGTCATTTGTTTTACTTATTCAACAATCAAAAAAAAGTGTATAACTTAAAAATTCTTACAATATATATAAATAATTGATCCAAAATGTAGTGGAGCGAACAATGAGCTCTGGCAGATGAGCGCCTTCCATTTGAAGCAACTTGCTTTAAAGTTTCACAAACTACGTTCATACATGACCAAAAACCAACCAGAACACACAAATAAACTTTGTGGAAAGAGATGGAGAAATTAATAATAATAATAATAATAATAATAATAATAAATGGTTGTGATTCACATTTCACAATAAATGAAGTTCACCATCACAAGAGAGATCTATTAAACAATGCCATGATTGGTGGTTGAAACATGAAACCGATCGGTGGTCTCACACTCCAATGGAAGAAAATATTACAGAATTTCAAGTTGCACCCATCAACTTGCCAACTTGTTATCCAGCCGATTATAACACCAACGCATGCTGAGTTAAATGGTAAGAATTGAACGTCAGGTTAGCAATCTTTATGCGGAAAAATAATCAAAATCACATTAATAAAAAAATAAGACTAGCGTAAAAGGCGATATTTAACGTGGTTTAATTTTATCTATTTTGAAGAATAAGAGAAATAAATAATACACTATAATATAGAGATCATAAATAGTATAAATATGTAATTTTCATAATTCATGTATCTCATAATCCAATATATATATCAAAAGCTCCTCCTACAAAATTCATCTCTACAATATAGGGATGTCAAAATTATCCGACTGACCCGATGCGCCCTGTTCTGCCCGGCTTTTTCATTCTTGAAATTTAGATTCGGGGGGGGTTGGAAAGAATTAAGTCGGGAAAGTTGGCTTCAGGTTTAGGATAGAAATTTATCGTCCCATCCTGACCCGATATATATATATATATTTAATATTTTTATTAATTTTTCCTGGACGGGTCAAGTTTAATCGAATTTTTTATTAAAATTTTGGGATCAGGTTAGGTTCTACTTTTATTATGCTGGATCATATATAAAATATATTAAAGTTGGGGCAGGGCGGAGTCAGGTTGAAACTTTTAAATTTCGGGTCGAGGTTGGGTGGCCGCCCCGACCCACCCTATTGTCATCCCCACGGCAACTTAACCACAATAGTTGCAAAGTTAATTATGGTATTTGGTAATATGCGTAGGAAGAATTATGGTGTAGAATTGACCCGAGTTAGGTAGCTGAGTATTTGGTTTTGTTGATGCCCAAAATGAGTAAACATCGAACAAAAAAATTGGAGAAAGGATCACGGTGGTTGATGTTAGTAATGCTCAATTACATGAGTAAAATTCATGGGTAAATTTCAGGTTTTAATTTCAATTTGTTTTTAGCTTTGCGTCATTACAGCAGAGGCAATTGAATGTTGATTTCAAAGCAGCCAAATTTTAAAGTTTTTTAACGTTGATTTAGGCGCAATCAATGATGATTATTACAGATTTTTCACTAATGAATATAGACAGGTTGAAGTCCAGATTCAACTAAAAAATAGTAGATTTTATCATCGTTTTTATGGCTTAATTGTCGAAATTAAAAGTTATAATTGAATGGTTTTTGTGCTGTCAATTTGGATAATTTTACCCTTGTTTCTACCCTATAAATAGAGCATTCTTTTTTTATTTGACAGATCATCCAAGAAAACGTCTTCTCCTCTCACTATTTTTCTAAACAATTTCAATAGTTTTTCTTACAAAATCTTAGCTTTTTGAGTTTCAACGAGGAGAGAAGAGCAATACCATCGCTTGTCCACTCTAATATTCAGGTGTACAAACATCCAGAAAGATCGTGCTAATTTCGAGGGACAATCGCCTACTGCAGTGATTAAACATATCGAGGCGAATTCGTTTCTTAGGCAGTGGTTAATACCATGACACAGTTAATCAATTTCTTGTTTTTTTTTTATTATCCAGTCAATACTAACGTATCGTTTTACAATAGTCTATTTTCCAACAATTTAGAAACGAATTTCGATATATTATTGTCCAAACATGGCCCGTATCTCGTATAGTATATGCATCGGATCATTTACAAGTAAGCCGCATAAGTTTCCCCTCAAATTGCGCTTACCTTTGTCCTTAGGATAATGGTTCGTGAATCATGGATGGTAAAACGTTATAAATTTTTTGGATGTTTTGTACAAACATTTTACATTAACTATAATAGAATAATGAATGCTTGTGTTTTAAAAATTAAAAATATGCATTCATTTCACTTACTGTTATTTCTTTTATTGTGGTGGTCTGTCTTTATATGTGATATCGAGGGGTTAGTGAATTGATCACAAAATTTATATCAAATTATATTATGAGATATAAATTTAAAAATCTGCCATGATGTTTAAAAATTTGGAGATTCGAATATATATCTCACATGATTTATTTTGCTGAAACCGAAAGCATAATTATTACCTTTAATCAGGTTATATTTTGGAGAAGGAAAATGTTTGTGTTTTTTTAGAAAGCACGGGTAAATATTGTTATAATCAGTGAAACATAAAGGTTAGCAATAAATTGTAAATAAAGGAGCTAGAGAGGATTGTGTATTGCTTGAATTTCACTAAGCATTGTTACATTTATATAAGCATGGACAACATGAGAAGTTGTTAAGGATAAAGAATTTAAACTAAATCAAATAATTTATATTAAGGAAGATCACAATAACCACTTATTTGAAATTTAAATTCATATGCAATTATCATATCTTATCATGCCCCCGCAAGATGGACGGCGGTGAAGTGAGACCAATCTTGTTCATAACAGTGGCGAATTGTTATCGAGACAATGGCTTGATAAGAACATCAGCAAGTTGATCAGAGGTGGAGATGTGGGAGACTCGGAGAAAACCATTTTGCACTTGCTCACGTATGAAATGATAGTCTAAAGTAGCATGCTTCATGCGCGAATGAAACACCGGATTGGCACAAAGGTTTGTGGCCCTAACATTGTCGCAATAAATTATTGTTTGATGCGGTATGGCGATGCCCAATTCAGTAAGAAGGGAGCAAAGCTAATGCAGTTCAGCGGCAGTGGCAGCAATAGATCGATACTCAACTTCAGTGGAAGACCGAGCAACATTTTTTTGCTTTTTGGAGCTCTACAATATTGAATTACAACCAAGATAAATATTGTATGCACTTGTAGAAGTATAAGCATCATTGTTTCCAGCTCAGTCCGCATCTGAGAATGCATTAAAAGTAAGAGAATAATTGAGAGCAAAATTGAGAGAGCGAATTTACCATATAAGTGATGTTTGGTCAGGTTAATGAGAGATATTGAAGACTTCCAACAGTAGTTTTATAATCTGTGGGATCAGATAAAGGAGTTTTGGCATGTAGTGTAAGAGTCGAACATGTAGCGAGAGGTGTAGCGATTGGTTTCGCTTTAGTCATATGAGTTTTCTGAAGGAAATCATCAATATACTTTCGTTGACTGAGAAATAAACCATCAGCATGGGAATTCACTTCAACACCAAGGAAGTAGTGTAAGTGGCCAAGATCCTTCAAGGAGAAACAAACAGAGAGTTGCTGAAGAAAATGATTTATGTCTTGAGGTGAAACACCAAGGAAGTAGTGTAAGTGGCCAAGATCCTTCAAGGAGAAACAGACAGAGAGTTGCTGAAGAAAATAATTTATGTCTTGAGGTGAGTTGCCATTGACAATTATATCATCTACGTATACAATAAGATAGTTAATAATCCATGATTGTTGAAAATAAATAAATAAATAAATAAATAAGAGTCGACAATGGAATTAGAAAAGCCAGATGTAAACAAAAATTGACGTAACCCATGATACCATGCACGTGGAGCATGTTTGAGTCCATAGATAGCCTTGCGAAGCTTACAAACATGATGAGGATTACCTCGATCAATGAATCCTGGAGGTTGGGTATAAACATATCTTCTGAGAGTGTGCCTTGAAGAAAGTCAATGTGGTTGGTTTGATGACTGGGCTGAATGTTTTAGTGAAATCGACCCCTAAGCCGACACCTTTACTATTTCTCAACCATGCATTCTGATACGGTTACCAGATGTATCGGTACGGCTAGGCAAATTTGAATACCCTAAGTCGAGACAAGTTCTCGCGTACAAACACCCTGAAGAGTCATACCGGTACGGTGAGACTTGTAATGATCCCTAGGTCCAACATATGACACTTTGGCTCAATCTAACACCCTTAATTCAACCTCTAATCATCATATGTCATCATAAACATCCAATCAACAAACATGGCAACATAACAAGAGGTCATGCCAAGCATGGCATAATCAAACATTCACCTAAGAGCATGATTTCTACCCAAGCATGCTTAGTGTCTCCCAACCCCTCAAAACCAAGTATAAAACCTCATACATGTTCAAAACAATAATCCAAACTTATACAATGAGGGAGTAACTCAAAATACACCTCCCAAAACAACCCGGTCACATTTTTTTATTACTACTTAGAACATATAAAACCATACTTTGAAACGTATCAAATCTTTGGATCATTCCTTACTCGCGCGTTGTCCGAGAAAGCTATTTCTGTATATTGATTAGGAAAAGAGAGCGTAAGCTATAAGCTTAGTGAGGGAATCGCAAAACACCCATCAATACATTAAAACATTTAATCTAAATCACATGCAATTATCTCATGGCAAAACATCTCATGCTTCTCATGTCATCTCAAAATGCACATTTGAATCATTTTCAACACATGTATTATGGATTCAATCTCTACCTCAATTTAAGCTTCATAACACAACTCCCTTATAACAAGCTTAAAGAGTAACACATGTATAAATCACATTATAAAATATAATCCATTTCTCATAATACATTATCTCATATATTGGCTTTCAAGTGACTCAAAACCAGCAACCTTACGTTTCATAAAACACACCGGATACGCGGATTTCTCAAGTGGTTCACACAACCACTTCACATACATACCTCAACTAGAGTAACGACATACTTTCCCACCTCAACAGTTCAAACTAGAGTAACGAAACATTTAAGCACCTCTACGGTTTGGATGTATAAATCCATCAATGGGAGAAAATGGAACATTTACCCACCTCAACCGCTGCGGTTCTCATGGTGGAGATTACAAACAATTAGCACCCCTCGACACACATAAGGTGACTTTTATAGTGCACTTTCAATCCTATGGTCGGTTATCTATATCCGATAATATTTTAAACACAACCACTTGCCAATATATTCAATAAACCAACATTACCTCACTATTTTACATATGCATCAAAATAATCCAACACAAATACATTAAACCATGTATTTTCATATTCTCAAAAATAAAATCATGTGCCATTCTTAAAAGTAATCATCAATGATCATTTGCAACATCTTTCACTTTTAAAACATGCATAATACAGTAAGTAATAAAAATCATAACATGTGCATGAGATTTTATTTTGCAAAAGCCGAAATCGAGAGAAAGCTCAACTGATGCTTACTTATGAGCTTAGATAAGTGTATCAAACTTTATCTAAACTCCAACAAGTCATTTTCAAACCTTTTAACATCAGTAAAACACTTTTCCACTCACCAACAATCCAACGCTTGCTTGCTGATGCGTGAATCAAGCTTTCTCAACTCTCGCGCCTTCTTCAAAAGGTAACGGATTCAGCTCCCCTGCTTTACCCAATCAAAACAGAGGATTAAAACACATCTTTATATCAAAAACCTCCAACAACCAACAAACACAACCTCACCACCCAAGAATCCACCAAACATCTTCCTAAATCTATCAAGAACACCACCAAACCTTACTTAAACAAAGCCCAGCCAACATCTAGCGATTCTAACTCATTAATAACATCAATCAACATCCAAAAACATCCTAACCATGTCCTTATATCTCCAGCAACACAACAGCAACCAGATCACACCAAAAACTATCTATAAACAACCTAGAAAACTAGCAATCCATATACTTTTGGGATTTCATTGATTAATAAAACCTTTCAACATTAAAACGCCTCCAAATTGGGATATAAATCAATTAAATCCATCACCAAAATAGATCCAATTCAATTTCCAACAATTTTCCAAGAAACTCAATTTAATTATCAAATCACTATTTAAAGCATAATTCCACAAATATAAATCAACAACAAAGGTTCAAGAACTCGTGAATTTCATTAAAGAACCTTTAATTAGAGGAAAGAAACAAAAATCACCTCTAATTGCTAATTTCTCCTTTAATTGGCCAAGCTTTGATGAAATCCAAAGAGATTTTGCAAAGAAATTTGTAGAAATCAATTAGAAATCAAAAATGAAATCAATGGAGATTGATTCCTGGAGATTTTGAAGTAGGAATCCTAGTTTGGTTGCTGAGAAAGTTAAGAGAAAAGGTTAGGAGAAAAGTAGTTACATGAGAAAGTGTTTTTGACAAATTATAGATATTTTCAATAAATCATCATTTATCTAATTATTAAACCATTTAAAAATAATTTTAAAATAGCCTAAATTAATAGAGAAATCTATTGAAAAAGGTTGGTCAAATAGTTCCTTAAAGATTTTATGTTTTGATCCTTTTACGATTTAGTCACCAAAAATAGTTTTGAAAACTTTCAATTTAGTCACTAGACCAAAATGTATTAAAATCAGATTTAATTTCCTCAAATTGAATTTACCAAATTACTTAAATTATTAATTAAGTAATTTAAAAAAAAATCCATATTTTATTTTACCCCAAAATCAATTTTATAAATTTATTTTCCCAAAACTATTCGAATCACCTAAACCGGTTTTTTCAAACCACCTACCAGATCAGGCCCACATCTAGGCCCAATTTCAGGGTGTTACAACTCTCCCCCTCTTAAGAAATTTAGTCCTCAGAATTTACCTAACGGAAAAACATGAGGGAACTGCTTCAACATATCCTTTTTGTTCTCCCAAGTAGCTTCCTCTACACCGCGGTGCCGCCACAACACCTTTACCAATTCTATAGTCTTTCCGCGAAGAAATTTGCTACTCGAATCCAGAATACTCACCGGTTCCTCATCATAGGTCAAATCCATATTCAACTCAATCTCCTCAATATGCATAACATGCGAAGGATCCGATCTATATCTCTAAAGCATCGACACATGGAAAATATCATGTATCTTTTCCAACTCATCTGGCAGCCTCAATCTATATGCAAATGGACCAACACGCTCCAAAACTTCATACGGTCAAATAAACATAGGGCTCAACTTGACCTTCCGTCTACACCTCAACACCTTTTTCCAAGGCCAAACCTTCATAAACACGCGACCCCCAACCTCATACTCAATCTCCCTTCGCTTCAAGTCTGCATAGGACTTTTACCGATCCAAAGCCGCTTTCAACCGGTCACTGATAAGCTTTACTTTCTCATTAGCATCCTTCAATATATCCGGTAAAAGAAATATATTTCTTTCTTGCCTTCGCCTAACAAAGTGGCATACGACATCTTCTACCATATAAAGCCTCGTATAGAGCCATTTGGATACTAAATTGATAACTGTTATTATAAGAAAATTCCACCAAAGGCAACTGCTTCTCCCACGACCCTTGAAAATCTATGATACAACACCACAACATATCCTCAAGCACTTGGATAACACGTTCTGACAGACCACCCGTTTGCGGATGATACGAGGTACTAAAATTCAACCATATATCCAAGGCCTTATGTAAACATTCCCAAAACCTTACGGTTAAATGCCGATCTCTATCCGACACAATAAACTTCGGCACCCCATGCAACCTCACGATCTCAGTAATATACAACTCTGCCAACTTATCCAGAGTATACGTCGTATGTACAGCCAAAAAATGTGCACACTTCGTAAACTTATCCACAATCACCCAAACTGAATTCTTCTTTGACAGCGTCAAAGGCAAACCAAAAACAAAATCCATGGTGATTATCTCTCACTTTCACTCGAGAACCCTCAACGGTTGCAACAACCCCGTAGAAAACTGATGTTCTGCCTTTACACGTTGACAAACCATGCAACGAGACACAAAATTCGCAACATCCTTTTTCAAACCAACCCGGAAATACTCTTTCTTCAAATCCTGAGACATTTTCGTACTCCCCGGATGCATAGCAAAAGGACTCAAATGTGACTCAGTCAAGATAATGTGTCTCAACTCATCATCACTCGGCACCACCACTCAACTTTTAAAACACAAAACTTCGTCCTTATTAAAACCAAAATCCGTTTGATTTCCATCCAAAATATCATTAACATGTGGCACCAACGTCTCATCATATGGTTGCTTCTCTTTAATCATCTGCATCATCGAAGGCTTCACTTACAACTCCACCAACAACCCGCCATCATGCGTCACACTTAGTCAAGCAAACATCATGCTCAACTTCACCGGGACTTTTCTACTCAAGGCATCCACTACCACGTTTGCCTTCCCCGAATGGTACTCAATTATTAAATCGTAATCTTTAAGCAACTCCAACCATCTTCGTTACCTAAGATTTAACTCCTCTTGAGACATCAGGTATTTCAAACTTTTGTGATCTGTATACACCGTACACTTCTCACTATAGAGATAATGTCGCCAAATCTTCAAGGCAAACACCACTGTAGCTAATTCAAGATCGTGCGTAAGGTAATTGCGCTCGTGCACCTTTAACTGCCTAGATGCATAGGCGACAACCCTTCTTTCTTGCATCAACATGCATCCCAAACCTACGTAGGATGCATCACTGTACACAACAAACTCATTCCCTGACTCAGGTTGAATCAAGATTGGGGCTTGCGTCAAGGCTTCCTTTAGCTTGACAAAAGCTTGATGCCTAACCTCTATCCACTCAAAACTCACATCTTTTTGTAACAACTTCATCAATAGAGCAGCAATCCTCAAAAAATTGTCTACGAAGTGTCGATAATATCCAGCCAACCCCAGAAAACTACGAACCTCTGATACATATTTTGGTGGCTTCTAATTCATAATGGCCTCAATTTTCTGAGGATCAACATGAATACCCTCGGCCGAAACAACATGACCAAGGAAAACCACCTACTTGATCCAGAACTCACATTTACTCAACTTGGCATAAAACTTGTTGTCCAATAGAACTTGCAACATAATTCGGAGATATCGATTGTGATCTTCCTCGGTACGCTGGTATATAAGAATGTTATCAATAAACACTACCGTGAATTGGTCTAAAAATTCATGGAACACCTTATTCATCATATCAATGAATAATTCTGGTGCATTTTTCAAACCAAATGGCATCACTAGGAACTCGTAATGCCCATAGCGTGTGTGGAAGGCTGTCTTCGGTACATCTTTATCCTTCACCTTCAACTGATAATACCTCAACCGCAAATCAATCTTAGAAAACACCGTAGCTCTTTGAAATTGATCAAACAGATCATCAATCCTCAACAAATGATACTTGTTTAATTGTCAACTTGTTCAGTTGCCGATAATCAATGCACATTCTCATCGTGCCATCTTTCTTTTTCATAAACAACATCGGTGCACCCTACAGTTACACACTTGGCCAAATAAACCCACGATCAAGCAACTCCTACAACCGTGTCTTCAACTCTTTTAACTCTTTCGGTGTCATACGATAGGGAGCAATTGACACTACAGCCGTATTCGCGTACATCACAATGCAAAACTCCACATCCTTGTCTAGTGGCAAACCATGCAACTCTTCTGAAAACACTCTTGGAAAGTCACAAACTGTGCGAATATCCCGGGCACGTGCTTCTTTCATATTTGGGTTTATTACATAAGTTAGGTATGCTTAACCCCCATATTCTAACAACTTTTGCGTTTCCAGTGTTGAAACCACGTTTGACATGAACTTGACATTCTCGCCCCCAACTACAACTTCATAATTCTTGGCAAGTTTCAAAAAAACCCGATTGGCCTCAAAATCCGTCATAGCCCTGTGTTGAGACACCATACCCAGAATCATGTCAAAACCGTGAAACGGTAACGGTATCAGGTCCGCTTCAACACATACCCTTGAACCATCAAGGGACAACTCCTATACAACATTCTATCTACAACCATCTCACTAAAAGAACTGGTTACCCGCATTCCAACATCTAACCACTCTACAGGTAAATCCAACAAACATGCATGCTCGTGCAGAATATAGGAATACGTAGAACTGAAATTAATCAAAGATAACAAAGGTATAGACTGCAAGATAAAAGCACGTGCGATCACGTCGGTATCATTCCTCTCAACACGGTAAGCAAAAACCCTCGCCAGTCTACCATCCTTTGGCTAAACTGCTACAATATGCGCTACCACTCGCTGTCCATCATCCCTGCGCTGGAAATGTCCACGGCCGCGCCCACAACCTCTTTGCGCTCCCGCAATAGGTGCATTAGCCTGACCCTCTCTGGATAATTGAGGACAATCCTTCCAGAGATGATCCCTCGATCCACAGCTTCAACAAGTTCCCACAACACCCCAGCATTCCCCCGATTGCCTCCGGCTACATCTTCTATACTCGAAAACTCCAGCATAGGTATTTTGTCCCTGAAAACCACGCCCAACACCATATCCTCCATGTCGCTAATCCGGATGGTACCTTCTGTCTCTGTGCCTCTTATAACGATCCTTACCAACATTAGACTCTACACTCCTCTTTCTTGACGATGAGCTCCAAGAACGAGTAGACAAACCCAAATTTTGTTCCATGTCCTTTGCTCAAGACACCAGGACATCAAACTCTGTGTAATCCGTATCCAGCATGTACGTCTTCACTTCCTTGATCAACCTGTAACAGAAGTGATCACATTTTCGTCTAGAACTAACTCATGAGCATACTTACTCAACCGAACAAACTAGATCTCATACTCAGAAACAAACATGTTTTCTTACTCTAGAGCTATGAACTCTCTCTTTTTCGCATCCTTGTATCGAGTTCCCAAATACTTCTTCTTGAAAGCCTCGCAAAAGAATTCACAGGTAACAACAGTAGGTTTCACACCCGCGATCACAGTTGTCCACCAACTGTAAGCATCATCCTAGAGCAATGACATAATACATCCCAGTTTGCGTACATCCGTACACTTCATCTGGCCAAAGATCATTTTCGGTACTAGCAAACCATTCATTGGCTGCTTTAGGAGCCAAACCTCAAATCTCATCACCACCCAGGCTCCGTTAATGCTCCAAAGGTAATTCATCATTAACAGCTGTAGACCCCAGTACAGGTACATGCACTCCAGCCATGGCTTCCTAAAAAGCCTCTGTCATTGCTTGGACTAACGGTGTCACATCACCAAAACCAGGTACTTGTGGTGCCTGAGGCACACCTCCCTTTACTCCATCACTCGCATGAGAAATTGGTGGATGAGGAGGCAATTCATCATCATGTGTGTATACAACACTACCCATGTGAGCTTTAGTCTCTCATCTCGGTTTCATACTCGATAATATGAGTCTAAACATGATAATGCAACAAAATAAAACAATTAGGCCAGCTCGCAACAGGAATCCAAGTCACTCTTGTTTAAAAATAAAATCATTTAACATAAGTAGTAATAAGGCAATTTGTCCCAAGTCTAAACACCCAAAACATAGCACATATTAAACAGAATTTCACAAATTCAATCACCGTGCATATCAACATCATATTCAATCATACAAACAACCATAACCCACCTCCCAACAATCATAACATGGCTCTGATACTACCAAATGTAACCCCCTTGACCCAGTCTAGTGGCAAGACTGAATCGAGCGAGCTATATTAGGGTTTACTGAAATAAACCTCGAAGAAGAACATTAGAAACGGTCTATTTTTTCATTTTACCTTATATAAATGCATTTATAGGTCCTAAGGTGATCATACAAGTTATTATTAAAGTTACAATCCAATCGAGCGTCATTTTGACATCCAATTACCTAAATACGCATTCTAGGGACTAAAACGTAATTTCTAATCTTTATAACGACTTCATCAAAATTAAAGTTACCGATCCTCAACTAGTCATATTACATGCCTTCATGTTAAATCACACCTCAAAATGATCATTCAATCTCATTTAATTGCATAACTAAGAAACAGGGACCAAATTGTAAAGATTCCAAACATCATACAGCATATAAACCGAATTAACGGCCAGCGTACTGGTACAGTAACTTTCTGTATCAAAACGATACTAAATTGCAAAGGCGTACCAATACGATCCTCAAGCGTATCGGTACGGATTTGTGTAATTTAAAAATCCAGATTCTAGTAACCATTAACCGTATCGAAATAGTAACCTTTGTACCGACACTTTCACTATTTCTCAACTATGCGTACCGATATGGTTACCAAGCTTATCGGTACAACTAGGCAAATTTGAACACCCTGAGCCGAGAAAATTCCCCGCATACTGACATCCTGAGGAGTCGTACCAGTACGATGAGAACTGTAATGACCCCTAGGTCCAACATATGACACTTTGGCTCAATCTAACACCCTTAATTCAACCTCTAATCATCATATGGCATCATAAACATCCAATCAACAAACATGGAAACATAACAAGAGGTCACACAAAGCATGGCATAATCAAACATTCACCTAAGAGCATGATTTCTACCCAAGCATGCTTAATGTCTCTCAACCCCTCAAAACCAAGTATAAAACCTCATACATGTTCAAAACAATAATCCAAAGTCATACAATTAGGGAGTAACTCAAAATACACCTCCCAAAACAACCCGATCATGTTGCCTTTTTATTACTACTTAGAACATATGAAACCATACTTTGAAACGTATCAAATCATTGGATCATTCCTTGCTCGTGTGCTGTCCGAGACAGCTATTTCTCTGCATTGATGAGGAAAAGAGAGCGTAAGCTATAAGCTTAGTTATGGAATCGCAAAACACCCATCAATGCATTAAAACCATTTAATATAAATTACATGTAATTACTCATGGCAAAACATCTCATGCTTCTCATGTCATCTCAAAATGCACATTTGAATCATTTTCAACACATGTATCATGGATTCAATCTCTACCTCAATTTAAGCTTTACAACACAACTCCCTTATAACAAGTTTAAAGAGTAACACATGTATAAATCACATTATACAACATAATCCATTTCCCATGATACATTATCGCATATATTGGCTTTCAAGTAACTCAAAACCAGCAACCTTAGGTTTCATAAAATACATTGGATACATGGAATTCAAAAGTGGTTCACACAACCACTTTATATACATACCTCGACCGGAGTAACAACACACTTCCCACATAACAAAACATTTACCCACCTCTACGGTTTCGATGTATAAATCCACCAGCGGGAGAAAATAGAACATTTACCCACCTCAACCGTTGTGGTTCTCATGGTGGAGATTACGGACAATTAACGCCCCTCAACATACATGAGGCAACTTTTATAGTACACTTTCAATCATATGGCTGGCCAACTATATACGATAACATTTTAAACACAGCCACTTACCAATATATTCAATAAACCAACATTACCTCACTATTTTACATATGCATCAAAACAATCCAACACAAATACATTAAACCATGTATTTTCATATTCTCAACAATAATTGCATAAATCATATGTCATTCTCAAAAGTAATCATCAATGATCATTTGCAGTATCTTTTACTTTTAAAATATGCATAATACAATGAGTAATAAAAACCATAACATGTGCATGAGATTTCATTTTGCAAAAGTCAAAATTAAGAGAAAGCTCAACCGATACTTACTTTCAAGCTTAGATAAGTGTATCAAACTTTATCTAAACTCCCACAACTCCTTTTCAGACCTTTTAACAACAGTAAAACACTTTCCCACTCACCAAGAATCCAACGCTTGCTTGCCGATACGCGAGTCAGGATTCTGCAACTCTCGTGCCTTCTTCGAAATGTAAAGGATTCAGCTCCCTGCTTTACCCAATCAAAACAGAGGATTAAAAAACATCTCTGTATCACAAACCTCCAACAACCAAAAAACACAACCTCGCCTCCCAAGAATCCACCAAACACCTTCCTAAATCAATCAAGAACACCACCAAACCTTACTTAAACAATACCCAACCAACATCTAACAATTCTAACACATTAATAACATCAATCAACATCCAAAAGCATCCTAATCACGTCCTTATATCTCTAGCAACACCACAACAGCCAGATCACACCAAAAACTATCTATAAACAACCTAGAAAACTAGCAATCCATATAGTTCCGGGATTTCATTGATTAATCAATCTTTTCAACATTAAAACGCCACCAAATTGGGATATAAATCAATTAAATCCATAACAAAAATAGATCCAATTCAATTTCCAACAATTTTCCAAGAAAACTCAATTTAATTATCAAATCATTGTTTAAAGCATAATTCCACAATATAAATCAACAATAAAGGATCAAGAACTTGGAAATTTCATTGAAGAACCTTTAATTAGAGAAGAGAAACGAAAATCACCTCGAATTGTTGATTTCTCCCCTAATTTGCCAATCTTTGATGAAGTCCAAATAGATTTTGCAAATGAATTTGAAGAAATCAATTAGAATTCAAAAAGGAAATCAATGGAGATTGATTCCTGGAGATTTTGAATTTGGAATCACAATTGGTTGCTGAGAAAGTTGAGAGAAAAGGTTAGGAGAAAAGTAGTTATGTAAGAAAGTGTTTTTGACAGATTAAAGATCTTTTCAATAAATCCTCATTTATCTAATTATTAAACCATTTAAAAATACTTTAAAATAGCCTAAATTAAGATATAAATCTGTTGAAAAAGGTTGGTCAAATAGCTCCTTAAAGATTCTAAGTTTTTATCCTTTTACAATTTAGTCACCAAAAACAGTTTTGAAAACTTTCAATTTAGTCAATATATCAAAATGTCTTAAAATCAGATTTAATTTCCTCAAATTGAATTTACCAAATTAATTAAAATATTAATTAATTAATTTAGAACATTTTTCCATATTTTATTTTACCCCAAAATCAATTTTATAAATTTATTTTCCCGAAACTATTTGAATCGCCTAAATCGGCTTTTTGGAACCACCTACCCAATCTGGCCCACATCTAGGCCCAATTTTAGGGTGTTACGTGTAGAATGAGATGGAACAAGTTCGTATGTCCCATTGCTTAGGAGAGCATCAAATTCAGTGGACATGGTTTGTCTCTATTTGGGGTCCTTTAAGGCTTGACTAACAATGGTGGGTTCAAGCTTGTGATGATGTAGCTCAGTGTTAAGGTTAAGTTTTTGAATTGGTTTACGTATATTGTGTTTGGAGCGACTAATGATACCATGGGGTGAGGATGGTTGATGGCATGCAGCTGTAGATGTAGTTTCGGCTTGAGTAGAAGATGTAGAGATGGGTGGTAAAAGGAAGGTGTAGGTGGGGTTTGGGTGTGGTGGTAAGGAGGAGTTTTGTTCAGATTCATGTATGGTTGGTAATGAGAGGTTGTGTTCAGATTCATTTGTAGTTGGTAAGTGGGAATTTTGGTCAGGTTCATGTGTAGGTGGCAATGTGGGGTTGGGGTCGGGTACATTGTTGGGTGAAGGTTTTGATGAAATAATGATTGGTAAAGTTAGAGAATGCCATTCTGATGTGGTTGTAGAAGTAACACGTGGGAGAATGGGGTTGGATTTGGCAAAAGATAAGACAGACTCAATAAATCGAACATGACAAGAGATGTATAAACGTTTAGAGGATGTTTCTAGACAAAGATAAGCACTTTGAGCCGGAGAATATCCAACTAAAAGACAAGGAGTTGATCTGGGTTTGATTTTGTGATAGGTATAAGGATGAAGCCAAGGGTAACAGAGACATCTAAAGCTTTTGAGTTTATTGTAATTAGGAATTGTACCAAAGAGTTTAAAGAATGAGAAGTCATTGTTGAAGGTAGGTGTAAGAAGATGATTTATAAGATATACGGTTGTGGAAAAGGAAAAAGACCAATAAGATAGAGGCATGGAAGTGTGAGAGAAAAGCGAAAGACATGTTTCCACAATATGACAATATCGACATTTAGAGTAGCCATTATGTTTAGGGGTATTAAGGGGAGAGGTAAGATGAGAGATGCTATTGACGGTGAAGTAGGAGGATAGAGACTGATATTCTTCTCTGTTATCTGAATAAAGTGTTTTGATTTTGGAGGTGAAACATTTTTCCACTAAGGCTTTGAAGCAAATAAAAACATTGCGTGTATCAGACTTGCATTTCAAAGGGTACAACCAAATATATTTTGTAAAGTGGTTAACAAAGATTATATAGTATTTGAAGTTTTCAACATAGTGAATTGGTGAGGTCCAAATGTCATTGAAAATAATTTTGAGTGGGAGGGAGAGGACAACGTGGACAAGGAAAAAGGTAATTTGTGACTTTTATTAAAGTGACAAGCATTACAATGAAAATCAAGATGTGAAGAATTGTTGACATACAAATGAAATGACAAAACCATGTGTTTGGGCCACTCATTGACACTATTATTTGGTTCACCTTGAAAAAATGATGGCTCCCGTCTGAAGATCCTTGACAAAAAAGGAAGATGGTGAGAATTCAACAAATACATTGTTAGATTTACAGAATTGAGAAATGGAAATTAAATTACGTTTCATAGTAGGAGCACAAATAACATTAGAAAGAGTAAAAGTATGAGAAGGAGTAGAGAGAGAAGTTGAACCAGTGCGTGTTTAGAAATTCCATAACCATCACCAATCATTTTTTCATTCGAACCAGTGTAAATATTGTGAACAACAAGATTTTGAAGGTCGGTGGTAATATAGTGAGTTGCACCTCTTTCTAACAGCCAAAGATCATGGGCAGGTATTTTAGAGGTGGTAGTAACATGAGCTTGAGTTTGCGAGGGAAGAGGTGAATGAGGCATTGGTGAGTTGGTAGAGCGCGGAGGTGGGGATGCATGAGGAAATTATTGGCGAAAAAGAGAACAATGAGAATGACCTTAAACTCGACACCACTGGCATTTGCCCAAAAAAAGACGCACTGATCGGCTGGATTGATAAGGGGCAGGTGATATATGAGATCAATAGGAATGATGACTTGATTATTTTGTATGTGTAAAGTGGGCAAAAATTGGAAACCCTGTTGATGCTGATGTAGTAGACAATGACAGCTCTTTGTTGATGAATTTTTTATGTAGTTCATCAAAGCTGACGACGGTGTCACGATTATTTACTACATTAATAACAGATTAGAATACGTCATCAAGTCCATATAAAACTCTTTCAATCAGGTTTTCATGATCTAGTGGTTTGCCAAGGGTGGCAAGTTTATCGGCTTTGGTTTTTATGGCTTGCATATACTCAATGATTAAGTTGGATCCTTTGGAGATGTTCTTTATATTGTCTTTGATTTATTTGATACGTGTAATACCCCAAAAATTGGTTAGTGACTAATTTGCAAATAATTAAAAGTTAGTGGTTTTAGTTCAGTGATTAAAATGTAAAATGTTAAAGTTTAGTGACCAAAGTGAAAAGTTGAGAAAAGTTTAAGAACCAACAAGGTAATTTTCCCAAATTGTAATATCCCAATAATTGGTTAGTGACTAATTTACAAAGAATTAAAATTTGGTGGTTTTAGTTTAGTGATTAAAATGTAAAATATTGGTCATTCATGTTAAATCACACCTCAAAATGATCATTCAATCTCATTTAATTGCATAACTAAGAAACAGGGACCAAATTGTAAAGATTCCAAACATCATACAGCATATAAACCGAATTAATGGCTAGCGTACTGGTACAGTAACTTTCTGTATCAAAACGATACTAAATTGCAAAGGCGTACCAATACGATCCTCAAGCGTATCGGTATGGATTTGTGTAATTTAAAAATCCAGATTCTAGTAACCATTAACCGTATCGAAACGGTAACCTTTGTACCGACACTTTCACTATTTCTCAACTATGCGTACCGATATGGTTACCAAGCTTATCGGTACAACTAGGCAAATTTGAACACCCTGAGCCGAGAAAATTCCCTGCATACTGACATCCTGAGGAGTCGTACCAGTACGATGAGAACTGTAATGACCCCTAGGTCCAACATATGACACTTTGGCTCAATCTAACACCCTTAATTCAACCTCTAATCATCATATGGCATCATAAACATCCAATCAACAAACATGGAAACATACAAGAGGTCACACAAAGCATGGCATAATCAAACATTCACCTAAGAGCATGATTTCTACCCAAGCATGCTTAATGTCTCTCAACCCCTCAAAACCAAGTATAAAACCTCATACATGTTCAAAACAATAATCCAAAGTCATACAATTAGGGAGTAACTCAAAATACACCTCCCAAAACAACCCAATCATGTTGTCTTTTTATTACTACTTAGAACATATGAAACCATACTTTGAAACGTATCAAATCATTGGATCATTCCTTGCTCGTGTGCTGTCCGAGACAACTATTTCTCTGCATTGATGAGGAAAAGAGAGCGTAAGCTATAAGCTTAGTTAGGGAATCGCAAAACACCCATCAATGCATTAAAACCATTTAATCTAAATTACATGTAATTACTCATGGCAAAACATCTCATGCTTCTCATGTCATCTCAAAATGCACATTTGAATCATTTTCAACACATGTATCATGGATTCAATCTCTACCTCAATTTAAGCTTCACAATACAACTCCATTATAACAAGTTTAAAGAGTAACACATGTATAAATCACATTATACAACATAATCCATTTCTCATGATACATTATCGCATATATTGGCTTTCAAGTAACTCAAAACCAGCAACCTTAGGTTTCATAAAATACATTGGATACACGAAATTCAAAAGTGGTTCACACAACCATTTTATATACATACCTCGACCGGAGTAACAACACACTTCCCACCATAAGGGTTCAAAACAAAGTAACAAAACATTTACCCACCTCTACGGTTTCGATGTATAAATCCACCAGCGGGAGAAAATAGAACATTTACCCACCTCAACCGTTGTGGTTCTCATGGTGGAGATTACGGACAATTAACGCCCCTCAACATACATGAGGCAACTTTTATAGTGCACTTTCAATCATATGGCTGGCCAACTATATATGATAACATTTTAAACACAGCCACTTACCAATATATTCAATAAACCAACATTACCTCACTATTTTACATATGCATCAAAACAATCCAACACAAATACATTAAACCATGTATTTTCATATTCTCAACAATAATTGCATAAATCATATGTCATTCTCAAAAGTAATCATCAATGATCATTTGCAGTATCTTTTACTTTTAAAATATGCATAATACAATGAGTAATAAAAACCATAACATGTGCATGAGATTTCATTTTGCAAAAGCCGAAATTAAGAGAAAGCTCAACCGATACTTACTTTCAAGCTTAGATAAGTGTATCAAACTTTATCTAAACTCCCACAACTCCTTTTCAAACCTTTTAACAACAGTAAAACACTTTCCCACTCACCAAGAATCCAACGCTTGCTTGCCGATACGCGAGTCAGGCTTCTGCAACTCTCGTGCCTTCTTCGAAATGTAAAGGATTCAGCTCCCTGCTTTACCCAATCAAAACAGAGGATTAAAAAACATCTCTGTATCACAAACCTCCAACAACCAAAAAACACAACCTCGCCTCCCAAGAATCCACCAAACACCTTCCTAAATCTATCAAGAACACCACCAAACCTTACTTAAACAATACCCAACCAACATCTAACAATTCTAACACATTAATAACATCAATCAACATCCAAAAGCATCCTAATCACGTCCTTATATCTCTAGCAACACCACAACAGCCAGATCACACCAAAAACTATCTATAAACAACCTAGAAAACTAGCAATCCATATAGTTCCGGGATTTCATTGATTAATCAATCTTTTCAACATTAAAATGCCACCAAATTGGGATATAAATCAATTAAATCCATAACAAAAATAGATCCAATTCAATTTCCAACAATTTTCCAAGAAAACTCAATTTAATTATCAAATCATTGTTTAAAGCATAATTCCACAATATAAATCAACAATAAAGGATCAAGAACTTGGAAATTTCATTGAAGAACCTTTAATTAGAGAAGAGAAACGAAAATCACCTCGAATTGTTGATTTCTCCCCTAATTTGCCAAGCTTTGATGAAGTCCAAATAGATTTTGCAAATGAATTTGAAGAAATCAATTAGAATTCAAAAAGGAAATCAATGGAGATTGATTCCTGGAGATTTTGAATTTGGAATCACAATTGGTTGCTGAGAAAGTTGAGAGAAAAGGTTAGGAGAAAAGTAGTTATGTAAGAAAGTGTTTTTGACAGATTAAAGATCTTTTAAATAAATCCTCATTTATCTAATTATTAAACCATTTAAAAATACTTTAAAATAGCCTAAATTAAGATATAAATCTGTTGAAAAAGGTTTGTCAAATAGCTCCTTAAAGATTCTAAGTTTTTATCCTTTTACAATTTAGTCACCAAAAACAGTTTTGAAAACTTTCAATTTAGTCAATATATCAAAATGTCTTAAAATCAGATTTAATTTCCTCAAATTGAATTTACCAAATTACTTAAAATATTAATTAATTAATTTAGAACATTTTTCCATATTTTATTTTACCCCAAAATCAATTTTATAAATTTATTTTCCCAAAACTATTTGAATTGTCTAAACCGCTCTTTTGAACCACCTATCCAACCCGCCCACATCTAGGCCCAATTTTAGGGTGTTTACGTGTAAAATGAGATGGAACAAGTTCGACCTATGTCCCATTGTTTAGAGAGCATCAAAAGGGTAGCATGGACATGGCTTGTCTTTAAGATTTGGTCCTTTAAGTTTTTGACTAACAATGGTGGGTTCAAGCTTGTGATGATGTAGGGATCTGTTAAGGTTAAGTTTTTGAATTGGTTTACGTATATTGTGTTTGGAGCGACTAATGATACCATGAGGTGAGGATGGTTGATGGCAAACATTTTAGGGGTAATGAAGCCTGAGTTAGCAAGGTTAAAGCCATTTAAGATGTTTAGTTTTGGCTTGAGTAGAAGATGTAGAGATGGGTGGTGAAAGGAAGGTGTAGGTTGGGTTTGGGTGTGGTGGTAATGAGGAGTTTTGTTCAAGATTCATGTAATGGTTGGTAATGAGAGGTTATGTTGCAGATTCATTTGTAGTTGGAAAATTGGTTTTATTTTGGTCATACGACATTTGAAAAGGTGGTAAAATGGGATTTATTCGGGTACATTGTTGGGTGAAGGTTTTGATGACATAATGATCAACAAAGTTAAAATGCCATACAAGATGTCATTAAAAGAAAAGGTGTGGGAGAATGGGGTTGGATTTTGGCAAAAGATAAGAAGACTCAATAAATAGAACATGACAAGAGATGTATAAACGTTTAGAGGATGTTTCTAGACAAAGATAAGCACTTTGAGCCGGAGAATATCCAACTAAAAGACAAGGAGTTGACACTGGGTTTGATTTTTTGAGAGGTATAAGGATGAAGCCAAGGGTATGCAGAGACATCTAAAGCTTTTGAGTTTATTGTAATTAGGAATTGTACCAAAGAGTTTAAAGAATGAGAAGTCATTGTTGAAGGTAGGTGTAAGAAGATGATTTATAAACATGGGTTGTGGAAAAGGAAAAAGACCAATAAGATAGTAGGCATCAACATTGTGAGAGAAAAGTAAATTCATGTTTCACTAAAAATGACAATATCAAAATTTAAAGTAGCCATTATGTTTAGGGGTATTCAAAGGGAGAGGTAAGATGAGAGATGCTTTTGATCGGTGAAGTAGGAGGATAAGAAGACTGATATTCTTCTCTGTTATGTGAAATAAAGTGTTTTGATTTTGGAGGTGAAACATTTTTCCACTAAGGCTTTGAACAAATAAAAAACTAATTATTGGTATCGGACTTGCATTTCAAAGGGTACAACCAAATATATTTTGTAAAGTGGTTAACAAAGATTATATAGTATTTGAAGTTTTCGACATAGTGAATTGGTGAGGTCCAAATGTCATTGAAAATAATTTTGAGTGGGAGGGAGAGGACAATGTGGACAAGGAAAAAGGTAATTTGTGACTTTTATTAAAGTGACAAGCATTACAATGAAAATCAAGATGTGAAGAATTGTTGGCATACAAATGAAATGACAAAACCATGTGTTTGGGCCACTCATAGACACTATTATTTGGTTCACCTTGAAAAAATGATGGCTCCCGTCTGAAGATCCTTGACAAAAAAGGAAGATGGTGAGAATTCAACAAATGCATTGTTAGATTTACAGAATTGAGAAATGGAAATTAAATTACGTTTCATAGTAGGAGCACAAATAATATTAGAAAGAGTAAAAGTATGAGAAGGAGTAGAGAGAGAAGTTGAACCAGTGCGTGTAATAGAAATTCCATAACCATCACCAATCATTATTTCATTCGAACCAGTGTAAAAATTGTGAACAACAAGATTTTGAAGGTCGGTGGTAATATAGTGAGTTGCACCTCTGTCTAATAGCCAAGGATCATGGGCAGGTGTTTTAGAGGTGGTAGTAACATGAGCTTGAGTTTGCGAGGGAAGAGGTGAATGAGGCATTGGTGAGTTGGTAGGGCGCGGAGGTAGGGATGCATGAGGAAATTATTGGCGAAAAAGAGAACAATGAGAATGACCTTAAACTCGACACCACTGGCATTTGCCCAAAAAAAAGACGCACTGATCGGCTGGATTGATAAGAGGCAGGTGATATATGAGATCAATAGGAATGATGACTTGATTATTTTGTATGTGTAAAGTGGGCAAAAATTGGAAACCCTGTTGATGTTGATGTAGTAGACAATGACAGCTCTTTGTTGATGAATTTTTTATGTAGTACATCAAAGCTGACGACGGTGTCACGATTATTTACTACATTAATAACAGATTAGAATACGTCATCAAGTCCATATAAAACTCTTTCAATCAGGTTTTCATGATCTAGTGGTTTGCCAAGGGTGGCAAGTTTATCGGCTTTGGTTTTTATGGCTTGCATATACTCAATGATTAAGTTGGATCCTTTGGAGATGTTCTTTATATTGTCTTTGATTTATTTGATACGTGTAATACCCCAATAATTGGTTAGTGACTAATTTGCAAATAATTAAAAGATAGTGGTTTTAGTTCAGTGATTAAAATGTAAAATGTTAAAGTTTAGTGACCAAAGTGAAAAGTTGAGAAAAGTTTAAGAACCAACAAGGTAATTTTCCCAAATTGTAATATCCCAATAATTGGTTAGTGACTAATTTACAAAGAATTAAAATTTGGTGGTTTAAGTTTAGTGATTAAAATGTAAAATATTGGTCCTTAAACTTTTCTCAACTTTTCACTTTGGTCACCAAACTTTAACATTTTACATTTTAATCACTAAACTAAAACCACCAACTTTTAATTCTTTGTAAATTAGTCACTAACCAATTATTGGGGTATTACAATACGTTTACGAAGGACGAGCATAAGTGTTGGTTAGGACTTGCAATGCTTTTGACATGTTTTTGACAAGGAAATGAATGGCACAAGGTTGGGTGAAATGGTGCCTACCAGTACCCCAAATAAAAGTTTATCTTGTCTCAGCCATGTTTGATACGCAGGATTGGATGAGGGTGCATTGTTGATGGTAATATTAGTAGGTGAAAGAGAGTGGGAGCCATCAACAAATTTTAAAAGGTCATAACCTATGAGTATAGATTCAATTTGGGTTTTCCATGAGAGGTAATTAGTGGAGTTGAGTTTGATAGACTTATGTATGGTGACTAAGGTTATTGGTTAGACAATCTGTGATAGTTGCACATGTGATAATATATGTGCAACAGTTCCTTTTGTCGTTACAATCGTTGATTTTTTCCTTTATCTAAGGTAAAAATAATTTTGGTTTGTCGTACTAATGATTTCTTTTGAGAAATTTATAAAGACAACATGACGGTTACAATTTTGGAGAAGCATGAGGATGATGACGTTGAAATGGAAAATTCTCCAAACCAAATAGTTGTTAAATTTTGGCTTGATTTCTGCAATATGCTGAAAATAAGAAACCAAAATTTTAAAGATAAGAATCTAGTTACTATCAGTAAATTATTTTAATTTTTATTACTAATAGTAAATTATCTTCAAGACTAAATGTATAATCTTCATTTGATTTTAGAAGATTCAAAAGAGATATTGGCTCAGAGGAAGTGACTGTCACAATAGATTTTGCGTCATTCTGGTTCAATACGATGTGAAGAGTGAAGATCACATGCATGGTGATAATGAGCAAGTCTACTTGAATATTATGATTCTGCCTATGAGGTTAGACTATTTAGACTTATTGTCCGTTAATTCATGATTTTATATACATGAATCTATATTGAGCCTTCAAGCTAGTCTTTAAACTAAGTGAGAATGTTTTAAACTATGGTAAAGGCTAAGACTAAGGTAGTAGTGAGCCCAAAATGCGCATGCTTAATAAGATACTATTGAGTAAAAGTATCAAGCATAATTCTTTAAGAGACCTTAATTAAAGAAAGAGAAAATTCATAAATGACTTATTGGAAAGCATTGTGAAAAATGCATGTCTAGGTTGTTCTATGAAAGACCTAGTATTTAAGCGTGTCTAGTGCATCATCTCTCTTTCACGGTAATCTACCTGGTGCATTATTATTTAATGTGCTCACTTTTAAAAAAATACTATGACAAATAAGATCTATTTAAACTTAGTGTAGAAGTTAAAAGAGTATAGATTAATTTGGTTGAGTAGAATACCAAATTTAGTCATAGTAAATAAAATATGTGGTGGTCTCTTTAGGGCCAAAATGTTGAATAATATGAATGAGAATATGATAGACATTAGTGCTACTAAAAGCATATTGTAGCTATTAAATCTCTTTAAGTTCTTTTCCTAAGTAGAGGAAAGAAAAGAGATGGTCTATCTTAGGAGTTGTGTTGAAATTTCTTGTAATAAACTTGAAATAATTTTCATGTTGTTAGTAAAAGTTGAAAACTCCTCAAAACTATTTGCATAATATTCCTAATTTCCCGAATTAGGAAAAAGTTAAAATTCTTTTTGAATGGGATAAAAGGAATTTCATAATCGTTTGAAATTATGCATACTAATATTAAATGATTAGTAACTTCTCAAAAATTTGAAAATATAATCATGTGTAAACAAGATTTGAGTTTGATTAAACCTAGTTTTATGGTTAAAACTCATAGCAAACTTTACTCTAGTATGATTGAGTATTTGTTTACACGTTTTTCAAGACACTTATGGATTTATTTCTCTTTTAAAAATGTTAGAAATGTGGGGGTGTCTTAAAATGGTGATTAAAGTCAGAGAGGATCCTAGTTGATCCGCTTATCAAAGGTTAAAGTTGGAAGTTGGTTCTAGATTTTCGAGGGGATAGGTCTAAAGCCCATTGGTTGAGGAATTCATAGTGGATACCCAACTTAGTTATCTAAGTTCAATGTGGTCAAATGAAACCATGGAAAGACTCATAGTGTACATTTCTACTTGCCTATCCCTATGACGAATAATGTGCATGCACATGATGAGCTTTATTGCTCTTAATAAATTCATAGCCCAGGCTTTGGGTGGTCTTAGTGAGAAAGACTTGATGATTTTACCGATTTTGGATGAATATATACTCTTAATAAGTTTATAACCCAATGTTGAGTGGGTTGTCCTATCGCAAAGGACTATATGAACTTGCCGCTAGAAATGATGAGTTTTCTTAAACTCTTAATGAATTCAATCCCAAGAGTTGGGTGATCCTAATGAGGATGACCTATTGATTCACCTATTAATGAGGTTGAGTATTTATTCTTAATGATTTCTTATCCCAGAGTTTGGGTGGTTCATTTAAGATGAATTTGAAGAAATTCACCTTATTTATTGTGAGGTTGAGTTGTTGTATAAAGCTCTTAATTATTTTATAGCCCAGTTATGAGTGGTTTATGTTGAGATAAACCTGATGAAATAACCTACGTAAGTGAAAAGGACTAGCCACCTTCTATGAAAAATGTTGGACTATTTTTCTAGCACACTTACTAGAATCCTGAGGAAATATGGCTATGTATACACATTCGTATATATTTTGTAGACACATCGAGGACTTCGGTGGATGAAGGGGTTAGTTGTGTGTTATGAGTTCACCCTAATCTTAGAAAGTTCAAGATTCGTTCACTTATCTATGAGAAGAATTACTCATCATCACTATGTACTAGTTCCAGATACTTTCACTAGTGCTTAAGCAGTTAATCTCGCTATTGCTCTTCTCATGTTTTAAATTCAAATTTGTCGTTTTGGATTTCAAAAGAATTCTTTCACATTAATGGGGGAATGTTATTAATGCTCAATTACATGGGTAAACTTCAGGCTTTTAATTTCAATTTGTTTTTAGCCTTGCGTCATAACAGCAGAGGCAATGGAATATTTATTTCAAAGCATCCAAATTTCAACGTTTTTTAATGTTGATTTAGGCGCAATCGATGATTATTATTAAAGCTTTCCATGAGTGAATATAGACGGGTTGAAGTCTAAATTCGACTAAAAATAGTAGATTTTATCACCGTTTTTATTGAGCCGTTTTTATGGCTTAATTGTCGAAATTAAAGGCTGTAATTGAATGGTTTTTGTGCTGTCAATTTGGATGATTTTACCCTTGTTTCTATACTATAAATAGATCATGTTTTCTTCATTTAACAGATCATCCAAGAAAACGTTTTCTCCTCTCACTATCTTTCTAAACAATTTCAAGAGTTTTTCTTACAAAAGCTTAGCCTTTTGAGTTCCAACAAGAACAGAAGAGCAATACCACCTTGTCCACTCTGATATTCGGGTTTACGAATATTCAGAGAGACTATGCTAATGTAACCCCCTTGACTCGGCCTAGGCGCGAGGCCGAACCGAGCGAACTACGTTAGGTTTGAAGAAGCAAACCAAAATCGAATATTTCAAATTAGGTCCATTTTTATCTTATCTAGATGCATCACTATAACCTAGGGTGTACACTTAGGCATCGGATAAATTTTAAATACAAGGGAACATCAATTCGACATCCAATTTTACAAATTTAAAATCTAAGGACCAAATTACAAATCTAGAAAATTATAAGGACTTACTTAGATTTGATGTTACCAATCTTAAATTAGTCAGGTTACATGCTCACATGATCTTTTTTAGCTAAAACACAGCGATAGAACACATTCAATTTGAATACATAAGAAACAGGGACTAAAGTGAAGAATCTAAAACCTCATCAATACATCAATTGAAATAACACTCCGGGTATCGATACGCGAGACACCGTACCGATACTAGGCTTATTCCGCAAGGCTGTACCGATACAATCCCTCAAGTATCGATACTCGTGCTAGATGGCCTAAATCCTAAATTTTAGTAGCTAAAACCTATATCGATACGCCTCCTCGAGTACTGATACGCAAACCAATTTTGCACATATCTGTATCGGTACACTTTCTCGAGTATTGATACCCAGGCCAATTTTGCACGTATCTGTATCAATACACTTCCACGAGTATCGATACGCAGAGGCATGTAATATTTTTTATCTGGTTTTTGCCTTCCAAACCATTACAAACAAATCCCAAACAACCTAGCATGCATACTAAACATCTTTGGCATAAAAGGGCTTTCATCCACAACATATCCAACCAACAAATACGCATCAATGGACACGGAAATGTAAACTATAGGCATGCTTCCTAAACGTTTCAAACAACATACTCGGAATTGAAACTAAGCATAAATCCATCACACCATATTACAAATCTAAACAACAGAACATCAATCAAGAAGATGCAATCCTTGGAACAAGTTTAACCAAAATACAAATCCCCAAACTTGGACAACACATTGCCTTATTACCAAATGCTTAAAACCAAAACCATACTCTAGTCAAATGATGTCTTTGGATCTCCTCGCTCCAATGCTCCCACAAATCTTTAATTTTCTACAAAGAAGAATGAGAGCATAAAGAAACATATGCTTAGTGGTGCAACTCTCTTACATTCATCAATGCACTAAAACCATGAGTGTAAAACCAACACATTGAATTCCTTTTTAAAACATGGCATGAATAACAACCATATGCAAAATATAGTTTCCATTTGTTTCCCATATATTGGCAATTATAGTGACCATTAGACAAACCATTATCCCTTTAACACCATATCGGATACACAAATTTCCCAGTGATATTACCTCCACCAACCATACCTTGCCTAGTTAAACCGCAAGATACAACATCAACCTTGCCTAGTTAAACCGCAAGATTAACCATCAACTTGGGTTGCTTAGTTAAACTGCATACCCTAAGTGATAATCCAACATCCCGAGTAGCCTAGTTAAACCATTTTTTCAAGGACCGTGGTGCTATCAACTTTACATATTATAGTGCACTTTAAACCCTATTGCATGCCAACTATATCCGATACTTTATTTTCATTTGTCACATAGCCAATATACACTCTTAAACACATTTACTTACTATTATTCCATATGCATTTTACAAACCATTTACCATATGCAAAACTTATTGCCCAAGGCAACAACACATTCCACTTAAGAACCATTCCTCAATGCACTTAGGCATTCTCATAGTTGATAAATTATTGCATATCTTTTAAAATGATGCATAAAACAATAAATAAACCAAACCATGCTTTTAAACCAAAACATGCCAAACAAGTCGCATATCAAACCGATATTCAAAGGCAAATTAAGAAAACACTTACTTTCGAGTTTAGTAAAGCTTGATAGACTTAAACTAAACTTCCAACTCCTTATTCAAACCTTTACAAGTGTCTGAAACACATATACACTTTGCTCGTCGTTGAATCCCAAGCCTTCGAAACAAGCCGACTTTCGCAAGATGAGCTAAGCTTGAATCTCCCCTGTTTTGGCCACACAAAACCAGAGGCAAAATGCATTGAAATGCATTCTAACACGAGCTTGCACTCAGCCTAAGCAATCTCAACAAAATTGCATCTGAAAGCTAGCTGAAACATCGAAAACAACCTCAAACTACCACCAATCAACATCCGGCCATAAAACTAAGATTATAACATCTTAACAACACCATTGAACATCCAAAAACACATTTCTAACATCCTTATACTTCAAGCCACCAAGATTCTAACATAACAGGCCCAAAATCACCTTTAAACCACCTTAAGAATTTACCAATTAAATAGTTTCAGGATCGATTATGAAAATCTCATTTCACATTATACATATATCATCAAAATGTGAATATTAAAATCTCCAGGTTTTAATATCTTAATCAAACCTTTAATCAAACCATCAATAAATCTCATTTCCATGACTTAAATTGCAAAACCATGCTATAATCAACAAAACATCAGGCAATCACTATGGAATATCAATAAAGAACCTTAGTTTTAAGAGATAAAAAATTCACCTTTGAAGAAACTCCCACCAAAATTAACATAAGATTTCTCTTGAAACAAATCTTGTGAAATTAATGAAATCTTTGAGAAATCTTTGTAAGTTTTTGCTAGAAATCAAAAGTAGAATCGAATGATAATTCCTCCATTGAAAATCAACAAGGAATTCTAAAAATCTTGTTTGGAATTAAAATGGAAAATGAGAGAAAATAAGAAGAGAAAATTTGAAATATTAAGAAAATGATTTAGAAACAAAATAACCGTCAACCTCTTACACAATTAAGGTGGTAATCTTTGATTAAAAACTTTTAGAAAGAATAGCTCTCTAAAGATTCTTAGTATTGGCCCATTTACAAAATGGTCACTAAGACAATTTTGCAAAGTTTACATTTTAGTCACCAAAATCTAAAATTCATTTAATTAGATTAAATCAACCTCCAATTAAAATCCCAAAATTTTTAATAAAATAATTAAACATAATTAATACATAAACCATTTTCCAATTAATCCAAATTCCAATTTTTACCTTTTAATTTTACCCGAAACCTATTTAATTAGTTAATCTGGTTTAACTGGTCCGAACCAAACCCGGTCAAACCCCTAAACTTCTAATCCTATTTTTGGAGTGTTACATCTAACCTCAGGGACGACCGCCTACTGCAGCGATTACACACATCGAGGCAAATTCGTTTCTAATGCAGTGGTTAATACCACGACACGGTTGATCGATTTCTTGCTTATTTATTTTATTATCTAGTCAGTGTTAGCGTCTCGCTTTTGCAGCAATCTATTTTCCAACAGTTGATGGTGGTTAGATGATTTGTTTCGTTTCAAGCAAAGAGTCACAAATAATATGTAGTAGAATAAGGAAGGACATGTGAGAGGGAGAGCTATCTCCGATTGTCCTCCTTCTTGTTCTCTTGTGTCAACCCCCTTCATTGTTGAAGATGTGGGGTATTTATAATGAGTAGTGGACTTTGATTAGTGGATGTGTCAGACCTAGCATCATGATGGCTATTGAAGGGCTGACATAGTAGGCTCGGTTGTCGCAATAGGAATATAGGATGAACTGTTAGTTTAAGTAGATTTGACAATTGTCATGTCAAGGCGCGACAGCTGATTATGGAGAGTAGTCCGAAGAAAGGGAGCTTCGAAGTGCGGAGACTAAGAGCTTCGGAGGAGCTGCAGTGGAGGCTTACAGATTTGGAAGATGAGCATTTTTTGAGGAAGGTGAATATTATACGCTGCTTTGGGATAACTTTCAGAGGCCTTAAATTCGAAGGTGAGTAAACCAATTTTAGATTACAAATTTTAGATTTATTTCAAATTTTGGTTCAACTGTGTATTGTAATAGATGATTATGGTTAATAATTATAGGATGGATTACCTCCCATTGTATTGTACTTGTACCTCCATACAAGAAAATAGATTCTAACTTCAAATCAAATATGTTAGATTTAGGTGAATTGGCGTTATTTATATTTTATGTAAACTTTATAATTTTAATATGATTTTAATGTTTTTTAAATTTGAGACAAAGGTTTTATGTTGGAATTCTATTTGTCCAATTTAGATTTATTGTAATTCAAAGTTTAATCAAAGTTGAATTCTATCCAAATTTATTTTTAAGTCGTATCCGAAAAAATGCAATATTTATAAATGTGGAATCTAAATCTGAAGATTAATACCATTTTCTATTAATAAAAAAAGTTTATTATCTCTACTTTTGATCCATCAATAGAAAATATAAATAAAATATTTAAATTATAAGATAATTTAAAAATGTCAAACGTGCGATTACACTTTCAACACCTCCTCGATCTATCATCTTTTCATGTATTTACTTTTGATCCATCAATAAAAAAATACAAACAAAATATTTAAACAATATAAAAAATTTAAAATTTCAAACGTACGACTGCACCCTCAACACCTCTTCGATCCTATTTTTCAGATGCTCCCGTAATAAAATAAATTTTAAGTTTCAGTTTGGTCATTTGAAGGTTCATCGTTTGATCTTGAAAAGAAGTAGATTTTCATTTTATCCTTTAGAAATAATTGCCTAATATAAAAACTTGCTCGATTTCATCATGTTGCTCTTATAGCTCAATGGTAGAGTGTTAGTCATGTAAACTGAAGGTCCGTAGTTTCGATCATGCCTTAAGAGCCAGAACTTTCTAATTATAGGCCCATCATGTGATCCGTTACCCAAATTTTCAAGCTTAATGGCTTTTTGGTCATTTTCTCCAAATTAGGGTTTCCAGTTTAACAACCCCCACTATAAAATTCCCTCTCTGTGATACATCGCTGCCCATAAACGCCAACTCTGCTCTTTGAATGTCGCCTCATATAGTTTCTGCTGCAATATTTGTTTGGTTTCATTGTTTTCTTAAGAAAATCTTTCACCCTTGTTTCGTTCGCTTTTGATAGGCGTTGCGTTCTTCAGTTGCTGTTATTAGTTATCAGAATCATGAAGTTCGCGTCAACGAAAGCGTAAATCACTTTCGATTCCAGCGGTTCGTTCAAATAATCTGCACGCTACACGTTTTCATAGCGAATTGTAGCTTGTAATGAGTTGGTTTCTGCCATTTAAAAAAAATAATATCAATCGGATCTGGATTTCAAGGTTGATTATTACGAAAACACGTTTTGTAGTTTTTTCCTTCTGTTTTACTGATTAAAGTTGCTTCTTACTGGTGAACGCTCTCAGATTTAACAGTGAGGGATGTTCATGTTTCCGAAGCATAAATCAATTAATGTTAAGCCAGTTTTAAACAGCGCTGTGCGTTTATTATCTAACAAGCACTGCGCTACCTGTCTCCTGGTATATTTTCATTTTTTTTCTGTCATTTCTTATAATTGTATACAAGCCTTTAGTTTGTGTTTTGAAATCTGAATCGATCGGAAGTTGAATTTATTTTTGTTTTAACTATGAAAATAAAGTATAATTTTGAATGGTAATTTAAATTACTGTTGAAGCTGGTGTTTAATTTATAACGAAACTGTGCGATTAATTTTAATCATAATAATGAGATTGTTGAAATGCAAGAATCATGACGGAGCATTGGAATTCTCAATGTGAAGTAGTTCATGGCTATTTTAAGAGTTCGAACAGTAAATTCAACCCAGCTGGGATGCAAGAAATCTAATTTTTTGGGCATGAGCGATTGTGAGAATATTTAGCAACTCAATCGGCTGTTCGGTTACTGCATTGACGAACAGAGAAGGATGATTGTAGGGTGTGGGCATGGCTAATAAGTTTGGAACAATTGAAATATTAGAAAATGTAGTACACTAACTGAAATGTTACTCAAAATATTTTTATAACGTGTTTTAGAATTTGTCTACGAATTTTAAAGCTTACCATCAATTTAAAAAATTATCTAAAACTAGACTTTATAATTTTACTTTTAAAAGAAGCATCATATTTGATTTTAGGCTTAACAATCAAACAAATGATCAAATTATATTTTTTTTTCTAGTTAGCTGCCTGAATTATTTTTTGGGACAAATAGGTGTGTAGCATTTTATTTCTTTATCCAAATGAGGTTTTTCTGTCAATTACTATTAAAAAAATCTTGTCATCCAATTAGAATATAATTTTTTTTAAATTTTTTAAAAGTATAATTTTTAAAAAAATTTGAAAATTTAATTTCTTTCAATTAAATTCAAATCACATCTCCCTCATTATTCGACATTTTTCACAAGTTGGTGGTTCACCGTTTACCGCTCAAGTTTCGTGTACCTTGGAGTTTGACATCCACCATCCTTTGCTCATTGGTGAGAACCCAATAAGCCTCTTTTTTTTATTATTGGGTGTTCGTTGGTAGTGTAGTCGATGCTTCATTTGTTGATTTTTGACGACGAGATTATGGAATTTTCAATATTAGGGTCCAATGAAGACAATGATAGTCGGTGGATGATCAATTGATGGTCAGAGTAGATGAATTTAGGGATATAGGGTTAGGGTTTGAGAGTTTTTAGAGAAATTAAAGATTGTTGAGTTAATTAATATTATTTTATTTTTATTAATTTTGGATTTAATTTTAGAAAATAAGAAACCATGCCATGAGTTTGTATTTCATTGGATAATAAAAAAATAATTATTTGTCATGGTGAAACTTTAAATGTGCTACTTGACTTAAAATTTAGTTCATGCACTTAAATAAAAAAAGATATAATTTAAATATTTATTTGTCCGTTAAACTTTGATATTAACATATCTTTCTGTTGTTGGTTGTCATGAATCAGAAAATTATTGAGAGTTATTGTTTCTTGGGAATGAGAGATTGGTTTCTTGAAATCAATGATTCTTTAGCTTTCTAAATGTTTTGGCAAGCAAAAGCAATCAACAAGAAATAGATGATGAGAAAGTAACACATCATAAGTGTTACGTCCCCACTTGTTGAGGCTAAAGTCGGATGTTTTAATTGATTTAATTGGTGTTCTTAAAGATGTAATTGATTTTAGGAAAATCATTTTCAGTGAATTAAAGAGACCCTGAATCTATAAATCAATCGTAACAATATTGGGCTTAGTTGTAGGGTGTTTGGGCTTCAATTCCAATTTATTAACGAAATCCTAAACTTCTGGGACTGGAAATCATTATCGGATTGAACACAAAGACATGCGTTATATTTAATTTTGGTCCCTGTACCTGAATTTGTTTTTTTTCCTTACAATTCTGGGTTTTTTTTTCAATTAAATACCTGAATTTGAGGGTGAACAGAATTCAACTAGAAAAAGTTAATTTCGATTTGATTTGAAAAATTTTAGATAAAATTTTAGTTATAAAATGAGACTCAACAACTCAAAATTTTTAGTTATTAGTGGATCAATTTTTAAGTTTTCCTCAACAATGTCTGATACATGCATATAGCATATGAAAAATTATGAAGAAATATATATATATATATATAGCACCCTAAACCCGATGTCACATTTGAGCCACAAGCCCAATCCATTATCACAAAATTTCAACCTAGTTTAGCCCAATTAAATTTCCTAAACCACAAGAACAGTTAAGTCCAAATTCACCGTAAGTAATTCAAATCCAAAATGTTTACATGGGATCTCCATTTAATAAAATAGTTAAAACATTTGACTCATCCTTACAAACCCAAAATAAGAGTTACAAATTACAAAAAACGATAGGGTCCTATGAATACACAGCCCAAAGATCTTAGTACTATACTTTAAATGAAATGATGTTGGAATTCTAAGCCGATGGTGCACTCCAAGCAACGTACCAACCTACTAACCTTCGAACAGAAACAATGATTTCGATCGTTAAGCTCATAAAGCTCAGTGGTACATTTCTACTCTACTATGCTTCATGCAAATCATAAATATGAGCATGTATCCATATATGATGTCATGGTATTAAGTGTTATTAGCGAGGCACTACCACTAGTCGCCTAAATATATGCTTGAACAAGCAACAAGTATACAATATACCTCAAGGAAATCCAATCAATCATAAACAAACATATCCACAAACCTGGAGTGAGCCTCGGGTCACACAACATCGGAAACGTACGCTCACACTCGGAATCCCCCTCGAGTGCCCTTGAATGTGTCCCGGTCACAAAGCATCGGGATCGCACATTCGGTATTCACTTACCATTGTGTTGCAACACGTGTACTGGGTATTCGGATCCCATAAATCAAGTGCCCACATAGCACACAATACCATCATTCCAACACAAATCCTAGGATTGTTAGCAACATGCAAGTCACCCATGACAAATTTTCAAGTTCTTAGGCATTATAATTGAGTGTGAGGGTAATTTATCGGTTTCTCAGTTTTTCAATTCGTTTTACCTAATTAGGAGTCTATTAGATCATAGCCCTTGAATTATTAACCCTCCCAAGTCAAAACGAACTTTTTCGGGCAGATTGTCCAGTTGATACGGATACCCTAAATTGCGTGTCGATATGGAACACTAGGTATCGGTAACTGCCCTTAGTGTACCGATACGCGAACACCAAAAAGCGGAACCACTGAGGCACTCAATACCGGTAATTGAGCACGAGTACCGATATAACCTCTACAGTAACGTTACGCTCATATGCGTACTAGTACGAAAGTTGCTCACTGGAATTCCAATGCAACAAAAGGTACCAATAAGGCTAGGGATGTAAATGAACAGAGCGTTCGATGAACCGTTCATATAAAGTTCGTTTATGTTCGTTTATTAAGCTAAATAAAAGAGTATGAATAAATTTTTAATGTTCGTTTAATAAACGAACGAACATGAACATATGTGTGATCGATTCGTTTATGTTCACAGACAAGCCCGTTTATATGCTCGTTTATAAGCTCGATTATAGGCTCGTTTATAAGCACGTTTATAGGCTCATTTATAAGCTCATTTATAAGCTCATTTAAAGGATGGAAATGTTTGTGGATGTATCTAAATACTACATTTTGTTGTTGGTAAGCATGTTATGTAAGTTCATGTTGAAATGTAAGTTTTATTTTGGTGCTTTTATTTTATTTATTTATTATTAATTTAGTTAATATTTCTAAACATATAAACGAACACTTACACGTTAGTGAACAGTTAAACAAACACGTTCGCGAACACTAAACAAATAAACACAAACACCTTCAAAAATAAATAAACGAACATGAACACAATATTAAAAATTTAAGGGTAAACTACTAAAATAACCACTCAATTATGGGGTTGGTCTCGATTTGACCACTATACTTTCAATTGTAACAATATGACCACATGCTGTTAAAATATAATGGAGAGGCTGATGTGAATGGTAAATAGTTGGAATAATTACATATTTGATCCCTATTATTTACATAAACTATCAATTTGATATTAATTTTAATTTAATAAAATAAATTAAGTATTCAATTAGGTGGTGACATGTCACCACCTTATTGGAGGATACTAGCTTTTTTTATTTAATTTAATAAATTCATTTTTCTCCTCCAATCAAGTGACAAGAAAGAAAAATGAAAGCATTAAAATAACCCTAGGCCGATTCAAACCAGCATTCCCTTGGTGACAAGGCAATGCATTTGCCACTAGGCCAAATATATTTTTGTAATATAAAGTAAAAATTTTAATATATGTGTTATATAGTTGTTAATGCCAGGAAAAAGGAAGTAAATATAGTTTTAGGGGACTTGAACATGATACACTTATGATTAGGGGTGTTCATTGTCGGATATCGAATGGGATCCGATCTGGTTTTTTTCAGATATCCGGTTTTTTGGATCGACGACATAGTGATTCGTATCTGATCCCGAAAAAATCGGATATCCTAATATTTGGATATTCGGATTAGATATTTGGATATCCGATTATCCAAAAATATAATTTAATTTAACTATTTTTTTGAATTTGAAGGTCGTATTTATGAAAAAATTTTGAAATTTCAAATATAACAAACAACAAATGACCAAATATAACAAGATTCGCATCTATGAAAATTTTGAATTTTTTAATTTTCGGATATAACAAGCATCAAATTATTAAATATAGAAAGATTAATATTCATGAAATTTTAAATTTTGGATAATCCGAAACTTGAAATATTGTGATTCTATCTGATCCGGAAAATTTAAAATTGGATCAGATATCCAATCCGAAAATAAAAATCGGATCGGATATCTAAATTTTCAGATTGGATCAATGGCTAATCGGATCGGATATTTTTGAACACCCCTACTTATGATGCATAAAAACTTCTAACCCAATTAATAAATTATAGTTAGTGCACGATTTAAAATAAAAATAGTTTTAAGATTTTTGTATTTTTAATATAATTTCAATATAATTATATATATATAATAATAATTAAATTAAATTTTTAATAAATATTGAAATTATTAATTATGTTAAAAAATCAATTCAATTGTACGTGAAATTATAAAAATAAATCTGAAAATGAAAAATATATTAATTTAGTTTAAAAATACAAAATCTTAAAACCATTTTTATTTTAAATCGTGCACTAACTATAATTTAAAATATATACACAATGTTGTTAACTTTAATTTAATTATTAAATTTATTTAATTAGGTTAGATGTTTTTATGTGTCATAAGTGTGTCATGTTCGAGTCCCCTAAAACCACATTTACTTCTTTTTTCATGGCATTAACAACTCTATAACACACATATTAAGTTTTGTATTTCATATCACAAAACTAAGCTTAGCCCAGTGGCAAATGCATGCTACTAGTGCTAGGGGAATGCTTGTTCGAATTCACCTAGGGACATTTTCAATGCTTTTATTTTTCTTTCTCCAATCAGGTGACACATGTCACCACCTAATTGAATAATTAATTTATTTTATTAAATTAAAAGTAGGACCAAATTGATAGATTATGTAAATACTGGGGACCAAATGTGTAATTATACCAATTCTATTTAACATATAGGTGGCCATAGAGCGAGCGAGGACGATTTTGCATTCCCCACTCTGCCCCCAACACTTGCGGGTATGATTTCGGTGAATTCCCATTAAACGTTTCAAGTATTTTTTAGATCCCATACCTATCCCTTACGAATCTCGTGGTTTTCGGTTAATCCTCGTACCCAAAAAATAAATTGAACTTAATGCATTAAAACAAATACTCAACATTAAATATCCAAAATTACAAACATAAATGATGGATTTATTTTCACCAACAACAAACAAACCATTTCAAAACTATAAAACAAGGCTAAAATATTAACTATTGAAATATGATAGTCTGCACTACCTTTTAAAGAAAATATATAGCTAATAATCTACAGTTCCAAATCATTATCCATTTGTTCTAAAAGGAACTTGGTTCGATAATATTTCCAAGCATATAAATTGCGCTTTCTAATTTTACTCGTGCTGTTTATGGCAAATTTCTGAAGTCACTACCATTGTTTTTGAAACAGTTTGCACTCTTTTCTTCTGACCTTTGCTCACTCAAAAATTAATAACTCATAATATATAACTCAAAATAAAGAACATTTTTCTTTAAACGAATCTAGACTTCCTTATGGTTATAAAAATATAAGGCCCACTTTCTGATTTATCTTATAAAATTTTTGGTATTTTTCAAAGTCATTGATAAAACTGTTTTCTAAGAAATTTAGATTTAAATATTCATATATATATATATATATATATATATTTTAAAATATTCATATTTTTTAAAATACAATCGAATCGATCATAGTGTATTTTAAACAAAATTAGACTGAATCACATTTACAACAATGTATATCTCACTTTTCTAATTATTTTTATAGAATTTACGGAGAATTTCCAAACTTACTCTAGCTCGCCATACTCATGTTATGGGAGATTAGATTTTTTCAAAAATGGGTAAATTACCCTTATGGCCATATAACTTTGTAAAAATATTGGGATCCTTGTGGATAATTTTTAAGAGCCATACGATGATTTATACGAGTACGGTTCGGTTATCTCCACAGTTTGAATATAGCAATCCTAATCCCCATCCCCATTTGAGCTTCGATGATAAAAGTATAGTGGTCAAATCGAGACCAATCTCATATTTGAGTGGCCATTTGATTAGTTTACCCAAAATTTAAACGAACACTAACTGAACATGAACACATTTAAAAATAAACAAACGAACATGAATATAGTCTTTTTCATTCAAGCTCGGTTCATTTACACCCCTAGATACGGCATGAACATCATACCAGTGCAGGTTGAATCTCGTATCAGTATTCCCCTCTATGTTCATCAGTGTTCTTCATCTTGAACATTGGGTACTGATACGGGTTTATTCTGTATCGGTACTTGAGCCCAAAAACGCAATTTAAGGCTCTAAAAACATCCCCAAGCCCCCTCAAACCTACATGGTTAAGTCTAAAGTGAACCCTGCATATTATGGGAGTTATTTAGGGTGATTTACTACTGATTTTACACTCTAAAAACTTCGAATCTCGAATTTACCATTTTTGCATGTCTTAGCTTTAAAAACCCAAAAGTGACCAAAATAACAATTCATGCATACCAAGTAATCATCTTTAGGATGTACACGAAAACAATAAATTTGGAGGTGTACTAACTTTACTCCTAGCTGAAAAGAGGCTCCGTTCAAGCTTTCTTCTTCCCTTGTTCTTTAGAAGAATTCTCAACTTCTTTCACTCAAAATATAAATCCTTGGAAGAAGATTATATTGCCCTCAACTCAAATTTCGAAATTTTTACTTAAATTAATAAAGATTCAACATTTCCTCATGGGTGAGAGTTAGGAGATGAGAAATGGGTAAAAGAAGAAAATAATGGAACAATGGTGAGATCATTCAACCTTTTTTCTAGAGAGATATAAATGAGGTAACAACCTTCTTTTTAAAAGGGGTTATTTACCACATAAGCCCCTAACATCTTCCATCCCTCACACAATGGTCCCAAATCAAGCCCAACAAAGCAATAAGGGGCCCAACAAGACTATTTGGGCACCGGTTGGGCCTAAATACATTGCCCCAACATACTGAACTTACGGTTCGGGTGACTCGACCCATAAATTCTAAAATTTGGATCGTTACAATATACATATTTTATATATGATTATAAAAAAATCGTTTAAATTGAAATAATTTAGTACCATAGATTTTTTCACTCGAATGGATCAAATACTCACCGTAGTAAATATTTTATTTGAATTATTATTGTAAGTACTAAATTGGACTACAAATATTTAAGTACTAAATTGAACATCAAGATAAAGTTCAGGTACTTAATTAAAAAAATTAAATAAAATGGGAAACCAAATAAGTTACAATTCATACAAAACGTTTATTTACCCTTGCAAATAAAATCATTATGTATAATATTTTTTTCTGGATATTCTTAAGATATTCCAAATGTTCCCAACTCATCGAGAGAAAACTTGAGAAACACTAAACTGAACCGCAGTCAGAATTCAAACCGTAGTTAACCGACCATGGTCAAGGGAAGACCAAAAGGCAAAACAAATAAACGGTCCAGATCAATCCACCGAACAAATCCAGCCGCTCACCTGAGAATTGAGATTAAGCTTGATTATTTCCTTTATGTATTCTCGCTCAGCTAGATTACGATTCGTAGGAATTGTTCTCCTCCCATATTCGATAAAATCTAAAGAGGAATTAGGGTTACTGTTTTGCTTGAGATGGAGATGGATTATGTTACCGAGTTTCCTCATATTCACATGGATCACCGTCCCATGAAGAGGCTTAGATTAGCTTGGGATTTCAGTCAACCTCAGCAAAAGGTACCCTTTTTTGCTTATTATCTTGTTCATTTTTTTGGAAGTTTAATTTACCGTCTCCGTTGTTAAATTCCCTGCTAATTTGCTCTGATCTCAGAAAAAAAAGATGAATCTTTAATCTTTTGGGAGGTAAATTTTTGTTTTTTTCATTTGGTTTCCTTTGTAAATTGATAATTCTTGTATTCTTTTATATATAAATCTTTATAACATAGAAGCATATTAGAAATTTTCTGGCAACTTTTTTTTTTCCTTTTGATTATATGTTGTTAATATCTTTTTTGCAGCTCTATTATTATTAATTTATTGTTATTATTGTTACTGTTGATTCCCTAAAACTTTATTTCACATGAAAATCTGTTAACTCGAGCCGCCCGGAAGATATGTTGTTCATGGTGAGACATCAAAGTAGGAAATTTGATGGGAGGGGATGATAAGTTTTTGAATTACTATTTATTTTGTGGAGTGTGAATGGAATGGCTGTGTGTAGGCTCAGTCATGGGTGTATAATGGACAAGATGTTGGAAATTTTACGAGCTTTGGGCCTTCGAGGGCACACCCAGATCACACTTGTCTCTTTGAAATGGGATTTGCTCAAACAGTCTCTCCCCCATGGCGAGATGATGACAAAGATGGGCGTTTCATGTTTGCACTTGGAGAAAATTTAACTCCTCGCTGTAATTACACTTAATCACCTATTGAAGATCTTAATTTCCACATTTTGTTGTGTTTTATGGGATTGTTTTATGATAGACTATTAGAGGCTAGATGATATCTGAATATAAACATTGTAATATTGCCTCTCTTTCCTTTTTTGGGGTCACTTTGATTTTTACTACCTGAAGTTTATTTTTTGGATTGATTTTAGAGATTAACGTAGCAAATAAAATTTCATATTGGCCTTCAGATCTAGTTTTAAGAATGCTTAAATCCCTTTCATTTCATTGTGTCATAAATTTTTAGAGTAGTTGGACTCTTTTTAGAAACTACCTTTCTAATATGGAGTCAATTTTTAAATGGCACTAGTTCATTTTGTTTGCTGGAGCCTTTTTGTTCTATTCGAATTTCCCAAAATAATTCTTTTTTAGAAGGAAAGAAAGAAGGGGGAAAATCTCTTCCTGATCCTAGTACTTTCAGAATCTATATGTGTTTTAGAAACCCAACATTAACATTTCTCTTCTACCGTCAAACTGTTTTAACAAGATATATTCCAACTTTTTATTTGCATTGCTATTGTTTCTTCCCAAAATCGAACCTTTTCTTACAGCATATGGTTTTTTGCTTTTGTTTTTGCAGACAAGATCTACCGAAAAGTTGGTGAAGGTAGTTTTTTACTTCGTATCTTGTTACTACTAATTTTTTTTTTTTTTTACTTTGTTAATGTCTTTCTTGTGTGGCTATTCATCCTTTTTATTCTACAGGCACCTTTGGTCAGGTTCTGGAATGCTGGGACAGGGAAACTAAAGAGATGGTTGCCATAAAAGTTGTTCGAAGTATCAAGAAATACAGGGAAGCAGCAATGATGGAACTTGAGGTACTTCAGTATCTTGGTAAACATGACTGGAATGGCGGTCGGTGAGTGTTATTCCTCAAATAATTTTCTCCATTTTGTCTTGGTTTTGATGTTACTTTGGTCTCATTGGTTGAATGGGCTTATCTTTTGCAGTTGTGTTCAATTACTCAACTGGTTTGATTATCGCAATCATATCTGCATTGTAAGTATATGATTCAGTCACAATATTCTCGCAACATTTTGAATTAGTTTAGGAGTTAAGACTTGTATGTGGATTTAAATGTCCTCTACAGGTATTTGAGATGCTTGGACCAAGCTTATACGATTTTCTTCAGAAAAATAATTTTCGCCCCTTTCCGGTTGACCTTGTCCGGGAACTTGGGAAACAACTTTTGGAATGTGTAGCATGTGTGTAGGCATTACTCCTGCCATTTCTCCTTTTCTTTTCAAATTTGGCTACAAGTGGCAACGGTTTTCTTGAGTTGCATGACCCATTGTTTGCAACTGGAGAATTTGTTGCTGCTCCTTTTTGTATTATTCATTCATTCATTTATTTATACATTTAGTAGTTTATAGCTTTACAGTTCTTATTACTTTATATTGGGCACTTATTATGCACACTGTTTAGGTTAAGACTATTTTTTAAATATTAATAATTGCTTATATCTGATTCTTATTTGCTTATTTATCGTATGCAGTTATACATGATTTACGTCTCATCCATACCGACTTGAAGCCTGAGAATATACTCTTTGTTTCTCCAGAATATGTGAAAATACCTGATGAGGTATATTCAGTAATCTTTGTTGATACATTTTCATGTTGACAACACAATCTGTCTTTTGCAATCAATTGCTTCTTGCTACCAAGGACTGAAGGTGTATGATGTTTATCTCTAACAGTCATACTTACAATTTTTTGCTTAATCTATTTCAACAGGTTATGTCCTGTTCCGCAATGAGGGAAACATGCTACAGGAGGTTACCAAAATCAAGTGCCATCAAGGTTATTGATTTGGGTAGTGCCGTATATGAACGTCAAGATCACAATTACATTGTCTCCACAAGGCACTATCGAGCACCCGAGGTTATTCTTGGTATGCTAACATTTTGCTTCTCCGCATTGCCCTCGTGTTATCCGTCTGTGAGACATTGTGTGAACTAATCTATCTTTTCAGGACTAGGATGGAGTTACCCATGTGACATATGGAGTGTTGGTTGTATCTTGGTGGAACTTTGCTCGGTAAGTTTGTTGTTTAGTAGTATATTATTTCGAGTTTCCATGCTAGATAGTAAGAAATGGCCCTAATATTGTTGTATACAGGGAGAAGCCTTGTTTCAAACACATGAGAACTTGGAGCACCTAGCAATGATGGAGAGGGTTTTGGGTCCTTTACCCCAGCACATGCTGAAAAGAGCCGAGTATGCACTCTTTTGTGTGTGTGTGTGTGCGCGTGTATTACACTCTTATGGGTGATGCTAAATTTTTGTTATACTTGTTTTTCTTATTAACTTTTTTGTACAGTCGACATGCTGAGAAATATGTCAAGAAAGGTAAGCTGGATTGGCCAGCGGCTGCTACCTCTACAGAAAGCATCAAAGCTGTTCTAAAGTTGCCTCGTCTTCAGGTATGCTGTTGGCTAGCATGCCGGAATCAGTAAACCTTGTGACGAATACGATGAATCTGTACATATGCGTGCTATAATCGATTCTGATTTAAAGTATATATTTTGTTGTGGCAGAATCTGGTGATGCAACATGTAGATCATTCCGCGGGGAGTCTGATCGACTTGTTGCAAGGTCTTCTTAAATTTGATCCTTGCTGTAGATTAACGGCTCGGGAAGCGCTCAGGCATCCCTTTTTCACCAATGATCATTTCCAGAGATTCTAATCCCAGCACTGGTTCTAATATTGCTTGCTTAAGTATGTATATTGATCTTGATCTAGGCTTAGGCAAGAGGGGCTTGCTGTTGGTGATTGAATAATGTTCGAATTTTTTAATACCAGAAAGAGGTCGACCTGGAGATTGGGGTTCTTTTTTTTACTCCCCTAATTAACCATTATTGTAAGGAAAGACCTGGAACATCTGGATTTTTTACCCCGAAATGTGATGTAGGAATGCTTCTTAATGAATTAAAGGTTTACACTTGTTATGTTCATCCATAAATACAACTGTGAATCATCCGCTTTTAAACCTTTGTTTTTTTTTTTTTTATATAATCACGTTATCTGATTTATTGGTTTAAAATTATAGACTCTGGAGATATATTAATATGGAGATGTCAAGCACTGACAGAACTAGAAGCTTCATTTGATGGTCAGAGACGGATTGAAAGTTGAGAAGTTAGAGGTAGAACTATATATAATGTGTGAAAGGAAAATAGGTACTTAAAGTATATATTTTTTAAATTTTAGGTACTTAAATATTTTTTTTGTAAAAACAAGTGTAAAATTTTAGCCGCTCTTATTTTAGGTGTTTGAAGTTTTAAAAGTTACAATTTTAAATGTCTGGCCGTTAAATGATGTTAAAAAGTTATTAACTAATCAGTGTTTGACACATAGCATATTTATTTTATTTTATTTTATTTTAAAATTAAAAATATAAAATATTTTTTTTAGTTTTTCACAATTTTTAAAGTTCTGTAATTTTCACGAAGCAGTCTTTAAATTTCTAAAATCCCTTAAACTCAAATCGTCAAATTGTCGCCGTTGTCACCGTCGCTGCCTTTAAATTTATCCTTTTAGTCGTCGAATTTAGTCAGTCGTTTTTTTTATCACGGCGTCGCCAAAACGGCGAACGACGTGGCAGCCGAACGCCGATTTCAAACGTGAATACCGGGTTTGCTTTCCAACTTCTTCATTGCCAGAAGAGGGTTCATGCTGTGCCTGCAAGCCCGAATTCCGTGCTTAGAACGTACAGGATGGCTCCACATTCCTCGTATGATGCTTTTCACCTTGTGCCAAAAATGCTGGATCCTCCGGGTAAACACGCACTCGACTCTCGTGGGGCGTTTATTGTGCATGTTCCTTGTGCTATTTATGTTTGGGTTGGAAAGAGATGTAACCATGTAATGTCGAGTAGTGCTACGTCGGCTGCGAATCAGGTTATTCGGCATGAACAAGCAAAGGGTCCTTTTTAACTGTTAGTGAAGGGGACGAGCCCTTGGAATGCGATGCCCTTGCTAGTGGACAGCTCTTGGCGGATGCTTGTGATAGAACAGAGGTCTGGGAGGTAGTAAGCAAAATTTGTGTAGGTGAAAGGAAGATAGATGATTACGACTTGGATTTCGAACTTTGTCATAAAGCACTTGCCGGTGGAGTCATTCCGTCCTTTCCGGTGTCGAACACTGAATTCGAAACGTGCCTTCCCGCAAGAGAAAATGGTTGGTGTAGGCTAAGACAGAAGTTTGCTAATGGAATATGTAACGACTTTTTTGAAATTCGAATTTTAATTTTTTAATTCGAATGGGATTGTTAAAAAATAGAGTAATAAGTTTCCTTTCGTTATTTGGGAAACACTTGAAAAATGAAAAAAATCTTTAAAAATTTGTGTTTTTGAAAAACAGTAAAATTTGGAGTCGTCACTGACACTGAAGTAGGCCGGACACCATAAAAACTAGAGAATCGATAAAATAGATTCAGAAGTCGGTTACGAATTGGGAAGTTTTTGGCACCCCACACAGCCCGAAAAATTGGTACCATAAAGAAAATATATAATTACCGCATTGTTAATATCGAACTTTCCAAATTAAAGTAAAGATTAAATTAATATCCGGTTATACATGCGAGTAAATTTTAAGGGTCTTGTTATTCAAAAGTAAACCGCAAAACCATCATCACTACGTTTGATACTGTCCGCGTTTATCCCTGAATAACAAGGCACTACATTAACATTTTATATATCTGAATGCGAGAAAACAAAGCAATATACATATATAAGCATAAATAAAGGCGGAAATAAAACGTCCGGAAAAGGGACCGGTTCGAACAAAAGATAAAATAAAGAGCGAAAATTTAAATATCCGAAAGAGGATCAGATCAAACAGAAAAAGAAATGCGTAAAATAAATGCGGAAATTAAAATGCGAGAAATTAAATTGCGAGAAAAATAAAAGTTGGAATTAAAAAGAATTCGGAAAGGGATCAGATTGAAAAAAGCAATCCGGAAAATAGGACCGGATCGAACAAAACAATCTGGAAAAAGGACTGGATCGAACAAAGCAATTTAGAAAAAATGACCGGATCGAACAAAAGAGCATAAAAGGAAAAGAGATTCAGAAGAAAAAAAACCGGATCTAACATGAAAAAAAATGCGAAAATTAAATAGCGAAAAATAAATGTTAGTTGCGGAAATTAAATGTTAGGTGTAATAATATATATATATATACTATACATATGTAAATATTATATTATACTAGTGATAATATAGATAATATATAATAATAAGATATACAAGCAAATAAATTAAACATCATCTAACAAGTAAAATAACATACATATCACAAACAAAATATTAAACAAAATAAACTACATAAGAAAAACTAAAATAAATAAAGAGGATACCAACAAATCTCATCAATATTTCATTAAACTATAAAAATGGATTATATAAAAGATATAAGGAAAGAAAATACCAAAACCTGAATATATACTTAATCAATAAATCTACGGATCATTGTTAATGAGTTGAAAAGCTTGATTTAAGGGTTAGGAATTCGAACGTGGTAAGGGTCGGTGGCTTTGCATATTGCCGAATCAAACAACAATGTGGTGAACTTGAAAATGGCCTCGGGGAATCGACTTTAAAATTGAATAGGAAATTGAAAGTTGAAAATAATGGGGCTAGGGAAGAAATTGGCCTATGCGGCAGTGAGCTTAATGAAGGAAAAGAATGGAAAATTAGGAAGGCTGCGGCTGTGTAAAAGATTGGGTGAGTGGAGATTTTTTTTGGGACTTTAATTTAAATACGGATAAAATTTAGTGTCTATAGAACCATGAAAGAGTCAGAAAGACTCGGAAGATACTGTTTCGCTTTCATCTCCATCATCGTCGTCAATCATTCCATGCGGTTTACCCAAGTCCTTTTATCATTCCCCAGGCCGTAGCTTGATTCGGAGTAAAGATCCTTGTGAAGAAGTAGAACAGTTGGTTACTCCTTTCGGTTCTCCACTGGAACCAAGGTCTCCTTGTGGTTCACGGAATTCTTTTTCCTGTTTTGCAGTCAGCAGCCCGGAATTCAGTTCCAAGTCCCATTTACTATCACCTTCAACATCCGACTATGCCAGTTCGTTTACATTTTCACCTTCATCCTCTAATTGGTCTTCTCAGCAGCCTTCGCCCTCCGGCCTGGAAGCCACTGATCTGTCTTCAATCAAGAATGTTTCCTCAACAGAGAAATCTTGTTTACCATATAAAGAAAGTTTCCCATCATTGAAAAAGTCGTTTTCTTCCGATATTACAATGAGAGTGGAAAATCCTTGCTTGCCTTGTTAAGGTACTTCACCCTCTCTTGCATAGCGCAGGGGAAGTCATCCTCCGCCACGTATGCGGTTACCATCGGTGGGAGCACCAATCCCCCATAAACTCGTAAGATCTTGGTCCTTTTCTCTGCCCGACTTGGATGATTGTGTAATGACTGATGTAGATCAATACGAACCTGAAGACAATAGAGAGGAGTTAATGTTAGGCGTGGAAGCTGTTGCTAGCACCGAGTCACATAGTATTTTTTTTTGAAATAAGGGCCTCATTAAAAAAAACCCTCTAGAGTCAACATTAGAACAACCAATGCCAACCCCTAAGGGGAAAAAGAGTACCCACTAATATTAACCATAGATAGTATCATCAAGTACAAATTATTCAATACAAGAGGGACACTCAGAATAAAAATAAGTACATTGTTGTTCACTAAATGCCCAATGAGCTAAAGTATGGGTTGCCCTATTTGCCGAACGATGAATAAAGGCAACCGAGATATGATGATGATGTTGAAGAAGACTCATTGCCTCAAACATGCTCCGTGCCAAAGCCGATCGACCATGGGTATTTGATCGAAGAAGATTGACCACGTTGGCAGCATCTCCCTCAATAATAACCTGCGGCCATCCCTGATCCAATGCAAATAAAATAGCCACATAGAAGGCATGACTTTCAACCATTAGTATAACCGTACCTTGAGGGGGCTTAGTCCACACTTTTGTTGCTCTAGCTTGTGGAAAACCATAAGGAAGTGGAGCAATTGCAGCATCATTAAATTCGTTATGCAGATGTAGTGCATTCTCCACTATAAGGGAAGCAGGTTACAACTTTTTATCATGAACTAGAGAATTGCGTCGATTCCAGATATTCCAAAGAAGCACAATGAACCCAGAAAATATATCTTCAGGAAGAATTTGAACACAATGCTCTAGCCATTCAAAACAAGATTGGGACTGATCCGTCAAAACCTAACCTGGTAATTTAAATAGCCTATAGACTTCCTTAGTAGCAGAACAATCTCTCAATGCATGCACAACTGTCTCTAACTCCGATAGACACAGGACAAATGCCATATGGGGGAGAAAACAACACCAATTATGGCATTCATCGGAAGAGCTTTATGGGCAACCCTCCAAATAAACACCATAATCTTCGAAAGCACCTTGAGTTTGGAAAGTGTATACGAAAGCTTCACGGGAGGAGAAGGACCATGAAATTGCTGCATAAGCCAAGCATACCCCGAACGTGTAGAATAAGTCCCACTAGGATGATTCCCCCAAACCATAATACCCGAGTATCTATTGGCAATAGCACATTGGAGAATAGTCTCAGCATCAGATGGAGTGAAAATTCGTCGTACTTTGTTGACGTCCCAACCATTAAAAGATGAAATCATAAAATCACCACAAGTCAATAGTGTAACACCCTCAACGTATATTCGATATTTGAATACACATTGAAGATGTTACTAACTGATTTACACTGATATTCAGACTTGTAGATTTTTTTACCTCAACAAAATAATTCAGTGGTTGGCCCTTTCTCAGTTTTCAAACAATACTATGTCTGGCACCCGTAGTTAGCTTTGACCCTGAATTGGTTTGTAAAATACTTTAAGCAGTAATTAAAATGAGAATATAATTCAGGGCGAAAACTATGTTTGCTGCCTAGACCCTTTCTTGATTTTAAAATCACTACACGATAAACGACCAACTAAGTTTAAAATTGTTTAAAGTATCTTTTCTAATATTTTTAATTCCTCAAACTAAATCATGTTGCCAGTTCATACATTCACATTAACTTATAAGTAGAGTTCAAAAATTTAGTCATACAGAATAACTACTTATTTATTATCTATACATGCCCTACTAGACTAGGATGTGATGATACTTACTGATAATACAGACTAACTTGATTCAATGATGCGTAGCTCCTCCTCTGCTATCAAGTCCGAAGTGCCTACGTGTGATACAAAACACACGTAAAGTATAACTTAGTGCGGCATAACCATAACAATGATTATCAATAACACATCCCTGCAGATTGGCAAGCAATTTCCAATTGCAGTTGATAACAGTTTAATCATGTATAGTTCATTTAACCAATATAATATTCAAATCATAGAATTCCATCTGTCTTACCAGTCTTGTGTATTTTAAGCTTTTTAGCTTAACTACTTGCATAAATACATTTCAAGTATTATAGCCAAAGTATAAAATCATGCCATATGTAATGTAGGAATAGTCATGTATCATGACTATCTTTAAAAAATCATGCCATTATTATTCTATATTCATTAGGTATTCACATACATAATAATTTTTTTAACATAAACATGCTTTTAATATGACTCATATTATTTATCAATTCTATCATAGAATCATGATATCAATGGTTCATGTTCATCAAGTAGTCATGCTTTCATCACGTAATCATTTACATAACATATTCTGTAACATGGTCATACTTTCATCATGCAACCATTGGCATATCATATCCTTTATCATAGCCATACTTTCATTATGCAATCATTTGCATATCATATTCTTTATCATAGTCATACTTTCATTATGCAATCATTTGCATATCATATTCTTTATCATAGCCCAAAGTACAAAATTATGTGATGCCATGGTACGTGAGTCATCACGACATCGTAGTGTCTACGACGCCGTAGCGTCTGCATCACCGAAGCGACTGAGATGAGTACGTACTCGAGGACGCTCTTTGCTCCTCATATTCAAGGACACTTTTTGCTCCTTATACTTGCACATTTTGTGTTATGTAACACTGTAGTGTTTGAACTGACTCCGTAGAGTCTATCTCGACCCCGAAGAGCCTATCTTGCACCGTAGTGCTATGACGCAGCTGCTAGGACTCTATGGATATCCAACTATACCAAAGATTCTTATGTGAACCCATGGTATACGAGTCATCTAGACACCGTAGTGTCTATAACGCCGTAGTGTCTGATGGTGAGTAAGTACTCGAGGACGCCATTTGCTCCTCATACTCGCACTTTTTGTGCTATGTAACACCGTAGTGTTTGAACTCGACTCCGTAGAGTCTATCTCGACCCCGAAGAGTTTATCTCGACCCCAAAGAGTCTATCCCGCACCGTAGTGCTATGACCCAGCTGCTAAGACTCTTTTTAGATATCCAATTATACCAAAGACTCTCACACTAGTACTTGGGCATAACAATATAATATTTTCTTATTCAATATCCAATCCTTAAATACTATTATTCATAATTCAATAATGGGCAGTTCATACCCAAATATCTAAAATCCGATTTATCTTTGACAGATCATTATTGCATATCCATGTATTACATATACCATTTAATATTTCTTTGATCAACATACATTTTTATTATTATCAAAGTTGATTTATTGCAAGTCTTCTTCACATTATATATAAACAGATAAAAATGCATTCATTCATCTCACATATATAATAAATAAATAAAATACACTCACTTAGGGCATTTATTAGCATGCCTCACTAAATTCTACTCAATCCTTTCCTTCATAGTACATCGAATCTTCTTTGATTCGGATTTGATTTCATTAACCACATAAATATAAACAAACATTTGTTAGATTCATTTCTATCAATAATTCGATCAAACTATCTAATCATTTAACATAAAATTTCCCATAATTATCTTCTAATTTATACTAACTTCTTATTTTTCTACTTGTCAATTTAGTCTCATCACTTGCTTCAAACCACCAATTCATCATCTTCTTCATCAATTCAAAATAATTCCCTCAAATTTTCTTTCTTTGCAAAAATAGTCACTAAAATGCAAAGCTAAGGATTCAAACTTCTTAACTTTGCAATTTAGTCCTCAAATCAACATTGCTACCTTAATTCTATTATTTTAACTAAAAAATCAGATTTAATCTCCATCCAAGAATTCATTTCCTATTTGGTCACTTGATTTTGACAGATTGTCAAAATGGTCACTAATTCGATTCAGCATCGGTTTAGCATTCTAACATCAATTTCACATCTCCAACATCATTAATTACATAAATATACTCCAATTTCATAAAAATTCAGATTCGGTCCCTTAACTTTGAAGCTTGCCGAATTGGTCCCTTTGTATTTTAATTTTAATTCTAACTTTGTACAACATATTCGATTCATAAAATTATAATTTTCATAAAAATTTTCTATTATTCTTCCATGTGGCCGAATTGGTCATTTGGCTTCTCTAGGCTCATTTTTCATCCAAACAACATTTTAACATGCTTAAATAAATTTTCCAACATATATTCTTCATTTTCAAGAATTAAAATTTAAAACCCCAATTTATTCCTACATGCCAAATTTGGGTGTCTAAGCTTGTCAAGGTCTTTATTTTAGTCCAAATGTCATAATTAAACTTCTAAATTCATAATCTCTTCAAATCCATCACTAGGATAATTTTCAAAATATTTCTCTAAATTTTTTCATGTATACCAAAATGGCCACTTAAAGGACTAATTGAGGATTTTTCATTCTAACATCAAAATCAAGCTTCTAATATCATCAATATTTCATTTTCATTATCAATTTCAAAACCCTAAATAAAATCTCAAATTCTAGGGTTAGGGTTTTTAGTCATTAAACATGAAATTAATCACATTCTAGGCTTGATTTCATCTCTACAACACTAGATTTGCATAGATCAAACTTCAATCTAAACATGGAACATGAAACCCTATTTTCTCTCTCTTCTAGAACATAATCAAATCTTCATAACTCTTGATAAAATTACTATCAAATGAAAGAGAATTGAAAATAGATCAACTTTCTATCAAAAACATACCTTGAATCTTGTTCAGGAGCCTTCAAAATGCTTAGAGAAAATTTTGTGTATTTCCCCCTATTTTTCTCTTGTATTTCGAATTGGAGGGAAGAAGATGAAAACTTTTGTTCATCTTTTATTAATTTATGCCACATGTAGAATTAAAAATGAATTTTTAATTCATTTTATTCCAATTTACCAAAATGTCCCCCAACTGGATTCATATTTACTAGTTGTCATTCTAGTTCAATTCCAACCAAATTCCATTCAACTCTAACCAAACTCGAGTAATGCTTTCACATGGGAAATTACCATATTGCCCATGATACTTTCAAAATATTTCAAAATTGCCATTGTGACCAAATTACCAAATTACCAAAACTAGTCACTTAAATCACAAATTTTTGCCATTTTGTAAAAATCCAACTATTCTAGTTAGATCACAATCACCCAATTAATAATTTATTCATAAAATAATACTTTATGAATTTTCCATGACCTATGAAACAACCTCTGAAATTTCGATTCGATCCGACTTCCTGATATTCATTTACCACTTCTACTGCAATTTCCCCTTCACCGGGATATCAAATAAATTCTAAAAATTCCTTATTTCCATATCTGAAAAATAAATAATATTATCAATTAAATATTCCATATTCATGAAGTCAAACTTAAAATTTTGACTTGGTCAAATATACTGATAATTTAATGAAATATTTATCAGATAGAATTCTCTTAATAATCCTTTATCAGATATCCATACTAATAATATTAACTCGAATTGATTCCTTTTTATCAGTCTCAAGTTCTGACATAAGACCTTCCCAATAAGTCACCCATCTTATGCCCTGAGCACGCTTAACTTTGTAGTTCGATCTAAATTCAATATCTCATACTGCATTTTTATTCCTGTAATCTATTTTAGATTTTTCTCCATGATTTGCTTTATCCATGTACATGATAAAATAATTATTGATAAATTCTTCAACACTTGAAAATGACTTTTATAACCTTTTTCTATCACATGGTAAAATTTCATAAACTTTTCAGTTTGATCTGGGTATCCAAATTCTACTTAAACTTTGACTACGATTTTCCCAATAATCGAAATATCAGATCAAACCAGTAATTCCTCATACGATCCACGCCTATAGGTGTTCTATCTATTTATAAAGTAAAACACCTAACTTTTGGGAAATTACAACTTTGGTCCTCCAACTTTTCATATTTCCACTTCTATCACCCCAAGTTTTAAAACTTATCATTTTGGTCACTAAACTTTAACCTTGAATTCCCATTCCAATTTTCTTTGGATTTTAACCAAATTTTACGAATATTCTATTTTACTCGTTCTCTATCGCATGACACCTTAAAACCTCAGAAACTTCTTTTCTACAGTCCATAATTGAGAAAATCCTAACTTTTGCATTTTTGTCATTTTAGTCACTAAGTAAGCTTTTAAGTCCTTATCTTAGTACTAAATGACCCTAAATTAATATAACAAATTTTGGGGTATTACAAATAGAACCAGAATGCTATCAAGATACCGCTCTGTTAAACGAACCTTTTGTGCTCCACCATAATTGGACTTGAAAATGGAAGTGGCACTATCAATGCCAATATGCCAAAAGAAAACATATCGTAGTTGTTGCAAAGCATGAAAGATAGACCTCCAAGCAAAGGATGGTTTGTCACCAAGTCTCGCATCAAGTACAGACTGTCCCGCAAAATATTTGCAAGATAGAACCCGAGAAACCAGAGATTGGGGGTCAGTTAACAACCTCCATACTTGTTTACCCAAAAGAGCAACGTTAAATTGGTGAAGATCTCTAAAGGAAAGACCACCTGCTCTTTTGGGAGCACATAATTTTTGCCAAGCAACCATCGGCCATCCTCTATCAGAAATTCGACCTAACCACCAATAGTTGCGCATCACACTCACAATCTGAGAGATAAGACAATCTGGTAGCAAATAGCAAGTCATAACATACGTGGGTAAGGCTTGAGCCACTGCTTTGAGAAAAAATTCTCGTCCACCATAAGACAAGATATTTTTTGTCCAACAGCGCACCCGTTTTGTTACACGATCAAGAAGAAAACCAAGCTTTGCAGACTTGTTCTTACCAACAATTAACGGCATACCAAGATAATGACCCGGATCAGGAACCTCCTGAATAGGGAAGACTTCCTGAAAATGATCATGACTCAATTGAGATGTAGAAGGACAAAAATAGATCATAGACTTGTCAAAGTTGATTTTTTGTTCGGATGAAGTAGAATACATGTCTAAAATTTGTTTCACCCGTGTGATTTCAACAACAGAGTTCTTAACAAACAACAGACTATCATCGGCATAAAGAAGATGTGTAACACTCGGACCGTTCCTACTCGCACGAATACCTCGTATAGATCCCTAACTCTTGGCCTTATAGAGAAGTGCAGATAATTCATGTGTACAAAAGAGAAATAGGAAAGACAACAAATGGTCACCTTGCCTTATCCCCCTAGTAGGAACAATCACATCAGAAAGAGCACCGTTTAAACGGACCTGGTAAGAGACAGTGGTGATACATCGTATAATCAGCTCAACCTACTGTGACGCAAAACTAAGTCGATGCATAACTGCCTCTAAGAAAGCCCACTCTACACGGTCGTAAGCTTTCTCAATGTCAAGTTTCAAAGCTGCTCATTTATTTGGTCTATTCTTCGAATACTGCATATAATGAAAGAGCTCATGTGCAACCAAAATATTATCCGAGATTTGTCTACCTGGAATGAATGTTTCCTGTTCTTCATCAATACACACTGTCATCAACGGTCTAAGGCGATTGACAAGAACTTTAGAGATTGTTTTGTATACCACAGTACAGAAACTAATCGGCCGATATTGCCGCATTGATACCGGATCTTCGACCTTCGGGATGAATACAAGAACATATATGTTAACCTCAACCATACTTGCCATATCATTAAGAATATTGAGACATAGGTTGAGAACATCATCTCCAACAATGTCCCAATATTTTCGGTAAAAACTCGATGGCAAACCATCAATGCCCGGGGCTTTAGCCAGATGAATCTGGAACAAAGCCTGATGGACTTCTTATTTTGTGAATGGGGCACAAAGTGTTGCATTCATATCACCATTAATGGTGGGCTAGATACAATCAAGAATCTCAGATGAAGGCACACAATTATCCGAGCAATATAGACCTGCAAAATAGTCTTGAGCAATGCCAAGCATATCTTCTATTTTGTCGTACCATGCACCATCCGAACCTGTAAGTCCACGCACATGATTTTTCTTCTTTCGACCCGTTGCACGAGCATGGAAGAATCTTGTATTTCTATCACCCTCTCGAAGCCAATGAACACGTGATCGTTGTGCCCAATAAGCCTCATCTTTATCAAAAAGGCCCTTTAATTCAGCCTTTGCAATCGATAATGCCTGCAAAAAATTGCTATCTACATGACCAGTAAGTATAGTCTCAATTTGCTTCCGCAATTCTTTTATCCGAGACGTAGACTGTGAACGTCTATCCTTTTTTTGCCATGAATCCAGAACAACGCCCACATGTGTTATTTTATCTAGGGCCGAGACATTAGATCCGTCCCAACCACGCACAACCTGGTCTCGGCAAGCATCTTCGGATGCCCAACAAGCATCAAATTTGAAATAGTCATTGTAATGGCGATTAGAAGGTGAAAGAGAAGTACCAAGAGTATCCAAAAAAAAGAAGCAGTGGTCCGACACATCAGCAAATTTAATAGTAACCCGATGGGAAACATGGCCGTCAATTCACTCCTTGTTAGCTAGGAATCGATCAAGACATTCACACCTAGTATGTGAGGGAGTAATGCTGGATTTATGCCAAGTGAACCATCCCCGACTAGGCCGAATATCAAAAAGATTTGTCCTATCAAGAACATCCCGAAATTGTTGGATATCAATGCGAGACCAACGTCGACCACCTTGTTTTTCATTGTCAGATAAAATCTCATTCAAATCACCTCTGACTAACCAAGGCAAATCAGATTGGGAATGTAATTGATCGAGTAGAGCCCATGTTCTTGCTTTTAATGCACGATCACAATGGCCATGAATACCAGTAAAACAAAAGGAAGTATCATCACATGTTATCGTTACATCAATGTGAATTTTGGAGTAGGATGAGAGCACACAATTCACAGCATTATTCCAAAGCATAGCCAACCCAGTACAAGATCGACCATTTTCAACAAAGAAACAACCATCTACTCCTAATACCCGCTTAACGTAGTGTATGCAAGATTTGTTAGTCCGAGTTTCACAAAGAAAGATAACATCGGGAGCTCTAATATTCATATAACGCTCTAAGGCGTGAATTGTCGAAGGGTTCTCAAGCCCTTGACAATTCCAACATAAAATCCTCAATGTGCCCGGCGGGGCTGTCCGACAGCCTCCGCCGAGTCTAAACCATGTGTGCTCGGATCAGTAATATCAGCGGCAAGATCAGCCCCCGAGCGAGACCTCTTGGCAATGTATGGTGAGCTATTTTTGTTGTGACTCTTGCGCTTATGTGATCGGACAACAACACCGGCATCAGTCTTCTCAACATCAACAATAAAATCAGCCTTAACAGCACATGTTTCAGAAGTGGCAGCAATAGGAACATCAAGACGTCCTGGTAAAGATTAACACCTACACGTTCCCGGGGTAGGTTGGCCAGCACCCTTGACCAAAGGAGCATCCGACAGCCCCTTCGAAACAACTGGAACACCGACTAAAGGAGCAACAGGCATACGCTTTTTAGCCCCCCTCAAACCTTCCTTTAAGGACCTGGGCAATCGACAATTGATCCTCCGCAATCCCCTTCATTGAACCACGATCTGAGCTGCAAGAATCAACTTTAGCCTTTGCTCGAGAAGCGGAAGATTGTTGTTTCCCTCTACTGCTGCTCTTTAAAACAGCGCCCTTTGTAACCAAATTATGTGTAGCCTTTGCTTGATTATCCTTGCTCAAATCACTATGCTTCGACCCCGCATCAGGAGTAGTTGCCTCACTTTGCAAAGGGACCACAATCCGAGCAACGCCACCAGCAGCATGTGGAAGCACAATACGGCTATCAAGCAGTCCAGGATCAATACCATGCTCAACCACGTCATGAATAATGGCCTTCCCCTTAGAAAGGGTAGCACCTGGAGAAGCAACATGGGGCATTTTATTAACATCAAGAACGTCAATCCCAACAACATGCTTCTCAGGAACAGCCTGCACAACAGTAGTGGAAAGTAATGCATCAATCATATCCGAATTTTGTCCCAAATCCACCCCAAGCTCCGTAGCAGTCGAAGCTAAATTCTCCATTTCTTTCTTGGATATTCCCGCACCCACAACCTCCGAAGTGAGAAGTGGCACATCTTGTGGAACAGCAGAAGAATCCATTGGTGATAGAGTAGAAGGCAGCACCCTTGGAGCAATGTTCATGGTCAACGTACGGCTAGATGAAGCCACAGAACGAACACCTGATCGTAGAGAAATAATTCCCTTTCGTCGAGGTTGAGTAGGCAGCCTTGTCTCAAAAGGGACACACATCCACGGTCCATATGAAGGAGATACATCCTTATCCACATGCTTTGGGCAAAGTTCTATCTCGTGGCCGAGTAAGCCACAATTGTGGCAAAATTTGGTCAACTTCTCATATTGAACCGGGCAAATACGATTGGAACCATCCATGTTCTTCCCAATCATAATACAACGCAGCAACGGTTTGTGAACATCAAGCTCCACTTTCAAACGAAAAAAATCCCCAAGATTGCCGGACATTTGACGAGCATCAATGGAATCAAGTTCTCCAAAACACGATCCAATCTTCCTTGCAATTTCGAGAGACATCTTATCTAATGCCAGCCCGTAAACACGGATCCACCATGTCATCTTCTCGAAGACATAGTCTCCCAATGCCAAAGATGGAACAAACCGAACAAGAACCACTGGTTCACCATCGAAGATCCATACCCCCCTTTTTAAGATGTTAAGAGCATCGTCTTCAGTAGGGAACTTAAATAAAAATACACCCACCCGGTTTGAGAGGATAAATTTCAGCATGTTCCTTTGCCATGATGTGAGTGAAAACTCAAACAAATGAAGTGTCATTTATAAGTTTAGGGGTCAAAACCTTCCCCACCAGTCCGATATCAACATCAGCAGCCATTGAAACATCCTGGGAGTGTGAAGTATCTATAATGGCAGCTTGTTCATCTTCAGTCATACGTAGATTTGCTAGCATATTGTTGATATGTGCTGCCATATTGAGAGAACAAGGACACGAAGTGGAAGGAAAAGAGAACGAAGTGAGCCAATAAATAATTGTAGAAACAAGTTGACGTGGTTGGAGACCCACGAACTGCTTAGAACTAATTTCCACTTCTCCATAATCACAAACCGCATGGGCATGGCAACTGTTTTTGTGATATGTCCCACGTTCCCAAGAGAATAGCACAGCAAGAATACGACTCTCAAAATTCAGAATAAAAAACCATAATAACACAGTATTCCCCTCCATACCAACCATATTACAAAAAGTAAGCGGATGGAAAAACTGAAACATATCCAATCTGGCTAAAAACTCCATGGGAACAGGACTCCGACCAGCCCGGAATTGATGTGAAGAAGTATCTTGTTTCAAAAATCCATGAAAAGCAACCGGAATTTTTCACCCAAATTTAGAACAATGAAACCCGTATGTGAAAAACAGATTTGTAAAAACTGGAAACTTTCCATCGCAATCTCAGCGGAATTCACTGTCCAGTCCAGATCTGAATTATACAATGCAAACCGCCATAAGTTGACTTAGGCCGACCAAATAACTACCAGCAACAGGCAGTTTTCAGCGTAACCGTCAGCAAAACAAAACACCACCATTGTAACTTGTTCGGAAATCATCCATGATTGGGAATTTGCAATCCACAATTCGAAAGCGTCATTAAAAATTATGAAAAGATCGAGAGAACTAATTATCTGTCTGACAATAACTGTTTTCTCGAACTTATAATATTGAATCCAATTAAAATTTCCAACAAAAGGTTGTGAAATCTGTAAAAATCCATCCGTATAATCTTTAAAAAGAGTAATCAGAACACCTTTGTGAAAAACTTCGCATCCAGATTCAGATAAATCTTCAAGGAATGAAAATTTTCTGAAAAATGGAAGGGAAATTTTCAGAGAAAAATCCATACAAACGGTTACCACGTGGATCTTTATTCAAAGTAGTCCGAGTCACACAGTAGGACTGAAGATAAAGGGGAATACAGAGAATGTCATGCTCAAACTTGCAGCATCTTTAAGAATCCTACTGCAGTAACCACCTCGGCTCTGTATCAGTGGCCAACACTCAATAAAGTGGAGATGCATGGATGTCACATTCTCGAGTGGTCGGCAACATATATGTTGTTGGCTTCCAATGCAAGCTTGGGTGTAAGTGATCATTCTAGTGTTTTATGTCTGGCTAGGGCGTGAAGTTGTGTTTGGGAAGGAGCAGAGCCAACTTTTAAGCCGTGATGACAGCCATCGTCACTGGGAATCTGTCGGCCGTGACTCTTCATAAATTGGATTTGCCTCTCAACGCCTCTATACAGGTTGGTTGGTTACCTTGCTATTCTGTTCTAAAAGTTACATTATGAGCAGTTACAGAAGAAAATCTAATGCATAAATTTTACTCGACATGCAGATAGTTCGATAAGGCGAGGAGCCAAAGCAGTTCCTCCACTTCTTCAACGGTCTTATCGTTCCGGAAGGCTGAACTGGGTTACCATGACTGAGGGGCTTAACCATGATGTGGGATCTCTTCGAAGAGGTTGGTAATGATCTTTTCCAACACTCTCAATGAATAAAGGAAATGGAGAAATTGCAGCTCGGTGAAAGGAGAGGTTGGCATCCCAAGCAGTGCAAATGTGATTTCTATCTGCCTGCGCGATGCATTATTGACAACATCGGAGGCACTGTTTAACAAAACATGTAAAGATATTAAAGCCCTGCTGTACACTAGTAATTGGAACTGGAAATAAATACACAGTTGCATTAAGTAGTTCTGAGATCATCTCTTTCTCTATTCTTCAGTTGCACTGAAGTTGTACCCTTGCTTGTATAGGAATATATTCGATCCAAACCATCGGCATCGTCTCCATTATCTACCAAAATAAACTAGATATCTCCACCAAAAAATTGCCCTCGTGAAATTAAATTTTGGAAAAGAAACCAGCACATTTGCATTAACTTTTGATTGACACTCGAAACATGTGTAAATGGCAAAACAAAAGCAAACGCCAAAACAAAATTGCCTTGCTCTCGTCTTTCAAAGGTTCAAAAACAATTCAGGAAATACACTTAAAACTGATGCTGGTGCTATTCCTCAGATCCCATTCTGTGCTCTTAAGAAGGACATAGTGGGGCCAAGGGCACTGCGTCTCAGGGCCCTATACGACCAGGCACTCCTACCCGAACTATCTGGTCGACTCCAACCATCCTCTTTAGAGAGCTCTGCCTTCTTTGCACTCAAGGCCTCGTTAATTTCGTCCCATACATTTACTGCACCATTAGCTGCTAAAAAACATGAAAACATTGACTTGTCGATTCAAAAACCTGATATTTAACACACTGAGCTTTATACATACCTTGTGCAGGAGGAGCAGTGACTGCTTCCTTGCTACCGCTTGGCTGTCTTGTTAAAGCATCCTGATCCTGTGCAGAATTCTCATTGCTGCCAGCGGCAATTGCTTTTGTAGTATTCGGATTGCCATGCTTGACAAGGCGGACATCAACTAAAGAGGAATAATCAATCTGAGACGAGAAAAAGAATAAGGGCTACATTTGTTAGCTTCCCGCACTCTAGAAGAAAGCATAAAAGCAACAAGAATAAGACAGCAGCTGAGACATAGCCCTGGCCTGTGATTTTAGCAATGGACATTAATTACAGATATGTGGATCCTACAATGCCATAGTTCCAGTTACATACCTCTAATGACCCATCTTCTCCGTAAAGAGATGTATCTGGTAGCTCAGAATCAGAATCCTCCTGATCTATTTTCTTCTCAGAAGCATTTGGATATCCTGGCACTGGTGTCAGCTTAATCATGTTGGATTCAGCATCATAATGTGATATTTCTCCAACCTATAAGCAGAATCAGGTAAATACAAAATTCAATGCCAATAAAATTGGGAACTATAAAAACAACTAAATTTAGATAAGAGCATTACTCGGAAGGAGCAAAGCTCAGGGGTCCAGGTTGATGATAGCTCAACTAGGCGATATGCAACTAAATCTCCCTCCTGCATTTAAATAAATATATATATATTTAAAAAATAAAGAAAAAAAAACTTCTATCTCTGAAGAATATTAATACAAAATAAATATATGCCAAAATAACAAAACATACCTTAGGCGAGCTAGAATAGTGAGTAAGCTTGTCAAAGTCCATGTCATCAGTTACAGTGGCGTTTTTGTTAACATCCACCATTTCAGAACTCACTTGGCTAAAACTGTCGTTCCTTTTCATACAAGGCGCTTTCTCCGTACCCCATTTCTGACCCTTCTTCTTGCTGGTTATTCCATTCCATTGAAAAGTTTTCTAGCCATGACAAACAACAAATTTGACATCAATGAAAACATCACAGCCATCTGAATTAGAAACCATTAAGGAAAATGCCAATGCATCTACAAACAGATGAACTGTATTAAGCAATATCTAAAATGATGGCTGTGATAACAACAATACACTTTTAGGGAAAAGAAGGGCATACTAAATTAGCACTATTTTCCTTTATTTCAAGTAAACTGTGAACCTGAAGATAAAGGAAATATGTTATGCAGATAATGTAAGCAATAAATGCAGAAAAGTTATTATGATATAACCAGAATCACAGCTTCACCTCCAAACCAACTCCCCCTCCCATCCCCTTCCCTTCAAGATAAGATCACCATCTAATGGAAATAATCTTTGTGCCACCCTCACTCTGTCCCCTTAATTCCGCTGGACGGTAAACCTCCTCAAAGCAATTTCACAAAAAAAGGAGCCGTAGTGAAGTTCAAAACTATAAAACATACCACTGGAATTTGACTTTGTTGGACAGCTTGCTCTACATCTTCTGGAAAACAAGAACATATGTCAGAAAATTGTAAACCATTTCTCAAGCTTTATGTTGTAATTCCAGACTGTGAAGCACTAAGATCACCCGGCTAAACCTCAAGAGCTGGAAAGAGATGGAACCAGTACCTTCTTCAAGGGGTTCAAAGCGAATATGGCCTGGCCTTACTATGATTGGAAGCACGTTATCCTCTACATCATCATTGCTAATTGGTTGTTGACGGTCTTCTGAAAATTTTACATTTTCTTTTGCAGGTGATTGCTGATCATCTTTTCCATTGAGCTGCAAATCAGACCAAAAATAGTTATCAGATAGTCAATGATGTACGAGTTTCTTTTTTCTAAAAGTATATAGGTACGGACAAACAAAACATACAAATGCTTTATTAGTTTACAAAAATTATGGCCTACCAAACAGTGTAATAAATATTGCACACATATGTCTGCAATCTGCATGCATTCATATACTAGAATATGTAGGCTGTAACCTTTAATATTCACCTTACTATAAAGGAAAAATTACACCAACTCTCAATTATATCCATATATATATATATAGAATGCTAATAAGCATATAAAGCCAAACCCAGAAAAGGTATATTACTTGGCCATCTATCTATGGTAAAACAAGAAAAATTCTGCATCGTCGGCTTTAATCATTTATGTGTAGGCATTATTTCTCTATTGCTAGAACTGCTTGTCTGAAGACCAAAAATCTTGAAGGCCCAAAATAACTTTACAATATTTTTAAAGACTAAATTACCTTTTCCTTTTCAATTTTGGCCTGCTCCCTCAACCATCGCCTCTTAGCCTTTTTGCGCCGTGCACTTCTACTAGGGAGCTGGACAGTAAGAAATTAAACAGAAGGATTGGTTGTGTTAGAATTGGAATATGGATAAAGCAATGTGCCGGCAAGATCCGTTGACAAAACTGAAAATTATGATATCATCAAGCAATTAAGAAAATAAATTCCAAATTCCAAATTCTGAGCCAGGAACATTAACCATCAACATCAATGTTATGTGACATGGATGTGTGCATTAGGTAGCTTCATGGCTTGGGTTTATTGCTCCTGCTAACAACGGCACTGACTCTTCATGGACAAAACAAACTTCATAAACCATTTTTCTAAGAGATGTGGAAATTGGAACCATCTCAGGACATTGATGAATCTAACTAGAAACTACCAATTCATTCCATACAAAACAATAGTGTCAACAATAACCTTTTTAACTTCAGTAGTTGACATAGGTTCATCGTCACTCCCTTTACCAGTATTTTGAAGCTGGGAGGACCTGTAAAACAGAAACGAGAGAATGAAGAAATACCCTTCCACAAGGCAGTAAGAGAAGCAAGCATTTTGCACAAAAGGTGCACTAAAACCAAAATGAGGGATATAAAAATAATAAAACTCCAAACAATATTTTAAATATCCCTCTCTCTTACAATATATTGTAATCACCTACATTATCAAGATAGTTATTACCTCCCCAAATTGGTTTGATCATCACTATTTCCATCAATTTCAAGGCCGCTTGAATTCTCTGGTTCTTCCTGTATGTCAACTGGCTTGTCATTCTCAACAAGCTTTCGTTTATGAGAGCTTTTTCTTTTCTTCGGACGAATATCAATTCCATCATCTCCAGAAACCGGAGATTTCTTTGAAATAGCCAATTTGCTTTTCTTCTTCCTGAAAATAAATGTAACATACAGTCAAAAAAAATGATAAGCAATTATTATTTATTAGTGCAGGTATTTAAAAACCCAAGTAAAAGAAGAAGGTTTAATGAGATTGTATGCAGTAACTTACCTCGAGCTTGGAAGTTTATCCCGAGCCTTTCTTTTCTTCGAAACCATATTTTTTATTGGTGTGCTTTCCACTTGTACCTGAGTTTCCAATGGCACATGTTCTCTTTCATCTTCGTCCGATTCGCTTTCGTATCCCACAGTTGCCTTACCAAATTCCTCTTCAGCTATAATTTGAAATTCTTCCGAAAAGTTCAAATCATCACCAGCCTTAATAATCTCAGTCAATTTCCTTCCTTTCTTCTTCACACTGTTTTCATGATAAGCAAAAAAATAACTATACAAAAGAAAGCATTCACAATTTACAAGAGTAAAAAAACTAACCTGACAATATCTTTATCTTTTAAAATACAGGTCGATTCGAAAGGAGGCAAAGCAAAGCCATCCATCTGAATGAAAATTTAACGGCGTGACAAAGCAATAAGTAAAAATTAGGGTATGAACAGTGTGAGGTGGATAGAGAGACTTACGCAGAGGATGAGGCCGTTGGGGCAAGATTCTCGGAGGTCGAAAATGTCGAGAAGATCGGAGGTAAGATCGGAGATGGTTTGATGTTGGGGTTTAAGGAGAAACCAACTTCGTTTTAGGCCTTGTTTCTTCTGCAACTTGCTGAGAATGTTCGGATCCTCGAACACCAAACGGAGTCTTGCCGTCTCCATTTCCGATGACTGAGGAAATTTGCAGAGAAATGAGAAATGTGAACCTTGCTGTTCGGCCTCGTTTCATAAACCCTCCGCCGGGGTTTCGTGGTTTTTTTTTTCCTGCTGTGAGTTATGATTGACTCACGAGTTGTATGTGTCCGCTCAAAAGGCTTGGGGCTGTTTGGTGGATCGGGCACTGAGCTGGCTCGTGGATTTTTTATTTTTCTTGGGCTGAAACTCAGTACTCGAACTACAGCCCATACGGCAGAGGATCGGTAATTTTTGGTACCTCTGATATTCAATTTAGGGTAAAGTACACAAATTTTCAATAAATTATCCCAGAAAATATAAAATGGTCTTTAAACTTTTAAAAGTTACATAATAGGCATTAAACTTTAGTTATTGTTATAAAATGGTCACTGAGCTGTTAACTGTTTTTAACCGGGCGACATGACAGTTATGAAAATTTGTATAACAACACATTTAATCCTCAATATTTATATGTTTAATTAATCTAGACATAAATAATGAGGGTTAAATTAGGACTAAATAGATTGAATGTGTAAATATGGAGGATTAAATGTGTTATTATTCAAATTTTCATAACTATGATAATATTCAATTACGACAGCTAACGGCTCAGTGACCATTTTGTAACAAAAACTAAAGTTTAATACCCATTATGTAACTTTTGAAAGTCTGGTGACCATTTTGTATTTTTTGTATAGTTTAGTGACCATTTGTGTACTGTACCCTTCAATTTATTGGTTGATTAATTCAGACCGAATACTGTAAAGGACCATTATAGGAACAACCCTTTTAATCTAATTGCTCTATTTACAACGCAGGGTCGATATTTGACAAAGGGATAAACAAGTTTTAGTACTTAAACTTGACCCCAACTTTATCTTTAAACATTTTTTATTTACATTGGTGGTTGAATTTGAATTTTGACCTATTTTTAATCCGTTTTGATAATGATGATGTGGTGAGATCTTAAAGTGTATAAAAAATTGTAATCTATGGACCAAAATAAAGTTAAGAGGTTAAGTGGGTTTCTTTTTCAAATTTAAGAACCAAACGTTATTTTATTTATTTGATAAATTACTTGGTTTTCAGTCAGTCGAATGTTGAAATTGATTTAAATATAATTTAGGTTTAACTATAAAATAAATATCTAAATTATATTTTTTTGTAATAGATGTCTAAAGTATTTTTGGCTAAGATATGTGCTTAATTTTTTTTGGCTAAAGTAGGTACCTCAATTGACTTTAAAACAAATTAAAAATAAAACTTTAGGCATCTATTTCAGCTAAAAATACTTTAAGCATTTATTTGAAAAACATAGTTTGGGCACTTATTTTGTAGTTAAGCCTATAATTTAATCAATCTTTATAAAATATTAAAAAGTTATAATAATTTGACAAATAAAATAATCTAATTGATTTAAGTTGATATTAAGTAATTAAATATGTGAATTGAATACAAATTTTTAATTAAATATGGAATTTTTTTGAAAGGAAAATTTGTACGATTTTATTGAAGAGAATCATACATATAAGACAAAAAACATGAGCTTTATTAAAAAATATCCCTAATCCTAAGTGAAGAAAAAATAGTGCACCGTGTCTATGTCACTTAAATTCAGAGCATCACAATGGCCAAAAACGAATAAACAATACAGCCAACCAAGATAGAAATCCAACCATTAAATATGTAATAAGTTAATCTTTTAGATTAAATTCATAATTTATGCATAATATAAGGACTAATGATATAATTTAACATGAAATAAAAAGGTTTTTCTTAAAATATAAGCTTAATATCAGAAATAAGTGTCAAAACTATGTCATTTTTCTGAGATAGGTACTTAATATTTTTTGACTAAAATAAGTGCCTAACGTTTGTTTTGGCTGAAGTACGTGCTTAAAGTTTTATTTTTTATTGTTTTAAGGTAATGTCGTTAAATTTTATCACTCAATTATAATTTGACATATGACTTTATTTTTTATTTTTTTATAAAAAATGAAAAGAAGATAATTTAAAAAATCTAAAAGAAGTCCCTAATCCCAAAATTGAAGCTATTGTCGTTGTTGATAGCCTTTACAAACCCCACCACTATCATTGCCGGAGGTCATCGCCCATTTTCCAAAATTATCCATTGTCGATAATCGGTGAGAGGCGTGTCAATCGGACGTCAAACGGTTGGAGCTTTTCGCGTTTGTCGTTCGATGTCCAATTGGCACACCTTCCGCCGGTCAGTGGTGATGGGTGATTGGGGAAAATGGACAATGACCTCAGACCACGGTGACTGGGGAAATGGGCGTTAAATTTAAAATATTCGGCGAGGCTATCAGCGACGATAATGGTGTCAATTTTGGGTTTTAGAGACTTTTGGACTATTTTGTGATTTTTAAAATTTTCAGGATATTTTAAATTTTTCCAGTTTGTTTTTGAAAATAAAATAAAAAATAAAAGTCACGTGTCAAGCTATGATTAGGGCGGCAAATTGTTTTTGATAGATTAACTTTAAACGAGTCAAAACGTTAAACACATATTTCAACAAAAAAAATCGTTAGACGCTTTTTCTAAAAAAAAATAGTATAATTTAAGCAAGGGTTAGCTACTCATGTGACCACCGAACTATTTGGGCATACTTATTTTGACCACCGAACTAGGCAACTCGTCAATCAGACCATCAAACTTTTAAATTGATCTATTTTGATCACCGCCGTTTTTAACGGATGAGTGACGTGACAATTAACGAAAATTTATATAATTATACATTAGTCCCTGTTATTTACATATTATATCAATTTGGTCATGATTTGAATTTAATTCAAACACTTTGATTGTTCAATCATATGATGACACGTGTCATTACTTTATTAGAGAAAAACAGACGGTGAGTTCTTGACAAAGAAAAGGTCCGAGCTCTCTCCTACATAGAAATTGTTTGTCGGAACAACAGACTCGCGAAATAAATCATTATTGACAAAAACCATGTCTCCATCCAATACCCCAATTCTAAACTTTTTTTGACAACATAAGCCTTCGATAGAATCTCCTGCCTAAACCTGGAGTTCGACTCTTGATATTGTTGAGGAATGTAATTCCAAATATTTAGGCTCTCAAAGTGGCAAAGAAGGTTTCTAGTAATCGTCTCCGGCACCCCAAATAGGCTGACAAGCAAAACGGTTTCCTTTGCCTGCACAGAGGGAAGAATAGACCCCGGATCATTCAAGTACCTTACAAATTTCTGTTTACAAGACTAAAAGTATAAAAGTTAAATAAAATATGTTACGAAGCTATAACAGAAATGAAGCAGTAGACTAGTGGTTTAGATGCATGCTTTTCTATCCGCTTGGTGTGGGTTCACATCTCATCAAATCTATTTAAATTCTTTTAATAAGGTGATGACACGTGTCATTATATGATTAGACAATTAAATTCAAATTATGACAAATTAATATAATATATAAATAACATGAACTAAATATGTAATTATATAAATTTTTATTAACTGTCACGCCACTCATTAGTTAGTTTTTTAATAGCGGTGGCCAAAATAAAATTAATTTAAAAATTTAATGGTCTAATTGACAAATTACCTAATTTGGTAGTTAAACTCAAATAATTCAGTGGTTATATGAGTAGTTTACCCTTTAAAACCTAAAATGTATTGGAAAAGTACACAAAGGAGAGTAGTCAAAAGCCAAGATTCTCAACAGTCAACACCATCCTTGCCGTATAAAATACAGAAGTAAAATAATACACTCTCTTCCACGGTTATATACACGTACACCTAATAATTACAAGGCTTAAATAAAAAATAGGTGTCTAAAGTATGTCTTTTTTAACTTTAGGTGTCTAAAGTATTTTTTTGTAAAAATAGGTGCTCAAAGTTTCAAAAGTTATAATTTTAAGTGTCTGACCGTTAATAGGTATTAAATTTTTTTTAAACAATTAATGCTTGACACATGACATATTTGAGTACCTAAAATTATAACTTTTGAAACTTTGAGCACTTATTTTTATAAAAAATACTTTAGGGACCTAAAATTATAATTTTTAAAATTTTAAACACCTATTCTTATAAAAATATATTTTAAACACCCAAAATTTAAAAAATAGATACTTTAAATACTTATTTTTTATTTAAGCCTGATTATAACCAAACCATTTCTCAATAATTTCTTTATTGGTAATCTCTTATTGGACCGTGTATCTCACTTCCCTACTTGCGCGTCTAAAATTCTATAAACTCATTCCTCGTCCCTCTCGCTTTTAGAAACGCATTGGCTTGGGATGTTTCATTTTGATCATCAATTTCATTACGATCACTCATGTTAAGAAATGTTGAAATGTTACATAGAAGTCTTATTTTTTAAAAAAAATTCTAATTTTTTAAATTGACAATTATAGTAAAGGTCGAATTTTTAATGAATAGAGTAATTTCCAGCCAGTGGCAGATGTATGTAACTCCTAAGAGAGCAGCTGCATCCTCATTATTCTAAAGTAAGTTTAAAACAATGTGAATTTTTTCCTTAATTTTTAAATTTAGTTTGTAAAAGTGGAAAAGAATTTGCATACCCATTTTAGAAATAAATTGTTTTAGACCTCATTTTTGAATTTTTAGATTTGTCACTGTTATCAGTCACTATCTACGATGGGGAGGCTCCACTTGACCAAAAGATTAACGTAGTTCGGTTTTAAGTTGATTTGACGATTAATTATAGAGAATAGAAAAGTTTTAGTTTTAAATTTTGATTATATTTAGGGATTGATCGAGGGGGCTAGAGGGAGCGGTAGTCCCCTGGAAATTTGAAATTTCTATATAATTTAAATACTTTTTTTAAAAATTTCTATGTATTTTCTATTGAAAATCTATTTTTGTCTCCCTTCAAATTTTATAAGTTCGCCCCCACAGAATTTTATAAGTTCGTCGTCTTCTTTAATCGTTATTTTTTTCGTCGTTTGATGCTTTCTCTACTTGAAAAGATCATCAAAATAGTTGAAAAGATCATCAAACTACTCTTATTCTTCTATTTTATTTTCTTCAGTCCAAACTCATTGAAAACCCTTCTAATCTTCTCAAATCTCTATAGAAATAAAAAGCTAAAGCTTTTCATTTCGCTATTGTTAACAGTCAAACCAGCTTGAGACCGAACTATGTTAATTTTCTGGTCAAATATAGCCTTTTCACCATAGATTGACCAACGAATGCTACGTTTATAAAAAAATTAACCTTTGCGACGACTACCAATTTAAAAAAATAAGGTTTTTGAAGAACAAAAATTTTAGTGTGTCACTTCAATATTTCTAAAAAAATTAATAAGAGTGGCCGTAATAAAAGAGAGTTACAAATTTTAAAGAGTTCGGTGAACAAAATGAAAATACTACTTATAAAAGTTAAGGAATTACCCCTCTAGTTTATCATAGAGTAAACATCATCATTGGTCATTAAACTATTTTCGCTTTTTTTTTGTTATCAAATTATTATTTTGTGTAAAATTGTCACTAATGTTACGTTATTTTTCTATTTTGGTCAGTAATTTTTTTCTTGTTTTGGTCACCAATCTATTGCTTCTTTCTTATTTTGGTCACAAAACAATTACAGCTTTTCTATTTTTCTATGAGTTTTTTAACGGGTGGAAACCAAAATAGGAAATAACACAAGATTAGTGATTATTTTACCAAAAATAATAATTTAGTGACTAAAATAAAAAAATAAGAATAGTTTATTGACCAATGGTGATGTTTCCGCTTTATCCTAATTGTTTTTTTTTTTCAAAAGGGAAAATTGAAGAAAGCGTAACGACTAACGGCGCAAGTATAAATAAATAATAACTGTAACCCGCTCTAGAGTTTTATCGACTGCAATCGGAGTTCCGGACATATCAACGGAGCCCTAGCTTAATTATTCCATTTCCCCTCTCTTTTGGATCTCTCTCTCATTTTTCTCTCTAATTTTCCACCAGATCTCAAAGAAAACAAAATATAAAAAAGAACAGAAATAATATATTTTCCCCGAAAATGTCGAAACCCTGGGGCGTCGTCGGCGCGTGGGCCGCCGAGGCCGAGCGAGAAGAAGCGGAGGAACGTGCGGCTGCGGCAGCTGCTGGTCCCACGGTTGAATCTCAGAGTTTCCCTAGCCTGAAGGAAGCCGTTTGGGCGAAGCCCAAGAAGAAGAATATGACACTGTCGGAGTTTACCATGGGGAATTACTCGTCATCCAGCGGGGGCGGATTGGGTGGTGCTAAGGTAGCGGAACACAATAGGCTGACACCCGAAGAGATGATGCTCCTCCCTACCCGACCCAAAGAACGTTCCGCCGTGGAATTGCAGCATGGACGTCTCGGAAGTGGTTTTTCATCTTACGGGAGGTCGGGTCCACCTGTGGCTCGGGGTATGCGTGACCGTGAAGATAGCGATGGGTCGTGGGGCTCCGGAAGGAGGCAGCACGGAGGTTTTAATGAAAAACTACGGGGTCCGCCTTCTAGGGTTTCTGATTTCGATCATCCGTCGCGTGCTGATGAGGTGGATAATTGGACAATGGCAAAAAAAGCAAGTCCTTCGTTGGATTCGGGCTGGCAAAACCGGTACGGTGGGCTTGGAACAGGAGGAAGTGGTGGATTCTCTAAGGCCGATGAGATTGATAATTGGACGGCTGGGAAACGGTCAATTGCAACTCGATCTTTCACTTCTGGCTCAGGGTTTCGCGACTCTGGACCAGAGCCTGATAGATGGTCCCGGGGTGGTGTCCTTGACTCTGGACCGGATCATGGTAGATGGTCCCGAGGCCGTGTTCGAGACTCTGGACCGGAGCCTGATAGATGGCCCCGAGGTGGTGTTCGCGACTCTGCACCGGAGCCTGATAGATGGTCCCGAGGTGTTGGGGGTGGAATCCGAGAGGAAAGGCCTAGATTAGCTTTGGATCCACCACGAGGGGAGGTGAATGAGCTTGTGGTTAAAGCAAATAAATGGAATCCTTTTGAGGCAGCGAAGCCCAGGGAAGAGGTGTTAGCTGAGAAAGGACTGGATTGGAAGAAGCTGAATTCCGAAATTGAAGCAAAGAAGGAAACTAGTAGGCCTACCAGCGCTCATTCCAGCAGGCCATCGAGTGCACAATCTAGCAGGGCCGAAGGTCCCCAGCAGCAAGGAACTGAAAATGCAATCAAGCCTAGGCCAAAAGTCAATCCGTTTGGTGATGCTAAGCCTAGAGAAGTTTTGCTGGAAGAGCGAGGACAGGACTGGCGTAAGATTGATCTTGATTTAGATCGTCGCCGGATTGACAGGTTCCATTTCATTTCTCTAATCATTTTGCTCATAACTTATTGCAAATTGTCTTTGTCGGATTTTGTTTGAAGTTTGAACTGATTTTGATATGTTTCATTTAATGTTGTTAATGATGGTTTCAAAGTGCTTAGCATATTTGCTTCAGTAAATTGCCTTAAGCGGCTTTACCGTCATTGCGGATTGTTTTATACTCCCTAATCCATGGGTATACAATACTATGTTGTCAGGAAGAAATCCTTCATTGCTAAGACTTTGAAGTTGATTTAGAACAGTTCAAATATCATATGATAATTTTTTTTCTTTTTTGAGGTTGCTCCTTTTTTCTTTAAACCATGAAATCACAGTTCATGTTCAGATTGTTGCCTACAACTATATATGGCATGTGGATTTTACAAAATGTGCGTTTCCTGTAGAGGGTTCTGTTGTTCTTAAGTGGGTCTTTATGTATTGTGTAAAATGCAGTTGTTCATGCAATGCGTCTCTCACTCTTCTGGGAATTGAGTTGGAGCATAGGGCTCCATCTTAGAAAGGAATTTATAACTATGAGTTTCGAACAGATGTTTGGCTTCTGAGTCAAGCTTTTGCAGCTTTTTCATGCATTAAATTCACATTTACTGTTGTATTCTAAAATTTATTTCATTTATGAATACACAGCCAACTGAATTGTGACTGAAATATATTCTTAGTTATGTTACCATAAGCATTGGGGCTTGTGAGTTGGAATATAGGGCTCCTTAGAAATTCGACCTTGAGTTATGAACAGATGTCTAGCTTCTGAGTTAAGCTTTTGCAGCTTTTTCATGCATTAAATTCACAAATTATTTCATTTTTAAATACACGGCCAACTGATTTGTGACTTAAATATATTCTTGGTTTGTTACCATAAACATTGGGGCTTGTTGAATGACAAGCTTTTATTATTTTTTTCCTTTCTTGGTGGGTTAGGGGAGTAAAATTATGTTTTCTTTCCATTTTTTGGCCCAGGGGATTCTTCTTTCTATTTTCGTTCTCTTGATAGCTAAGCTTAGTTCCTTGCATATTCCTAAATTTACATGCATTTACCAGTTTGAAAGTGTTAGAATTCAGTGTTGCTGTTGGTTTGTTATCTTTGCCACTTGTTGCCTCCTGGTGCATGAAGACAACAAAAGTTCAGTCCTTAATAATGTTCAGAAGTGTTTATGTACTGAAATAGTGAAATTCTCTGAGATTACTGTGGAGCATATGTAAGTAGCATATGCACTGGTAGGTCATGTAGGATAGGAGACAGTTACTTATTGCCTTTAAATTTGTTTTTTCCGGACCAAGATTAAAGGCATGATGATATTACTACCCTTTCCTTCCATCAAAGCTTTTTTGTTAAAACACTGCTAGATTTGGGCAGAAAGCTGTTGAAAGGCCTGGTTCTGGAGCTGGCAGGACTGGCAACTTCCCTGATAGACCTCCTTCTCAGTCTGGATCTATTGATGGCTCTAGAAGTGTGGAGTTGATGGATAGGCCTAGATCTCGTGGTACTGCAGATGCATGGTCAAGGCCCGCTGATGAGAGAAGAGGATTTCAGGGAAACAGCGATATGGAAAGGTAAGGGTATAAAATATCAGCAGTTAAATCTCTCGTGCCTTTCCCTCTTTTTCTTTGTCCAATGTTCATGGAGAACTTGACCTCCTTATCTGAGTATTTAGTCCCCCCCCCCCCCCCATTTATATAAATTAGTAGAACTTGCAAGTTTAAGAGAGAGAGATTCCAAGGTCCTTTGTGCATCTTTGAAGCTTTTTTTCCTTTTGCTTTTTAGTGAACTGAGGTTCTTAAGATGCATTTTTATTTTGTCCCTGTCTAGAACCAATACATGTTAATCAAATGAAGCATTCACCGTTGCTCTAATTCAGTCTGGTTCCATTATTCGTCGGTCTTCTTTTGAGTTGTCTAACTACAGACTGTTTGTGATGCTCTTTCACAAATTGTAACATCACAGAAATCAGACTAATGAAATTATGATATATATTTTTTAATGTCAGGCCAAGATCAAGGGAGAGATGGTGAAGCTCAATCGGCATTGTTTTTGTTGAATTCTGTCAAATTACTTTTTGACAACATGGACCAATAATATTTTGTTGCCTTCTTAAGTTTATTGCTCTGGTAAAGAGAAGCAAGGATTCTTGAGTATTGGAACAAGGAACTATGCATTATTGTCGCTACTCTCGTCTCGTGTAAAAATGGCCTTCCCTCCATTTTTCTCCCCTTCCTTTTGGCTATTTATTTTATCTTTCTAGTCAGAGAAGAAACTTTTTATCATACTAATGACTTCAGGTTTAATTGTCTCCCAAAAAGAATGATAAAAAATGCCATAAAATTCGTTTGGACCCGATGCCTTCAGAGCCCCTATCCTAAACACCGCGACAACAATTTCCTTTTTCTCGACCTCTTTACAAAGAGATTATTCATATTGGCGGTGACAAGATTTGGGACAGAGTTTGAAATACAATCAAAGGAGACAGATTGATCCTTGGTGTATAGCTTTTTGAAGAAGTTTTTGAAGTAGCTAACAATATCAAATTCTTCTTCAACCACATCTTGTTCTCGTTCTTCACCTTACATATCGAGTTGGTTATCCTATTTTGGAGAGTAGTTGCATGGAAGAACTTTGTGTTTTATCACCGGTACCTAAGCCAGTCAAGTCTAACTCGCTGGTGCCAATGCCTCTCCTCACTTTCCCATATTTTTTCGAGTTCTAACTTTAGTTGCTTGACTTTGTCTTTAGATTCCTTTGTAAGAGTGGCATCCTGTAAAAGTAACAGTTTTGTTTCCTTATCTCCTCAGCTGAGATCTTATTTTTACCATATTTCACCTTGCCCATCTACCAAGGCTAACCCTAGTTTTCTTTAATTTCCTTGCGAAAGAATTAGAATATAAATATTGCCCATTTGGTTCCCAAGAGCTTTAAACAGTAGTCGAACATTCATCTTCAAGTAACCATTTTGATTAAACTTGAAATCTTTCTTTCCTTTACGCTTATTGCCTTCAAGGAACAAAAAGATCGGAGTGTGTCGAAGGCAATTGCTGCGTTGAGGAGCCCCATAGCTTTAGGGAATTCCATTCCCTCGAAAAGAGAATTATGTAAAGTTTTTTTTTTAGAATGGCATCCTTTTCGATCCTTTAGTTTGACCATGTAAATGATCCTCCTTTGAGAAGGAGTTCCCTTAATCCCGAAGTATCCAGGAAATCAAAATACCATTTGGCTTGTGAATAATTGACCGGATTTCCTCCTACCTTATCCCCTTGCTCAGCTATGATATTTGAGTCCCCCAAAATACATCACTTGTTGTTCCGATGATGTCTTAGCTTTGATAGGTTCTCCCAAAAAAGGGTTTGTCTTCCAAGTATGGGGGACCGTAGATAAAGGTGCAATACTACTTCTCTTCACCGTTGATGGATACAAGGGTATCAATGAAGTTTTTTCCATTGTCAAGAATAGAGATATTGACTTCTTTAGACCACCACAGGGCTAAACCCCCTGCTATTCTTATAGGATCACTATAGTGGCTATCGTGAAACTTCATCTTCATTTTGATTTTCTCCAAATACTTATTCTGTTTAGTTCACTAAGGAACACTATACTAGGATGGTGCTTGAAAATGGAACTTTTGAGGGCTCGGGCTGTTCTTTTGTTGCCAAAACCTCTAACGTTCCAAGTCATCAAGGCCATAATTGCCAAATCGAAAAACTGAAAATCAAAGGAATAACAAAAATGCTTCGAGGGACAAAAATTGAAAATCACTGGGCGAAACCCAACCAAAACCACCAGAAGCAACCGACCACCACTGTCGGGATGATCAAGGAAAACAACTTAAGCAGAAAACAAGAAAAGACAAAGAGCCGAAAGCACCTGAACCATAATAGACAATCACAAGGGCTGAGACTCAGCAGGAATAGAACACCAAAACATCCAACCGACCACCGCCTAGAATGAGTCGGGACAACCAAAGCCGAAGATCGAAGCTATGATATTCCCCTCCTCAGCAAAGAGAACCTTGAAACCTGTCGCTAGCACAAGTGAGAGCTCAAGGGCGCAACCTTTTGGGGAAGCTCGAACGAGAACCAAAAGAGTGGACAAGACTGAAGGACCACCTAAGGTGATGATGATGATGATGATGATGATGATGATGATGAAGAAGAAGAAGGAACCAAGAATCCCCAGCAAAATAAGGAAAATCAAAAGAAGAACAAGGGGTCTAAGAAAACCAAAGAGAAGATGCGACTTGAAATCCAGCACCAAACCAGACCAATAAATGCAGAAATAGCGACGAAGAAGCTTGGAGCAGGGAGCCCAACAACCGGGGACAAACAATCGAGCAGAAATCGCTAGGATTGATCACAATTTTGGGGGAAGGAAAGACGATGCTCTAGAGTTTTCTTTTGGCTCTATAGAATAGTCATTTTTGTTTTTAATCCTAGTCTTTTTTTTTAGTATTACCTTATAATTAGAATTAGAATTAGAATTAGGATTTATAAAAAAAATAGTATAGTAATTCAGGGTTAGTCCAGCATTTTAAAAAATAATATTTTTATTAAAATTAATATTTTATTCAATTAAATTTAAATAAATATGTACACTTACTCTTTAAAAACTAAAACCTAAATCTTTGTCTCTTAAACTTTAATTTTTAAATCCTACAAAGTAAACTCTTAAATCCTAAATTAAATCTCCAACCCCTAAACTAAACAAGTTTGTGTAGTCTTCAGATTACTCGTGTTGTATTGAATGAATATAATATATATACACATATTAGTTAATTGACTTTCAAGACGTTTTTACCCAGATATCTTATTTTTTATATTATTTATGTATTTGACCCCTAAAAATATTAATTTTTGACCTAGCACCCGTTTCAGGAACTCGCTAGACTAATATGACGAGTTCCATATTTTTTAATGGAACTCGTCTGGATGATATGACGAGTTTCATGTGTTTTTTTTTTTTATTTTCAATGAGAACTAATAGCGAATACAACATGAAACTCGTCATATCAGTCAGACAAGTTTTATTAAAAAATTAAAAATTATATAAAACTCGTCATATTAGCAATGTGAGTTCCTACAAAGATTGTTAGATCAAGAATTAATGTTTTTTGGATGTCAAATTCGTAAATAATATTAAAAAATTGATAAAAATGCCGACTTTACCCATTTGTGGATGGTGGTGTTGGAAAATATACTGCAACAAAATAGAGGCATTAATAAAGACTAGTAAAATAAATAAATAAACAAATATGAATAATAAAATATTTTAAAAGTGAATGTTGCATCACAAGTTAACATAATCTTTCAAAAATCGTAAATAAAAAATAAAATTCAATCGAAATTACTCATATCGAAAAAAAATTTGAAAAAAGAAAAAGAAAAGATGTAATGGTTCATAATATGGAATACGGAGAAGGGACTATCCTTTTTTAAGGTAATCAAGTATATTTTCATATTTTTATTTTTAAAAACAATTTTTTATTTAAAAAATAAAAATAGAAAATATTTTAAGAAACTGGTTCATCTGACTAGGATAATTATTTCAGACTCAACCAAGTCAATTTGACTTCGTCCAAACATTCCGTCACTTAAGATTACCTGGTCGAAACACATAATTTAGTACTTACTAATTTGTCATTGAATTTAGTTCTCTAACGTTACAAACATTTTCAAGAATAAAGTTTCACTTAAATACTAAATTGACCCTCAAATTATTTTTTTTTCAAATTAGAACCTAAACATTTTGATAGTCAACATTGACATGATTCAATAACACACGACGACACATACGTAACTTTTTGTATTACATGGCACACTCTAATTGGTTGAAAGTATTTTTAACGGAAATCACGTTTTGAACCATTTGGAAAAGAAAAACAAAGTTTAGGTACCAAGATTGAAAAAAAATTGTTATAACTTAGGACCAACTTATGAATTAAAGTATTGAACCATAAAGTTTATATAGAAAAAATACAAAAGACTTAACATTCAACACTATATGAAATGATTAAAAAAACATAAATTCAAAAATGCCACTCATGTTTGACTGAATAGTCACTTTGGCCCTTATTCTTTTTTTGGAGCAATTCAACGTTTCATTTTTGTTCAAATGATCCATTTACGAATGAAAAATGTCAGTCAACTGACGGTAAATGGCTTGAAATGACGTGACAAACCTATATAGTAGTGCACGCTGACATGGCAGTATCATATAGACAAATGTATTGACTTGAAAAAACGTTACATCAGTCAAAAATAATTTTATAAAATTATATAAAATATAAAATAATTTTTTCTGCTGACTTATCATTCTGTCAAGTCATTTTAAACTGTTTACCGTCAGTCTTCTAAAAATTTTCATTCTCATAGGGGACATTTTGACCCAAAATAAAACGTTGAGGGTTGAATTGCTCTAAAAAATAGAAATCAAAGTGACTATTCAGTCAAATGTTGAGAATATTTTTTTGACTTTATGCCTAAAAAAACTATATAAAAGAGGTTGGGTCTAAAGATAGTAGGTCTTTAACATAACACAATCTATGTTTTGTGACCCAAGTTTCAAGTAGGATCTGTTCCGTTGGTCCGGGTGGTAGAAATGAGATTCGATCGAGACAAGTCAATTCGAATAAAAGTTCTTAGTTATTCGACGAGTTTTATTGTATAACTTAAAATTGTATTTGGAAATTTTCTATGAATTTGGAGTCGATTTGTTCGTGTTTATATTCAAATTTAGTTATATATTTATAATGTTATGGTACTTAGAGATGGCAAACGGGTCGTTCGGTTCGGTTCATTTCGGGTTTGTCTGTATTCGATTTAAATTCGGATCGGTTCGGGTCTGGTTTGGATTTTATTCGGTTCTATGATGATTCGGGTCAATTCGGGTATTGGATCAGTGATTCGGGTCAATATCAAATTGGTTATTTTTGGGTCGGGTCAATATCAGATTGGATGTTTTCGAGTCGGGTCGATATCAGGTCGTTCAGATCGGGTCGGGTCAATCTTTAAATTTTTGGGCCAATTCGTTTTGAGTTGGACTTGGGTGTGAATCTAATCGTGTATATTATATAAAGAATTAATCATATATTCTTGTAAAAACATGTCTTTTTATTTGTTAATATTATCATTTAGGTTTAGTTCCAATCATTCAATGTTTCAAAATCAACCATCATTGGTATTAATCATTTAACCTGAACCTAACGAATCCCGATCCAATCTTATAACTGTAGAATACCGTAAAAATATTAAAAAACGAAAAATAGAGTTCAATCATTTTGTCGTTAAATGTTTCAAAACGAAGTCGTTTTGGAAGCCATATAAATAAACCTTTTTACCCAAAAAAAATCATTTGTGCACATGATATCAAAAAAACCTATGAAATCCTCTCAACTCTCCCCCTCGTCTCTGCCTTGGAGCTGGTCGCCGGCTTGGTCGTTGCCGTAGACTGCTGGTCATCGGAATTGGTCACCGCCGCCGCCGGTCGAAAGTGCAAAAACTCACGACTTTCCGACTCCCTTCGACGCGCTGAGTTGGAATCTGAGTTCGAATTTCGCCAAAAATTCCCATTGGTGAGTAGATCTAAAAAAATGTTTGATTATTATTTGTTTACCTTTTCGATTTTGCTTCTTTGCTTCGAATCGGAAAAGTTGTGTGCCCTTTTCATTAATTTTTTTTTACGGAAAATCCTCCTTTTTTTCATTAATCGAATCTCCTTATTACATTGTTTGCATAAGTTTTTATAACCCGATTTACATATAAAATATTCTCACTTCTTTACCCCTTTTTTCAGATCTGAAATGTTGTTTCTTTTTGCTTTTGCAGGAGCAGTTTGGGCGATGGTGAGCGGTGCGCGTGACCACTGGTGTCGCGCGTGGGTGATTGGTTTGAGGGCGACGGCGACTGAGGCAAATAGGATAGATTAGGTTATTATTTTTAGGGTTTTTATTAGGGGTAGTTTAGTAATTAGTGTTTAGGTAATATGGGTATTTGGGTCTAATTTGTTTTATTAAAATGGGTTTTGGAATTGGGCTGAAGGAATAAAATGGGTCTGGATTTTTATTTTTGGACTTGGATCTGATTTGTTTTAATTTGGGTTTAGTTTATGGTTTGGGCTTGTGGCTTGGACAAAATGGGTTACTATACATATATAATGCAGAGTTGAGGGACTCGACTCGAACTTAAAATCGATCCATTAATTACTAAAACTTTACTTGAAAATTTTCCGAGTCAAATTGAATCATAAATTTCGGGTCTTATTTTATAACTCAAATTTTACTTGAAAATTTTCCGAGTCACATAGAATTATAAATTTTGATTTTTTCCCGAGTCGAATTTTATTAATCCCTAGTTAATGGGTTGTTAAAGTAAAATTCAGATATTTAAATATATTATTTATTAACAGGATTTTCGAACTCAGTGGTGGATTCACATATATGCTTGGGTGGGCCAGCACCCATCCTTAACTGTTTAAAGTTTGCATATTTGGCTTTAATTTTTTTTTTAATTTTTATAAATTAGTCTTTAAATTTTAGAGAAAACTGTATATTTAGTACCTAGCTATGCCTGTATATTTAGTACCTAGCTATGCCCGTGTTATTGTTTTGGTACCCCAACTATTATTTTTTGGCAAATGATACCTAACATTACGTTTTTGTTATATTTTTTGTACCTCTACGTTAAAGACTAACGGAGATGATGATGTGACTTTTATAATCACATTTTTAGTCCAAAACACTTATACATATAACCAATTTAGTCCAAAATTCATTAATTTAAAACATCATCTTAATTTTGGGGGTAAAACTGCAAATTATGTTCGACTGGAAAAAATGATGAATTTACAATTTTAATCTAAAAAAGAAAATAATGTTTAAATTGATAGAATTTTAGACTAAAAGATTGTATAAGTTTTTGGACTAAAATTGTTATTAACTCAAGCCGCGTTACTATTTCCGTTAGCTCTTAACGGTCAAAGTACCAAAACAAAACAAAACAAAAACGTAACGTCATGTACCATTTTACAAAAAATAATAGTTGCGTACCAAAAAAAATAACGCGGGAATAATTGACGTACTAAATATATATATATTTTAAATTTTATAATTTGTGCCTATCTTAAAATTTTAAAATTTTATGACCTTCAAAAATATTTTAATTTGTGTCCATAAAAAAAAAGTCTAGATCCATCCCTCTTCGAACTCATCATCAAATGATCAAAGGAAAGAATTAAAGTAGTGGAGTAGTTATTATTTAAGCCTTTTGATTGCAGAAAGGGTGTCTGGTTTGGTGCGAAGTTCAGAATTAAAAAGATGTCGTGAAAAGATGTATCTGTGGCAGCGTAAACACAACAGCAGAGCCTAATCATCCTAGTTTTGGGATGGAACAAGTTTGGTTGTCCTGTCTACACCGCCATTATTGTGAGATGATATCCATCCAACGCTCGGATCGGATTCGTACACTACCTTTTTGCTGCCCCATGGCATTTCCCTTGATAGAATTATTATCCGAATTTACTTGAACTTATATTGTTATTTAGGGATGAAGGGAGCTTATGATGAGCAATGTGAGATGGTTGTAGTCGTTGATGTTTGGGTCGGGTTTTTTTTTTTTTAAGTTTGAACAGAGAGTTTTAGTCAATGATGAATATAAAAAAAGAAAATAAAAAAAATAAAATGGGTACTGATTCGATATTTGTTGATCTCATCTTGAGAAAATTAATAGCTTCCCCTTTAGTTACATTAAGAGAGGCATGACAGATTTGTTAAGTTTAGACCTTGTTAGGTATGATACACATGATAGAATAGGTTTGTCGGTCGATAAATTTAGCTGGTGAGTCATATAGTCTTGATATTTGCCATATTAGAGATTACATCATTTCTAATAAGATTATGAACTTTAACATTTCGTATTCTGAATGATATAATAGATAGAGATATATAACGTAGAGGAGTATTGAGTATTGACATAGAACCTAATAAATAAAAAAGAGCTTAAACAAATATTGTAAACGGTAGCATACTTTTTTTTTTTACTGTCTTTTCGAGTTTGGGTTTTATCATGAATAATTTAGACTGACTCGCATTGCACACTTAGTTTTGGGGAGTGAGTCTTCTAGTGAAATTTTCTGCATACACAAGATCTCAAACTCGAGACCTGCTTAGACGATACCAAACTACTTACCACTTGGACCAAACCTCGTGAGTTAAACGGTAGCATACTTTAATATTAAATCCTTTATTTAAAGTAGCAAACCTTTGTAATTAAGCACATAAAAACAATGATAAAGCAGATTCAGTCCTTGTACATACCACACTGCATGTCCTTTGCCCAACACCGTTCGATACAGTGCCGCATGCATGCATCTCTAAAGTGATCGAGACCAACCCATTTCTTCTTTATTAAGTATTACATTTTGAATTTTCCAAAATAAAGTACTACATTTTGAAGGGAGTTTTTTGTTATTTTAATGGCTCAACCATCCATAAAGTTTGCAAAATAACCTTTAAAAGGAAAAAAAAATCCTGAAGATCTAATTCAAGAAATTGGCCAGTGGTTTATGTTGTCCTTTCCATATTTTACATTACTACAAGCACTACTGTTCTTTTCTTTCCTTGTGGCATCCAAAGTTTGCTGGAGTAAACATTTGATTATTTTATTTTGGACATGTGTGGTTGGTTCCGAGTTTGATTAATTTAGTTCGATTTAAGTCGGGTTTTAAAATCTTCAATTTATTTTAGTTCATTTTAAGCTTCTTTAGTTTGACACTTCGATTTTTTTTAATAGTCTAAAGGTGATTACAAAGTAGTATCTATTCATAGATATTCTTAACCCTTTAACAATGCACACACACCTTACAAACAAAACGATTAAACCCGAATTTCCTAAAATTAATATCATCATCCGCTTTTTCATGTTGGGTTTGACATTTAGATTTTTTAGGTCGGTGTCATTTAAGCTCGGATAATTTCAAGCGTGACACTTAAGTATTTCAAATTCAAGTTATCCACGACTTGAATTATTTTAACTTATTAAGTTCAATTTTAAAATGGAGTTAGATGGAAGTTAAATAAATTGTTTAAACAAGTTAAATTTATTTTATATTTTTTAATAATTAAATTATTTAAAATAAAAAACAATAAAGTAAATTTAAGTTAAATACTCCATTTATAAGAAAAAGTATTTGTTGTTTTCTTTTGATTTGACCAAAACAATCATTATTGTTCACAATAGTTAGTTCAATCAACTAAAAACTAGATAAATTATTAAATGAGTCTAGTTCACTATGTTATTTATGGTCCATTCAATGCTATTTTCTATAAAATTAATATCTTATACTTAATATTAGAGAAAATTAATATCTTATACTTAATTTTCCTAAAAATTAATATCTTAATAATTAAAAAAAAATGTATTCGATAATCCAACATTAAATCACTTGATAGAATTTTCTATAAAAATGTGTTGAAAATGATAAGTAAATAATGACCTACTTATCATTTAATAGAGAAAATATTCCAACACATTTTAAATTTATTTTTATTTATTTGAAAGATATTTTTCTTCAAATTTTAAATTTATCAAACAATTTACTATATCTGGTACTTAATTTTAAACAAAATATCAATCAAATTTTAAAACTAAAGTAAATATTTAATTTATTTTAAGTTTATCAAACAATACCTAATATGTTGAGGCCAATTATAGAACATAGTCATAATATAATTTGCTCAGTTGAGGCCAATGTTCCCAAAGTTGAAGCACAACCTTTACCATGAATAAATGCTTGGCCATCTATCTTGGCCTTAGCTACTCCCAATCCTACATTTTTATTTCTTTAAAACCTCATCTATATATGCATATAATAGTTGAAACTATAGCCCCACCGTATATTTAATTCAACTGGTCCATCACTACATCTTTCAATCTCCAGTTGCAAGTTTGTTTACTTCTCGATCTATTAACTGATTAATTTAAATTAAGTACTGCAAATATCTGTAATGAGAGTATTTCTCTCAACCTAAATTGAGCAATTTAAAATATCATGATTCTAAACATTGACATTATTTAAAGGATCTAGTGGCTTACTATACTAGATCAATTAATCATTGGTTTCATTCAAATCTTTAACCCTTTTCAATAATAATTCAAGTATCAATTATTTAATAAATGTGGTAAACATAACATCACACATTTGAACATGATTAATGCATGGTCAATGCAACAAATTTATTACATATTTGTTGATGAAGATTTTGGGCAACACTAAACAAGGAGGTGAAGATAGTGGTCGATGAAGGTTTGGGGGAGAAGAATGGTGGTTCACCTATCGGAGGATGGGCAAAGAGTCACACTAGGAGGTGGTTGCATGTAGAGTCAGGCGGTTGACCCCTGGTTGACTCAGGGTCAAGAGCCGCAAACAATCTAGAATGAGTGGTCGGAACCATGTAGGAGAGAGAAAGGGAGATCGGTGTAGTAGAGTTGTCATAGAATCATCATTGTAGAATCGTTGTCCTCCCTTTTGTCTTTGGTTTTAGGGTTTTTATATCCCCTTCTTGTTGTAGATGGAATGATGTTTTATGAGACCGTGTCAGGCCTAGTGAAGACTATTGATGGGCTGGAAGGTGGTGACTTGGCTACAGGTCGAGCTGGCGAGTCAGAAGGTCTTGAAGGTTGTCTTTTCGTAATGCATCAGCTGAGTATGAAAATGATTCGGGGGATAGGGGCTTCGGAAGTCGTATTATCTCGCATGCTGAGGAGTAGTGCGAAGACTAAGAGCTCCAGTAGTTCTGCAGTGGAGGCTTACAAATCTTGAAGGTTGGTAGGTTCCAGAGATAAGCCTTTGAGGAGAGGCGGGCGTCAGATGCTGCTCTGGTGACTTCTGAAGGTCTTGATGCCGAAGTGTAGTGCGAAGATGGTGGTGTATTCCGAAAACATTTGACGGAGGTACAATAATATTATATTTAAATTTAGGGTTTTGGACATGTATTTTGTAGTGAAAAGAATATTGGCATGTATTGTATTTATGTTTATCGACACGAAACGAAAATACGAGATACAACTAGCATAATAATGTAAAATTGATTTAGTTCAATCACGTGTGAGTTTGGTACATGTGTTAAATTTGTCTAAATATATTCTGATTAGAGTTCTCTAAATGTGTTTTGATTCATCAAAATATTCAATGATATAAATATAATGATTAATCACGATTATAGATTTTTATTTGAGAAATATTGATTTATACTCTTCCTCTATTTGATTTGGTGTATTAATTCTCTATTTGATTTTGGGCGGTTGCATTTCACATCACCTCCTTGATAAAATCTTATGACTACATGAATCTGTTGGGCAGTTCTAGTAAAATATGAAGTGTTCACTGTTCAGGGACGAAATCAAAACTTCAATTTAAGGGGACAAAATGTATTATTTAAGTTAAGGGATAATGTATAATTATCTTATAAAATTTCCAAATCTATTACATAAATTAAAGGGGAAATTTTTGAAGGGTGGGGTCGTGGGATTAGCCCTCCCACCAATTGAATAGGTCCGTCACTGGAAGGAATAAAAATCATGTTTTCTTTTATGCCCGTCTCTAGTGGCGAAGTCAAAATTTTCATATAGTGGGGTCAAAGACTTCGAGGTACGAGAATTCTCATATTACTACAATATTGTAACCCCCTAGACTGACCTATGCATAAATCTAAATCTAGTATATCACATTTGTTACCATAAATCTTTTTATGAAATTATTTAAGAAATTGAAAACAAAATCGAGAAATAATGGATTCAACATAAACGATTTAAGTTAACCAAAATAAACCATAGCCAAAATTTGTAAATGCATCACAAGCCATATATGGCAACATCAACTAGTATAAAATATAAAGTAACAAAATATAGGCTCATGTCACCGTAATAGAACAATCCGGAAGATAGAAACATTACAATAATCGATGTATATCAAATGTGTCGATCTTCCAAGTGCCAGGTCCGAAAGCCTATCCAAAATCTGAAAGGGAAAAGATTTGGGGTGTGAGCTTGGAAGCTCAGTGTGCTCCAATAGTGCCAGTAAAATAGTATATATATAATTCAGAAAACATGAAATATTTCATAAAACAAGTTATAAGTGCAACCATAGTTTTTATGCAACCTATCTACCCTCTAACCAAACTCCAGGATACAGTTCCCCAGAACAGTATCACATCTAGGCATTAAGCCGAGCCCAATGGGCAAGGGTACCATCCTAAGGGGATACCTTGGGTCACGGGCAGAATTACCCCAGCCGAAGCATGGGAACCGAATATGGGCAGAGTCATTAAAGCCGTAGCTGATAATTCGAGTACGGGCATTAACCCTGGCCATTAGGCGAGGGTACCATCCTAAGGGAGTACTTTAGGTCACAGGCGGAATTACTCCAGCTGAAGCATGGAAACCTTATACGGGAAAAATTCCAGCCGAATCAGGGCTGAACCTTTATCACTTCATCTCATAACCCAAGTACCCCAACTAATCAGTCTAGACAGCATCATAGTAGACGATAATGAACAGTGATAACAATTCTTAATAACACATTTTTATACGAATAAACAGTAACCATAGAGCATGCTTACCATATCGGGTACTAGGGCATACTTCGAACATACAATATGATCATGCTTACTTTCAGAAAACGTATTATGTTTATGCAAATTCAATCTCGTAAATCATGTGCATATGATCAGTTTGATAAAACATATATAGCAAGTGAGTCAGTATGCAAAACAATCATGTAGCACACAAGGAACATACCTTAAAGTCAAGGTCTGAATCTACTGGGTACCGGGACCACGCTATGCTACGGTGCTGGAACCTATATTGACAAATATTTGGGTTACTTTAGAAATTATATTTATACCAGAATAAATTACTATGTTACAGATCCATACGGGTCACAATAGACTCACGCGGTTGAGCAGGTCGGGAGGGCTGAGCTGACTAGCGATCAAACATATCTTGAGTACCTTAAACAAATAATATTTCTTGTCAGAATTCTTAATCCAAATATTTTCTCTTAAATAGAATAATTAAGATACTTATGCATGATCAGATTTGAGGTCTATTTTGGAGGCTTTCAGGTTAGAATTTCATGAAACGGGCTTCAAAAACGGACTCAGGACATCGAAAAACGTAAAAATAAGAGTTTTTGAAAATTTTAACTTTTTGGTCAACGTCAATGCTGACGTCAGCAGTCAACGCTGACATCATCGGTCAATGCTGACATCAGTAGTTAACACTGACGTCAACGGTCAATAGTTTAACTCGGGCAAGTTGACTCACTAAGTTAACTCGGTCGAGTTGACTCACTGAGTTAGCTCGGTCGGGTTGACTCACTGAGTTAACTCGACCGGGTTGACTCACTAAGTTAGGATCAAATGGGTCAGGGTCACACGGGTCGGGTCAAATGGGTCGGGTCAGACGGGTCAAACCAAACGGGTCGAACCAGGTTAGACCGGACCGGTTTACAGGCGAATCGGTCACGGTGGCCAAAATTCGCACCGGCCGGCGCGTGAAGCTCTCACGCCACCTTACACGGCCAGAAAACATCCCAAAATGTATATTTTTGACTGAAATTAACCAATAATACATCCAAAATTCCAAAATCATGCCAAAACAGACTAAAACCAGCCCAAAACTTATCGTACTTACCAAATTGGCTCAAACTCCGGCGGAGGTTCGATTGTTGTCGGTTGAACGAGGGGTGACCAAGATCTGACTCGTCTCGAGGTGAAGAAGACGATGGTGGCCACCGATTTACCAACGGACGACCGTGGCGGCTTGAATCAAAGTCAAATTTAAAAGTTGATAACCTAGGTTCGTCCAACCTTCTAACTTCAATTGTCAGCAAAAGGCACAATAGACGAGAGAGTGACCTTATGGATTTTTGTCGGGGCTCGATAGGGAATAAGATGGTGGCGGCGGTGGCAGCCACGCCGCGATAGTGAAAAAGATCAAGCGGTGGCCGATTAAGGGTAGGTGAGATAATGATTTTGGGGGGTTTCTGGAGCCTTTGGTTCGAATCAAATCGGAAATGAAGAGTCAAATTTGGTTTTATTAATTTCAATATAACCGAACTGAAAAGGGTTAAAACTTTCTTTAGGAAAACCATATTAGAAATGAGCTTTAGCTCAATTGGTTACCCATTTCCAATGCAGCCAAGGTCACGGGTTCAAACCCCGTTGGCTGCAATTTCTCTATATTCTTTTTTTTTGCATTCAACATTCATTATTTCTATTTTTTTAAACAGGTGTTACAACTCTCCCCCTTAAAAGAAATTTCGTCTTCGAAATTTACCTAGATTGAACAAGTGTGGAAACTGCTCTCTCATAGATTTCTCGGTCTCCCAAGTGGCTTCTGCAGGACTACGGTTACTCCACTGGACCTTAACCATAAGAATGCACATGCTCCTCAAAACTCTATCATCAAAATATAAAATCTGCACAGGCACTTCCTCATACGATAAGTCTGGTCTCAACTCGACGTCATGAACCTGAATAACATGACTCGGGTCTGGGTGGTACTGTCTCAACATAGATACATGAAATACATCATGGATACGGCTAAGCTGGGGAGGCAACTCAAGCTGATAAGCAACAGGCCCAACTCTCTTTAAAATACGATACGGTCCGATGAATCTCATACTCAGCTTGCCTTTGCGTCCAAATCTCAGAACTTTCTTCCACAGAGATACTTTTAAAAAGACTTGATCACCAACCTCAAACTCAATATCTTTTCTCCTCCGACCAACATATGACTTTTGTCTATCAAAAGCCTCTTTCAGGCGATCACAAATCAACCTGACAGTCTTCTCAGTCTCCCGAACCAAATCGGGGCCCAAAGTCTTTCAATCATACAACTCTGTCCAGCATATAAGAGTATGGCCTTACGACCATACAAAGCCTCATATGGTGCCATACGAATGCTCGCCTGGTAACTATTATTATAAACAAACTCGGCCAGTGGCAAGAAGTCTTCCTAGCTGCCACGGAAGTCAATCACACAACCTCGCAACATATCCTCAAGAATCTGGATCACCCTCTTAGATTGACCATCTGTCTGCGGATGAAAAGATGTACTAAAATTCAGACGGGTACTCAAGGCATCCTGCAAAGCCTGCCAAAATCAGGAGGTAAACCTCGGGTCTCGATCAGAAATAATAGACAAATGTACACCATGAAGCCTGACAATTTCAAAAATATACAACCTAGCCCTCCAGTGAATAAATAACTCAAATATGAATAAAATGAGCAGACTTGGTAAGTAGATCAACAATCGCCCAGATCGAATCCTTTTTAGAAGGAGTCAGTGGCAATATGGTAACAAAGTCCATCGTGATCCGTTCCAATTTCCACTCAGGAATCCTGATAGGCTGCAAGAGACTAGAAGGATGTTGATGTTCTGCCTTAACCTGTTGACAAGTCAGACATCTAGCCACATAATCTGAGATATCCTTCTTTATGCCTACCCAACTGTACCTCTGCCTCAAATTTTGGTACATCTTATCCCCACCGGGATGCATAGCATAAGGGCTACTATGAGCCTCACTAAGAATAGCTCGCTTCAACTCTGCGCCGTCAGGCACACAGTAACGACCCTTGAATCACAAAACCTCATCCTGATCAAAGGCATAAACAGATATAGATCCCTACTCAACCTGCTGTATGACAAGAAGTAAGGAACTGTCTAGAAGCTGTTTGGCCTTGATCTCTTCGGCTAAGGTCGGCTTAACCTGTAACTCAGCCAATAAACTGCCATAATCAAACATACTCATCTTGGCAAACAAAGACCTCAGATCTGAAATAGCCTTATGGCTTAAAGCATCAGCAACCACGTTAGCTTTCTCCTGGTGGTACTCAATCTTACAATCATAATCCTTAAGAAGCTCTAGCCAACGATGTTGTCTCAGATTAAACTCCTTTTGAGTAAAAAGATACTTCAGGCTCTTATGATGTATATAGATGTAACACTTCTCCCCATAGAGATAGCGTCTCCAAATCTTTAAAACAAAGACTACAACAGCCAACTCCAGATCATGTGTGGGATAATTACACTCGTGAGGTCTCAACTGGCGTGACGCATAAGCAATTACCTTCTCATCTTGCATCAGAACACAACCAAGCCCGGAACGTGAAGCATCGCTATAAACTGTAAAGTGCTTCCCTGAATCGGGTTGGGTCAAAACTGGAGCCTGAGTCAAAGCTGTCTTCAATTTCTCAAAACTCTCCTGCTGTGCATCAGTCCAGATGAATGGTACGTTTTTCCTCAACAACTTCGTCAGAGGGGAAACAATGATAGAAAAACTGTAACACCCTTAACGTATACTCATAAGCCGAATATACATTAAGGATGTTACGGAGACATTGAAAGAAATCTTGACTTGTAAACTTTTTTATACCAAAATTCATTATTGTAGTTTAACCTTTTTCTCGGTTTTGAATTAAAAACTATGTCAGTCTATTGCAGCTAGTTTTGACCCTGAATTGGTTTATAAAATTCATAATTGAGTTACTGGAATAAAAATATATTTCAGGGTAAAAACTATGTACACTTCCTAGACCCTTTCTTGATTTTAAAAAACTTCTACACGATTAGGGTTAAAATATGTTTAACTGTACCAAAATTCATTGTTACTATTGGCAAACTATATTTCTAAATTTATTCATCACAAAACAATCTTTAACTAGTAAATGTATACTTTAAAATAGTTCAACTATAAAATATTTACATGCCCACTAGATATCAATTTACGATAAGGATGTACTTACTGTAATAACTTGATTTTTCCAAAGGTTCAGCTCCTATTCGCTAGGCAATTCCGGAGAGCCTACGTGTGACATAAGACACACGCTAAGTACGAACTTAGTGAGGCAATTAAACTTATTTATTTAAACATGAGTTGATGTGATTTAACGTGTCATATAAAAGTGCATTTCATATTTCTCTGTAGCATGGCAAGTATATCGCAATATACATGTGTCATATATCATAACTATCATATAATTCAGGTTAATAATGTATAACATATTCTTTGTCATAGACATGTTTTCATCCTAAAACATTTCCATAATAGCATAACATAATGATCATGATTATCATGTATCTAATATTCCATAATTTTCATATATCATTTTCATGATTTTCATTATATATCATACTTTCTTATTATCATGTATCATCTTATGGTCATGCTTATATCATGTAATCATTTGTATAACATGTAAATCAAGTATCATCATCATCATGTATCACCACTATCATGTGATTCATGTATCATCATTATCATGTATAACATGAATCATCTATATTCTGTATCATGTAACATTTCTATCATATATCATGTAACATTTCTATCATGTATCATGTAACATTTCTATCATATATCAATAACATTTCTATCATGTATGTCATGTACTTCTCTGTCATGTAACATGTAACTTCTTTTTCATGTATCATGAAATCATGTAACATCTTTTTCATGTATCATGTAACATCTTGTTATTATTATCATCGTGTATGACTAGAGGCCCATGGAAACCCTGTAGCCTATCTGCATCGTAGTGCCATGTAGAGTACGTACTCGAGATGACGCTCTTTGCTCCTCATATAAACACCTCATTAGTGCATTTTGCACTATGGGCTTGGATCCCCAGGGTGTATATTGTTTCATTTTAATCTTGTTGTTATCCATTTCTCATGTATGCATATAATGCATCATCATTTATGCAAACAATAATTCGTACCTGGTATTCCATCAAGCTTGCCATGTCGAGCAATGTATCATATCATGTATTATAGAGAAATGCAATGCCATTTTCAATGTAACGCAAACATATATAACTGCACTCACCTAGGCCATGTAATAGTATGCCTCACTAAGCTTACTCGAGGTTCTTATCTTTCTTTTTATCACTGATTCTCCTTCGATCTCTTTTAGAACTGTATAAGACCAATCTGACATATTTATCATTTCTCTTACGTTAAACTTAAATTTAACATTGCTAACTTGATCCTTAAACATAACTATTCGAAAATAAAATTTTTCTAAAATTTCCCAATATCCTTCAAAGTTGTCGAATTGGTCCTTAGGTCCTTAGTGACCATTTTGAACATTAAACAATTGTTCAAGCCTAATTTGAACAATTTTCATAATCATTTACTAATTTTGGACTAATACCCTTTTAGTCCTCAAACTTTATAAAAGTGACATTTTAGTCACTACTTCACTTTTGTACATAAATTCATGTACAAATAAACCATTCATTTATTGCCTAACATTTTAGAAATTTTCCTTCAACTTTATTCAATTTAGTCCTTCAACATTCTTTTATTTCGAAATGGGTCCCTAAATTCCTTTTCCTGACATTTAAATCCTTCAATTTTCATAGCATACTTAAATCTTCAATTCTATCAATTTTCCATAAATTCAAGACCAATCCCTAACTTTTACTAAATTGTCGAATTGGTCATTGAATTTCCAAAAAATTTCATTTTGGTCCCTAATCACCAATTCAAGCTACTTTCACCATAATTCAATGATTCCCATGCTAAAATAAAATTCACAATAATTTCCCCCAATTTTTCCAAATTTTCAAAATAGCCCCTAATTTACAACTTGGGGAAATTATTCAGCATATCATCAAAATAGGTCTCCTAACATCATAATTCAATCAATTTCATCCTTAATTTGACATCTTGACCAAAACCCCTAAATTTTAGGGTTAGGGTTTATAATCTCTAACATGGAGTTTATCCAATCTCAACCTTAATTCCATGTTTAAATCATCAATTTAACTATCTACTAGTCTAATTCTATTATCAACTTCAATTTCTACAATCAATCTTCATCTATATCATAACTCATACTTGACTTTTATCATGCAAAAATACTGTCAAAATGAAGAGAATCAAGTGTAGAACAATTTACCTAAATAAACTTTGCTTGAAACTTGTATTGATTTCTTCAAAATTGGCTTGAAAGTTCGAAACTCCTTCCTCCTATTTTTTTTTTCAGAATTTGAACAGCCCTTTGGTAGAGAAGATGATTTTTATCATCTTTTGATCTATTTAATCCACATGTAAAATTAAATGAATTTTAAATTCATTTAAATAATGAATTTAGTAATTTGCCCTTTTTTATAATGGCCAAGATTCAATCCCATCAAAATCAATGGCCATGATTTAATCCATGTGTAAATCTTCTTCCAAAATTGCCCTCAAAGTTTCAAAATATTTCAAAAATTCCATCCATGGCAAATGTCCAATTTGCCCTCCAACTAGACTTTATTTACAACAAGTCTTGAAAATTGCCATTCCATCGCGATCTAACTAAATCTAGTTAGAATCCAACTAAATGTAATAAAATATTCATGAAATAATATTTTATGAATTGTTCCATAATCATTGAAACTGTCTTTAAAATTTCAATTCGATCCGATATACTGATATCCATCAAATACTTCTACTACGATTTTACTTTTTCCGAACTATTGGATTTATTCTGAAAATTCTATATTTCCATATTCGGAGAATAAACTCTATTATCCCATAAAAACTTCCTTTTTCCAAGGACTTACACTGAATTTTCCTAACTCAGTCTATTATTCTGATAGTTATAAAAAATCTTCATAGAATAAATTTTTCTTAAAATTACTTTATCGATAATCCATACGAATTTTCTCTACTCTTACTGAGTCCAAAATATCGATCAGAAACACTTTTATGGGACATTCCCGGAGGTCACCCATCCTAATATTTCCCTGGCCTAAGCACGCTTAACAATTTTATTCAATCCAAATTCGAATAATATAAGCCTCATATGAAAAATTCAGTAACACAGAAATACCACTCGTGGGGGTGAACTATCCATTTACAGGGTTAAATTACATAACTTTTTATAGTTACACTTTGGTCCCTAAACTTTTCCAAAGTTTACACTTTAACCCCTAAAATTTCAAAAAATACAATTTGGTCACTAGTCCAAAAATTGGGATATTACAAAAAAAAACCTAGGCAAAACGTCTGTAATACCCAACTAAGCCAAGAAACTGCGAATCTCAGATATATTCTTAGGCTGCTTCCAACTCACGATGGCTTCATTCTTACTCGGATCGACCTAAAAAGTCACTTCAGTGAGCCAGAATTCACACTTGCTCAATTTAGCATACAACTGATACTCTCTAAGAGTTTGCATAATAATCTTTATGTGCACTGCATGCTCTGCCTCAGTCCGAGAATAGACCAGAATGTTATCGATGAATACCACAACGAACTGATCCAAATAGGGCCAAAACACACAGTTCATCAGATCTATAAAGGCCACAGAAGCGTTAGTCAAACCGAAAGACATCACTAGGAACTCGTAATGCCCGTATCTGGTGCGAATAACTATCTTTGCAACATCAGACCCCTTTATTTTTAGCTGATAATACCCAGATCGAAGATCAATCTTTGAGAAAACAGAGGCTCCCCAAAACTGGTCGAACAAATCATCAATCATGGGTAGGGGATATTTATTCTTTACGGTCAACTTGTTCAACTTTCGGTAATCAATACATAACCGAAATGAACCATCTTTCTTCTTGACAAACAAAACTTGAGCTTCCCAGGGTAAAGAGCTAGGTCGAATGAAACCTCGATCGAGGAGCTCTTGCAACTGGCTCTTTATGAGCCATATGATATGGGTTCATAAAAATTGGCGCTGATCCCGGATAAGTCTCAATTTTAAACTCCACGTCTCTGTCCGGCGTCAAACTAGGTAACTCCTTAGGTAACACATCAAGAAACTCCTTCACTATAGGTATTTCTTCAATTTTCGATAAAGAACCCTTCGTATTCAAGATACATGCAATAAAGGTCTCGTAACCCTTCCGGATCATTTTATCAGTAGTTAAGGCAGATACCACATTGGACAGATACCCACGTCTCTCACCAACTAGAATAACCGTCCGGTCATCAGAAGTCTTCATAATCGCTCTCTTGGACTCACAATCCAGATTAACATGATGTTCAGATAACCAATCCATACCAAGAATCAGATCAAACTCCTCTAACGGTAGCTCCAAAAGGTCGACTGGAAATGTTTCCTCTTAAACTTCAAGGGGACATCGTCTGAAGACCTTATTCATGATTATCGACTGACCTACTGGACTCATAACAGTAACTGTATTCTCAGCGATCTCAGCTGTAATATGAAGATCTTGGGACACATATTTTGATATATAGGAATGGGTAGAGCCGTTGTCAAGTAATGTAAAATATATAACAAAAAATATAGTAAATGTACCTGCAATAACATAAGGCTTGCCTCGATCATCACGACGTCTGGTGCCATATATCAAAGCAGGCTGTCTAGCCTCAGACAAGGCTGGTCCTCCACTCTGATGTGTTCGGCCTCTACTATCAGATCTAGCAGCAGATTCTGAACCTCTACCCTGATAACGACCTAAGGAAGGTGTTTGAACAGATGCCTGCGAACGGGCCGAAGTTTGAAAATGAGAAAGGGTCTGAGTCGATACTCTGTCTGTAGAAGGTGGGTGCGAACACTTTTTTTGGAAATGGTCAGTAGACCCACATCGAAAACAAGCACCCGACAGCTTCTTGCATTCTCCTCGATGTAATCTACTACAATACTCACATACTGGTACATGAGAGAATCCTAACGAACCACCCCGACTAACGACTGAATCTTAAGGTGCCGCAGGCCTGAAACTCGATCCACCTCTCTGATAGGAAGCAGTACGAGCCCTCTTATCAGGGCGTGCACGAGATTCACTCTGACCAAAATATCTCCTAGCTCAATCTCGGTCTTGTCCTCGATCTATGTCTCTATCTCGATCTCCACCACTATGTCTGGCTACTAAAATCTTTATCTCTTCTACAGTCTTGGCCCGATTCAATAAGTCTTCAAATACCTCATCATGATGTGTAGCAATACGATCACGTATCCCAATTTGAAGTCTCTCTAAGAACTTGTTACATCTATCTTTCTCGGTAAATACTAAACAGTGCCATATCTCAACAGATTCAGAAACTGCAACTCATACTCAGCCACGGTCATGAAACCTTGCACCAAGTCTTTAAAGGCCTGCGCATCTCTCTCAAGAACCACTCGCCCAAAAACGATTCCTAAACTGCTCCTTAAAGAAGTCTCATGTCAACCGCTTAGAAGGCACACTGCTCATGACTGATTACCACCAAGTGTGGGCATTTCCATCCAACATAAATACAGTTCCCTGATATTTCTTGGCTAGCTCCAAACTCAACTGGTCCATACGCCTCTCGGTATAATAAAACTAATTTTCTGCCTCCATCGGTTCCCCACTAAGGGATCCAGAAAAGCTCATAACCCCGTTAGCAATAAGTCTGAGAGATAGGAACTTCTGGTACAATGCTCGTCGCTCTCATTGCACCCTGAATCAATTGGAGAAACTGTCTACTCAGGGTCTCATCAGTAATTTCTGCCATAGGTGTAGGTCCAAAAACTCTCAGTCCTCTAATCGGGGTCGTCATATTGATACTGGTAGTAGGTGGTAGTTCAATCGGTGTAGCAGAATTACTAGGGGCGAGAGGATCTATCGAAACTAGAGGATCACTTATCGGTTCATCTATCGGGTCGACGAACCTAGCAGCTCGACCTTGACCGCGGGCAGGTCGACGACCTCTACGGGTACTCATATCGGAGAATCTCTACAAAAGGTAACATTTAGGGTCAGAACTGGTACTGGAGAATCGCACACAGATAAATATATAAAACTTGGTGACATGACCTTTAAAAACATATTTGCAAAACGTTTTACAAAAATATTTTATTTAAAACCCATTTACAGTCCGAGGTTTGTAAAACCAAAAGCTCTTATACCAACTAAATATAACCCCCTAGACCGGCCTATGCGTAAATCCAAATCTAGTATATCACATTTGTTACCATAAATCTTTTTATGAAATTATTTAAGAAATTGAAAACAAAATTGAGAACTAATGGATTCAACATAAACGATTTAAGTTAACCAAAGTAAACCATATCCAAAATGTGTAAATGTATCACAAGCCATATATGGCAACATCATCGAGTATAAAATATAAAGTAACAAAATATAGGCTCATGCCACCATAATAGAACAATCCGGAAGATAGAAACATTACAATAATCGATGTATATCAAATGTGTCGATCCTCCAAGTGCCAAGTCCGGAAGCCTATCAAAAATCTGAAAAGGAAAAGATTTTGGGTGTGAGTTGGAAGCTCAGTGTGCTCCAATAGTGCCAGTAAAATAGTGTATATATATAATTCAGAAAACATGAAATATTTCAGAAAACATGAAATATTTCACAAAACAAGTTATAAGTGCAACCATAGTTTCATGTAACATATCTACCCTCCAACCAAACTTCAGGATGCAATTCCCCAGAACAGTATCACATCTAGGCATTAACCCGAGCCCATTGGGCAAGGGTACCATCCTAAAGGGATACCTTAGGTCAGAGGCGAAATTACCTCAGCTGAAGCATGAAAACCGAATATGGGCAGTCACTCCAGCCGTAGTTGAGGATTCGAGTACGGACATTAACCCTGGCCATTAGGTGGGGTACCATGTAATATCCCAACTTTTGCTTAAGGGACAAAAATGTAATTTTTGAAAAGTTTAGGGGTCAAAGTGTAAAATTTGGAAAAGTCCAAGGACAAAAGTGAATAATTTCCCAAAAAGCAATTTTATTCGATATAAGAGTAAACCGGATCGAAATAGGTACCTTGATATCGATTTTAAGAATTAAGATGCAGAAGAAGGTACCGAATTTGGATCGAATGAAATTGTTAAGCGTGCTCAGGTAAGGGAAATACAAGGATGGGTGACCTTTTGGGAAATATCACATAATAGTATTTTGATCAGCAAAAATGATTCAGAAGAAGTGAGAAAGATTCGTATAAAAGTTTGATGAAGAATTTTTAAGAAAGATATTACCTGATAGAGATTTCGGGTAATTATCGATATTTTTGGATCGAGTCAAAATTTTTAAGTTGACTTTATTAAATGGAGGATTTTGTATTAAGTTGTGAAATTATTTAGGAAATTTTGGAAATAACAGATTTCCAAAGTAGAGGTGATAGTTCGATAAAGGAAATGTATCTGATAAATTTTTTTTGGTAATTATCGGTACATCGGATCGAATTGAATTTTAAAGACAGTTTCAAAAAATTATAGAAAAGTGATAAGGTATTATTTTATGGATATTTTATGACATTTGGTTAGATTCTAACTATAGTTAGAATATGAAGGAAAGATTATAAAAATTCAAAGGAAAAGAATTTGGAAATCGTATTGACTGAAATTTGAATTTTTGGATTGAATAAAAATTCTAAGATATTTTGGGGAGATGGCCGGTTGGTTTGGAACTAGATGTTGTTCAATTTTAATGGAATGACATATTTAAATAAGGTTTGTAAATAGGAATTTGGTTGAGGGACAATTTTGTAAAATGTATTAAAATGAATTTAAAATTCATTTTAATTTTACATGTGGCTTTATATAATTTATACATGTATATTAGTATAATAAATGAACAAAAATTTGTTCATTTTGTTCTTCATTTGCCGTGAGACATGGTGAAAGAGGGAAAAAAGTGATTTTTACATTTCAAGCCAAATTTAGAAGGTTTTAAGCTTGATTCAAGGTATGTTACTTTAGAATAAATTGTTCTATGCTTCAAGCTCTTCATTTTGATAATAATTAAGCATAGTATTATGAAGAAGAAGTTTGGTAGTGTTGAGAATTCATTTGGATTTTGAAAGGAATTGATGAATGAAGCTAGAATTGTATGAAGTTGATGATAATTAGTTGAAAACAAGTTTGATTTTGAATTAATTTCATGTTGAAATTATAAGCCCTAACCCTAATAATTGGGGATTTTGGTTAGGAAGTGAATTTAAGGATGATATTGATTGAATTGTGTTGTTGGAAGCTTGATTTTGATGTTAGAATGAATAATTTCCCAAGTTTGTGTTTTAGTGACCATTTCGAACATTTATGGAAATTAGGGGAAATTATTGAAAATTTTATTTAAGCATTGGAAACATTGAATTATGATGAAAGAAGCTTGAATTTGAGGTTAGGGACCAAAATGAAAATTTTTGGAACCTTAGAGACCAATTCGGCAAATTGAGAAAAATTAGGGATTGGTTTTGAATTTATGGAAAATTGATAGAAATGAAGATTTAAGTATTTTATGAAAGTTGGAGGGTGGAAATAACAAGAAAAGAAAGTTTAGGGACCTATTTCGAAAATGAAGGAATAGTGAAGGACTAAAGTGAATAAAGTTGAAAGTTTAAGAAAAACTCTCTAAAACTATTAGAAATAAGTAAATGGTTTAATTGTACATGAATTTATGTACAAAAATGAAGTTGTGGCTAAAATGTCACTTTTATAAAGTTTGAGGACTAAATTGAATAAAGTTTGAAGTTATTTATGAAAGTTGAGTAGAAAACTGAATTTGAGCAGTAAGTTTGAAAATTCACCATAAATTTCACAAAAATAGTTAGAAGGTGGATTTTATACCGATGTAAATATGTGTTCGTCTAGTTTCGTGTCCAACAAACGGAAACTGATTTCGAGTTCCGAGCAAAAAGATATGAATTTTAAGTGGTGAAAGGTAAGAAAAACAGTTTAGCAGTCTGCTTCGAATTTAGTCCTGGAAGTTGACTTTGAAAATTCACTATAAATCGTACAAGTTGAATTTGAGCTATTAATTTATATGGTTGAAGAGCTTATTGAATCTAGATTATTTCAGAACAAACGGAATCGAATTTCGAGTTGTAAATTATTTTATAGAAATATTTCTTTGAAGGTAGTACAAGCTGTCAGAGAATGGAAAGTGAGATATTTTGTATCTAATGTTAGCTAGCAAGCTTGAAAGAACTATATGAAGTTCTAAATAGTTATCAAGGACCAAAGATGAGTTTTGAGACAGTATAAAGAAGGGAAGAGGGATTTGTATATTTGAATGATCAAATAATACAAAAGTTTAAGAAAGATGCAAACAAGTATAGTATTTGTATTGCACAAATAAGAATTTGATAAGTTTCTAATGAGAAATATTTTTTTATGATATTTGTTTCATGGAAATGAAGTTTGAAGAAATATGGAGCCGGATCCAAAGCCTTCAGAAATAGGTCAATCATCTTCTCAAGATAATTTTTCTAAGAATCCTGAAGTAGATGATGATCATAAGCCGAAAACTAGTAATCTTACCCCGATCAATATCCAAGCTCTAAGTGCTATACGTACGATATCCCAACCATTTCCAGAATTCAAGAAACGAAAAGTTTCAGCTGTAAGAGACTTTCCACCTGGATGTGGAAGGTGTACTCAATCGAACAAGAAGGATTGGGAACCTAAATAATTTCGATGTTAAGTTTAGTGAGGCATATCAATTGCATGGCCCAAGTGAGTGCATTTACATATTTAAATTATAAAATAGGAAGACTAGCGAATAGTCAACCTTAATTAAATAGTGTTACTTGATATAATTGCATGTTGATCTATGGTACCATGAATAAATATATATGACGGAGAACATGACATGAATGATTATTTACACGATTGAACATGATGATGGAGTGATGATAAAAATATTATGTTATGAGAATAAATAATATTATGTTTACGAATATGTCAAGTATGAATATCATGTTATGAGAATAAATAATATGCATGAGATTCATGTCATATGAATGAAACATGCCATGAATTATAAAATGTTTATATGTTTGATTGACTATGATATTGAAATTTATGAAAAGAATGCCCAAGTATTTAGTATGAGAGTCCATGGTATAGTTGGCATGCCATTGAGTCTTTAGCAGCTGCACCCTCATGTTTATGTTAACAAAAGATATTGTGACAAAATGATTGTGTCACATACACCTTGGGGACCTACGCCCTTGGTGTGCACCCTGGGGATCTACGCCCACTGTGCCTGAGTGCACTATCAAAGTGCTTTATGTTTATGGGGAGCAAAGAGCGTCCCCGAGTACGTACTCATCTTTACGTTTATGTTAGACACTACGACGTCATTTCAAGATGACTCGCGTACCTCGATCTCATATAGCGTACTTTGGGCAATGATAAAAGAATTATGTCACGTAAATAAATCATGTTAAGTTTATGAAACATGTCATGAATATGAACCATGCTATGTATATGAAATATGTCAAGTATCATGTTATGTATATGAATGAAAACATATATATGAATCATGCCATGTATGGAAATCATGCAATGCAAAAGAAATATGTCAACCATGTATACAACTTATTTTACGTATATGAATTATGACATGCAAAGCCTTTAGAAATAGGTCAATCATCTTCTCAGGATAATTTTTCTAAGAAATAGGTCAACCATGTATACAACTTATTTTACGTATATGAATTATGACATGCACATGTATCATGTTATGTATATGAATGAAAACATATATATGAATCATGCCATGTATGGAAATCATGTCATGCAAAAGAAATATGCCATGTATGAAAATCATGTTACATAAATAAATCATGCTAAGAATATGAATCATGATACGTAAATGAATCATGTCATGTATATGAACTATGTTTTACATATGAATCATGTCAAGCATGTGAACCATATTGTTTATGTGAATTATATCATGTATATGAATTATGCTATGTATACGAAACATATCATGTATATATGACTTACTTGATGATGACAGAACATTAGAACCATGAGCAAGTTAGGAACTTATAACATGCACATTAATATCTAGTGACCATGGAAACATTGATAGTACTATTCTATCTTAGATAGAGAACTTGATATGAAATCATATGATAAGTATTACTTTACTCTATGTTTTTTAAGTGATATTATTGCCTTACTAAGTTCGTACTTAGCGTGTGTTATTTCACACGTAGGTTCTTCCAAGTAGAGTAGCAAGAGGAGCTGTTAAATCAAGGAATTCAAGTTACATTATTAGTCACGGTATGTACATCTTAAATTATGTTTGATGTCTAGTGGGCATGTACATGTATGTATGTGAGTTTTAAATAGACAAACTGTTTTGTAAACTTAAATTATAATGTGTTTACATATTATTACGAATGTATGAACTTAGAATTTGGTTTTACTACAAGTGATTATGATTTTTCAACATAGTTATGTATAGTTTAACCCTAATCGTGTAGAAATTTTAAAATCAAGAAAGGGTCTAAGAATGGTACATAATTTTCTCCATGAATTATATTTTTATTTTTATAACACATTTATAATTTTTATAAAACAATTCAGGGTCAAAACTAGCTGCTATAGACTAACGTAGTTTTTAATTCAAAACCAAGAAAAGGTTAAACTATAAGATAAAGTTGATATACAAAAAAGAAAAAAATTACAAGTCAAGTTTTCTTTTAATGATTCTGTAGCATCTTTAATGTATATTCGGCTCACGAGTATACGTTAAAGGGTGTTACATACCATCCTAAGGGAGTACCTTGGTCACGGGCGAAATTACCTCAGCCGAAGCATGGGAACCTTATACGGGCAGAATTACCAGCTGGATCAGGGCTGAACCTTTATCACTTCATCTCATAACCCAAGTATCCCAACTAATCAGTCTAGATAGTATCACAGTAGACGATAATAAGCAATGATAACAATTCTTAATAGCACATTTTATACAAATAAATAGTAACCATATAGCATGCTTATCATATCGGGTACTAGGGTATACTTCAAACATACAGTATGATCATGCTTACTTTCAGAAAACGTATTATGTTTATGCAAATTCAATCTCGTAAATCATGTGCACATGATCAGCTTGATAAAACATATATGGCAAGTGAGTCAGTATGCAAAATAGTCATGTAGCACACAAGGAACACACCTCAAAGTCAAGGTCTAAATATACTGGGCACCAGGACCAAGCTCTGCTACAGTGCTTGAACCTATATTGACAAATATTTGGATACAGGTCACAATGGGCTCACGCGGTTGAGCAAGCCGGGATGAGCCGGGCTGAGCTGACGAGTGATCGAACGTATCTTGAGTACCTTAAACAAATAATATTTCTTGTCAGAATTCTTAATCCAAATCTTTGCTCTTAAATCAAATAATTAAAATACTTATGCATGATCGGATTTGAGGTCCATTCTGGAGGCTTTCAGGTTAGAATTTCGTGAAACGGGCTTAAAAACGGACTCGGGATGTCGAAAAACGTAAAAATAAGAGTTTTCAAAATTTTGACTTTTTGTTCAAAGTCAACGTTGATGTCAGCGGTCAATGGTCAATGCTGACATCAGCAGTTAACAGTTTGACTCGAGCGAGTTGACTCACTGAGTTTCAATCGGATTGACTCACTAAGTTAACTCGACCGGGTTGACTCACTGAGTTAACTCGTTTAATGGGTCGGGTCGGACGGGTCAAACCAAATGGGTCGAATTGGGTTAGACCGAACTGGACCGGTTTACAGGCGAACCTGTAACGGTGGCCAAAATTCACACTAGCTGGCGCGTGGAGCTCACGCGCCACCTTACACGAGTGGAAAAATATCCCAAAATGTATATTTTTGACCGAAATTAACCAGTAACACATCCAAAATTCCAAAATCGTGCCAAAACACACTAAAACCAGCCCAAAACTTATCGTACTTACCAAATCGGCTCAAACTCCGGCGGAGGTTCGATTGTTGGCGGTTAAACGAGGGGTGACCAAGATTTGACTCGTCTCGAGGTGGGGAAGACGATGGTGGCCACCGATTTACCAATGGACGACCGTGGCGGCTGGAATAACATCGAATTCGAAAGTTGATAACCTAGGTTCGTCGAACCTTCGAACCTCAATTACCGGCGAACGACGCGACGGACGAGAAAGTGATCTTAAGGGTTTTGGTCAGGGCTCGATGGGGAATAAGGTGGTGGTGGCGGCCACGCCGCGACGGTGAAGGAGATCGGGCGGTGGCCGGTTAAGGGAAGTTGAGAGGATGATTTTGGGGGGTTCTGGAGCCTTTGGTTCGAATCAAATGGGAAATGAAGAGTCAATTTTGGTTTTATTAATTTCAATATAACCAAATTGAAAAGGGTTAAAATTTTCTTTGGGAAACCCATATCATAAATGAGCTTTAGCTTAATTGGTTACCCATTTTCTTATGCAGCCAAGGTTACGGTACCTTGGCTGCAATTTCTTTATTTTCTTTCCTTTTCATTCAACATTCATCATTTCCATTTTTTTAAACATGTGTTACAAATATAAATATTGTTGACCACATAACCAAACAAATCAAGTGGGGTCAATGTTAATATTTTCATAAAAAAAATATACTAATTCTTTGAAAATCCCATATAACTCTTTGAAAATCTTATACTACAACAAATAAAGTGGGGTCAGTTGACCCCCTAAACTATATGTGGCTCCCTAAAAAAATAGGTTTAAGGTTAATGTTTAGGGTTAGTGTTATGGTTTAGGGTTTAGTGAATTATGGATAGAGTGTATTTTTAAACCGTAGGATTTAAGGGTCAGGATTTAGAATTTAAAATTAGTGCTTAGAATTTAATTTTTTAGTGTTGGGATATGGAAAGAATCATGGAAAGGGACAAAACAAAAAACGTTAAAAATATAATATACTAAATTACCAACTATGTGAGTGATGATCGCATCATACCCAAATTACCAACTCTAGATGTGAGTGATGATAGTCCATGCAAAAACCATTCGTCTTATTTCCTAGAGATTATTCCTGCTCTGTCTCAAACTAGGGTCGTAAATGCGACGAGACAGATCGTGAGTTACTTGAGTTTAACTCGATCAAATTTTGGTCAACACTCGACTCGAATTTAAACTCGGTTCGAGTTTTTAACGAGCCGAGTCAAGCTACTTGATACCCGACTCGAAAAGCTCGCGAGTTACTCGAAAATATAATATACTAAATTTTTTTTAATTTTTAAATTTAAAATCTAAATTTCTAAACCTAAAATCCTAAAACATAAACCCTAAACATAACTCCTAAACACTAAATTCTAAACCCAACAGCCTAAACCTCTAAACCCTAAACTAACACCCTCAACCCTAAAATTAACAAGCTTGTAAAGTTTACACAACTTGTGTATCAAAGTTTTTTCCTAATAGGGCTTTAAATGATACAAGAAAGATCGCGAGTTACTCAAGTCTAACTCGGTCAATACTCGACTCGATTGAACTCGACTCAAACTCGAACTCGACTCGAATTTTTAACGAACCGATTCGAACTTAAATTATTCAAGCTCGTTAAAAATTACTTAAACTCGAACTCAACTCGAATTTATAACGAGCTGAGTCGAACTTAGCACCATTTAAACTGGACTCATCTCGTTTACACTCCTATCTCGGAGACAAAAAAAAAAGGTTTCTCATCTCATTAGGCTTCTCGGTTACTTTTAGATTTTCAGTCGCTTCGATTTGCGAACCATAAAGATCAGAATATCCGCGCACAGATCCTTAACCAATACCTTTTTATTGTCTAAACGATCACGTAGAACCCAAAACCCCTATAAATATGCCAGACATGTTCCAAAGGTCAACGCAGTTTTAACCCATACGTCTCAGAACTTTGCTTACACCAGATTGATAACACTTTACTGTCATTTTTTTTTTCAAATGCTAAAGCATAAGATTAAGATCCCATGTTTCATACACCATGTAAATCAAACAAAAGAAATATGATGATTTACTCAGTTGTCCATGGATTGATTACATTTTATAATAATAAAATTACGAATATAAATCTTATAGCCCTTTTCGGTGATCTTATTTATGAGCCTCACACTAAAATTTTAGGTTTAGAGTTTAAGATTAAAGTTTAATGTTAGGGTTTAGGATTAGAATTTTAAAATTTTGGGATATGATATATTTTTTAAGGTTTAAATTTTAAGATTTAGAAATTGTGATTAAGGTTTAAAATTTAATTTTTATAGAACGAAAGGGACAACAAGATTTTTGTCCTAAAACTACTACTAGAAGTAGTAAGTGGTAACTACGATGGCTTGAACTTGCAAGAAAAACCCTAAACTGAGCATCAACTTGCGTTGTGATGGGCTGATCAACCATTTTGAGCCCTGTCTGCTAAGGCAGCCATGAAATCTGGGAACTGACGGATATCATCCAGCAAGCAGTCTTTAGATTGGCCTAGTTGTTGTAGATGGTTCGCCGGTGTCTCGTTGCAGTATGGCACCACTTGAGGAACACCATGACTCAGGGATTGACTGAATGGCACATGAGTTGCAGGTGGAACAATGGAATCTTGAGTACAATCAGTAGCTGATTTTTTTGAGGTGGGTGGCTTTGGTAAGAATCCTTGAATTATTTCTTGCAACAAGCCTGAATCAGAAGATTCCTGTCTGAAGAACTCCATGTCATCAACTTGAGGATGTGACATGGCAGCAGGCGGTGCCGGTGGCGCCACAGCTGTAGTGTGACTGGAATTCTTTTCCTTGCGAGGAAGAGTCATGGTAGAGCCGATGAAAGAAGCAGCCGGTGCTGTTCCATTGATCAATGGAAAATGGTTAACCGGACACGGAGGAGGCGCCGGAAAAGATGGATTCGAAGATGAGTTTAAGAGGCCACGTAATGAAAGCATGTTCAAAGAAGCGTTTCTTTGAGACCCAGACCCTACAGAGAAGTCTCCGGCCACTTGGGGGTTAGACTTGGTAAACGGTGACCAATGATGGTGTTTGTCGTTAAGATCCCTGAGGGACGGCTGTGATTGCCGGTAGAAGTTGAACGGATGAGGAAGAAGATGGTCGTTGTTGGTTGAATGGGGTTCGTTTACAGGGTAGACGAAATTGGTTCGAGGCTTGACCCCACGCATAGTGTCAAGGCCATCCCTTATTATATTACGACCCTGCCTTGACAAGCCGGTTCATTACCGAGCAATGGTGGACCGAGTGATGATATGAGCAGTCCCTAAGGAGCTACCAAGTCAAGGATGCAAGTTGAGAAGCTTTAGGAAGACGATGAAGGCCCTATCCAGAAAGTGTCCTCATTTGGGACGAAGCAACGTCTACTCACGGCATTCCTGGTAAGTTTATTTAGCTCTTTGGGGAAGTGGTCCAGTGTCGGGTCTCCACCATCCCCTCGCCTGGGCTAGCGACCGAGCTTCCTTGGTGTAGCGACCTACTCCTAGGCCTATGTGGGGCCTAGGGTGTGGGCGATGGGGCCTAGTGGTTGGCGACTTTGTCTCCCGGGAGAAATACCTAGGGACGGTTTAGGGCCATAGGGCCCCATATCGCGCTTGTGGCTGAAGTACGAGGTTGGAGTGCAGCTATCGCTAGGCCCTGCGGGATTCGAAACTCTAAAGCCTTAGGGCCTTGTGACCCTGAGAAGGCTCGACCGAGATAACTCCTTGGACAATGAGGCATGAGGAAGGCTGACTTGTCTGGGTAACACCCATTTCAAGTGCCGCACGGCTTGCCAACCGAGCAAAGGGGGTCTGTCCGTGACACGTGGTATCAGAGCGAGAATACGAGGGACAATGTACTCATATGATGGTGGCGTTTGGCTATGGCTTTTGATACAGTGGTGCGTATTTGTTAACCAGACGCCATAATGCTCGTGTACCAACTGGAACACTATGATGCTTTATTTAGTGGTTGTGGTGCGTGGTGACGCCAGACGGATGCGTAGCAAAAATGAGAGTTGGACTATTTGTGGATCAGTTGGTCTCACGCCAAGCGCTCCCACGGGTGGAGTAGGCAGGGTGGATCATCATGATAGGGAAAAAAAAGGGAGACTACTTTTTTTTTCTGTACGCAGAGGCGCTGATTGTGCATTCTACGCCAATCGCTCCGGTGAATGGAGTAGGCAGGGTCGAATGATAGTAAACCAATCGCTCTTTGGACTGGAGTAGGCAGGGTGGGGGACTACGCCAAGCGTTCCCATATGGGGAGTAGGCAGGGTGGTCTAATCCCACGCCAAGCGCTTCTCTTCAAGGAGTAGGCAGGATGGTGTAATGTCACGCCAAGCGCATCCATTAGTGGAGTAGGCAGGGTGGTCTAGTTTCAAGCCGAGCGCCCTGTGAGGGTAGGCAGGGTGGCTAGAACCTACGCCAAGCGCTTCCGCTAGTGGGGTAGGCAGGGTGACTCCTTATGCTGATTGATCAAGACCTAGTCAAGGCGCAAAGGTGTCTATGGTGGGTTTGGCAAGGTAGTGCCGATGTGTTACATTAGCGCGGTGGCGCGTATGAATTAGGGCACAGTGGTGCTCATTTGTTCGTTACAGGCGTAACATTATTGTTGGCTGATCGAGACAGCGATCGAGTTGAGGCGCAAAGAAGCGCAAGAACTTTTGTGGATGAGATTGATCTTTGCATAGTAGTGCATGTCCGTGATTTGGGACACCGGCAATATTTTTTTAGTTGCTTTAAAGGCTCGTTGATGGCTGTCTATGGGACATGATGAAGTGTGTATTCCTCATAGCATGGGGGCACGAATTCTAGCAATATGGGGATGCTTACGCATCACGCGAGAGGAGAGTCATTCCCTATGGTGGCTATCGGTAATAGTGATGCTTAATTTGATACATTGCCTTGTGTCGGTAACCCTTGCTTATTGATGTTTGTTTTGTCTTGTTAGTACAAGGGCGTGTGTAGCCCGAAGCATAAAATGTGCTTATTTTTGTTAATCTAACATATTGGTGCTTGTCATTTCCAGGGTAATGTGATAAATTCTTGATTGATGGAAGTTAATGGCAATATTGTTTATCTTGGCACTGTGGTGCTTGATTGTTGCCTAACTATCTTTTTCCAGGTGAAAAGAGTAGTGGGTATAGATGGTTGTAGAGTGATACAACGGATAGTCATGGGTTCGTAGACTAACCCTAAAAGAAAGAGTTGGAGACAACTTGAAACCGTTCCAAAATTACTTTGGGTTCGGGGACTCAAGGCGGCGGAGTCGTGTTCTTCAAGGTGGTGGATTCGCCCATTGATAAAATCAAAGGGGATGATAAAATTCATTTGTTGTGGGAGTACCTTAGTATAGTGTGATCGTCTAAGGGTGCAGGACAAGACTCTTAGGACCTCGAACTATTTAACGAAGTGGTCAAAGGATCACGACGATCGTTGTATGCCAGATGGAGTGGCCCCTCTCGAAACAAAAAAAAAGAAATGGAGTAAAAGGGAGTGCAAAGTTATTGGTATTCTCCCTCTTGTTGTTGTGGGCTCTTGTAGCGGACGGACACATCATGGGTTCTCGGGGAAAAGTCACATTGTCAGATAAAATCAAGGAGCCTAAGGGGAAATGTTTCTCATAGCTAATGATTTGTCTGTAAATGGCAATTTTCTTAAGACACATTGGGTCTTAAGGTAAAAAGGAATGTGTTGCGGTGTGGTAGTTTGGACCAGATTCCCTGGCAATAAATTGCAATATGAGATGACAAAGGGTAAGGCAAAGTGCTATTTGTAAAGCTACTCGTTTGGGTGAGAAACACAAGGGTGGTACAACTTGGTAATGTGGGTGTATTTGAGGGAAGCTCTCCTTAGGAGTTCCTTCACAAGCAGAGCCAAAGAGTAAGCGTGGGACAGACAAGCTCGATGGGTATGTGGTGATGATTCAAGTACAATTCAGATCTCACCCAAGTATTACAAAATCCCCAATTTGGGCAGTGGAGATGTGGGCTACTACTGACAAGCTAGTTGGTGGGGCGAGCTAGTAAAGCCAAGGCTTAGGTCAAAGTTGATGTATGGACCAAGAGACCAAAAGCAAAACCTGGTTACCACGGATATGTCAGTGTTACCCAAAAAAAATAGAAATGTGGTGGTCAAGGAAGTTATAACGCACTTCTCAGAGTTTGGCAATACAGAGCATGAATTGCAGTGGGAGTCGTATTGGAAAGTCCCATTGAACTTGTGAGGTACATTTCATTTTATTGTTATGTAATTGGACTAACCAATTTCGTGGTCAGTTTTCTCTTTGTGTGTGTTCTGACGACAGGTGTTCCTACCAATTCCTTGAGGGGTGTGGGGGCAATCGATTAGAGAACCAAGACGGCTTTGAAGGTTTGGCAGGTGTCAAGAAGCCCTGGTCGTATGCAACATGGATAAATATTAGCTTCATGTAACAAAGAAGGACACGATACAAATATCACACCTATTTGTAAAAGTTGATGTCTGTGCAGGCACAATGATTCTGGGTGTGTCGACAAGAATGGTGACAAACGCGAAAACGTGGAATGAGTATTGCCCAGAGAGAGAACACACCCAGGTACTGGGGCGTCAACACAAGGTGGTGGGTCGGTAGACCCTAGTCGGTTTAAGGAACTTGAGGCCGTAGTGGCTGCCATGAGAGCTATGGCATCAAATGATCGACTTTGAGCAATAAAGGAAATGCAGCAAGAGTTGACCCAGACTATCAAAGATTTTGGTAATGGAGGCAAAAGAAGCATTAAGTCATATAAAGTTCGGACTAGATGAGATCAAGACTTGGGTTAACCTGATGCAAATAGCTATGAGCAATTCGATGACATTAGATAGGGTTTGAGGACTAGGGTTTCAAAACCTCAGCGGTATGAAGGGAACAGAGATGCTAGGGAGCTTGAAAATTTCTTGTTCAACGTCAAGCATTATTTCCGATTTACGCATACTAAAACAGATAAAGACAAGGTCGCGGTGGCCTTGGTGTATCTAATAGGGGACGCCAAGTGGTGGTAGCGGTCCAAGTTTATTAATGGTGTTTGTCCTATCAAAATGTGTGAGGAGCTAAAGGGAGAGTTAATGGGCTCATTTCTTTCCAAAAAATGTAGAATATAATGCTCAAAACAAGCTAAGGGATTTAGAGAATACAGGTTCTATTCGAGATTATGTAAGAGAATAAAGAGGTATTGATCTTACATGAGAATACTCTACTGACTAGATGTCGTGGGCATATGGGGAAGAGTTTGGTTCCTGCGAAAACCTAAGTTAGACGCAGAGGGCACAAGTGAGACATCATTTTGAAGTCCACGACACGAGATTAATGTTGATATGATGGTTGTGGGGTGCTAATACAGGTTCCTTTGGGGGTGTGATAACAAGATGAACTCTTCTAGTAAGTGGATAATGGGGAAGACATGTCTTTTGGGAAGAGGGTAATGGCCCTGTGACAAGTATAGGCCATGTGTGTCAAGAGATCAAATGCGTACTTTTGTGCTTATCAACAGTTCTGTCTGTTACAAAGGGAGTGAAGGAGAAACAAAATAAAGGGGCAACTTGATTGGCTATTACAAGGGCCATAGGAGACCATTAAGAAGTTCTAGCGAGGAAATATGACCGACTATTTTGGCTACTGGAACAAGGGCAAGGTTGTTCGAGAGTATATTGGTGGGCATTCATGGGTAAATGGTGCAGGTATAATTGAGTAAGAAGAAAACTTCACGAGTGGATGATATTAGCTTGTCGTAGAGACTGCATTCTCAAATAGTCAAAACACCTGAGGTATACATACAAAGGCATACCATGATTGGTGGTAGCATAAGGCAATGTGTGCCAACCAGGTAATCATACGAGACTTGTGTGGATATGTTTTCATTGATAAAATTGCTTGCATATCTTATAAAAACAGGATGTATTGCGGAGAACAAAAGGCAAGTACAATGCAATACGGTGTTGGCAACTAGAGATAATCTATGCATTATTGAGCAACCAGGTGCAACGCGAGCATGTGCTGGCAAAACTTGGGTTAATGTTGATGAAAAATGTATGGTGACACATTCAATACTTTGGAGGTCTCGGTATGAGATGAGGCAAAGTTGGCGAAGATGCTTAACGTCGAGGAGCAAGCCATTGAGCGACGAATCATAACACGTTTGCTCATGATCAGGTATGTTACTTTTGTATTTGTGTAGGTTAATGGGCAGATCGTGGAGCACAAAGAAACTACAAGGCACTTGTTCGAGTGGATCGATGGTTTGTTACTTGTCTTTTGCCCGAGCCACAATCAGAGTAAAAGTGGGGGAGCATGAATCTAAAACTCAACAGGATAGAAGTGGAACTGGGTCATAATGAGTTTGTGGTCAGTCTAGATGATTACGGATGTACAACATAGTCAAAAGGGGATAGAAAGAACCCAGGATCGAGGCTTGAATTATTTGCTTGAAGGGTCAAATTGCAGGACAAGAAAAACATACCAAATCGAGCACGAATCGAAGATGTGTTGCCACAAGGGTTTGTATCGGCTCAACAGGTGATGAAGAACTGGTGTCAATATCAATGAGAACCATCCCTTCCTGGACTACATCGATAAGGGCATCAGTAGAGGAAATGGGGGAGAATGTCAGAACCATCCCTTCTTGGACTACATCGACGAAACCATCGATAGAGGAAGTGGGGGAGAATGTCAGAACCATCCCTTATGGGGCTACATCGATGAGGCCATCGATAGAGTAAGTGGGGGAGAGATGTCAAGGCCATCCCTTATTATATTACGACCGCCTTTGACAAGCCCGTTCATTACCGAGCAATGGTGGACCGAGTGATGATATGAGCAGTCCCTAAGGAGCTACCAAGTCAAGGATGCAAGTTGAGAAGCTTTAGGAAGACGATGAAGGCCCTATCCGAAAGTGTCCTCATTTGGGACGAAGCAACGCGTCTACTCACGGCATTCTGGTAAGTTTATTTAGCTCTTTGGGGGAAGTGGTCGGTGTCGGGTCTCCACCATCCCCCGCGCTGGGCTAGCGACCGAGCTTCCTTGGTGTAGCGACCTACTCCTAGGCCTATGTGGGGCCTAGGTGTGCGGGCGATGGGGCCTAGTGGTTGGCGCGACTTGTCTCCCGGGAGAAATACCTAGGGACGGTTTGGGGCCATAGGGCCCCATATCGCGCTTGTGGCTGAAGTACGAGGTTGGAGTGCAGCTATCGCTAGGCCCCCGTGGGATTGAAACTCTAAAGCCTTAGGGCCTTGTGACCCTGAGAAGGCTCGACCGAGATAACTCCTTGGACAATGAGGCATGAGGAAGGCTGACTTGTCTGGGTAACACCCATTTCAAGTGCCGCACGGCTTGCCAACCGAGCAAAGGGGGCCTGTCCGTGACACATAGCACGAGCAGCACAATCATAAGCGCAAGCAGCCTCTTCAGCCGTGTCGAAAGTGCCAAGCCACCGCCTCTCCTTGGACTGTGGGTCTCGTATCTCAGCAGCGTAACGTCCCCAAGGCCTCCGGCGGACTCCGCGGTACCTCATAGTCCCACCTGGGCCACAGTTCTCTTTGTGAGACCTCTTGTTTGTTGTCGTTGTAGTTGCCGTGCTGGTGATGATCTTCGAGGCAGCGGCGGAGGTTGTGGTTGAGATGGCGAACTTCTTTGAATTTTCGGCGATAGAGTCTCGAGGGTCGATTTCAGGCACATGAACGATGCCGTTTAGTCTCCTGAAAGCCTCTTCCATCGGGCAAGTGAAAAAGTAGGTGAGAAATCAAAAGCAAAAGAGATTGCAGTATCTGGAAGTGGAATCTGGGTTGTGGATAGTGATGGAGTATGTATATAAGCTTGTATTTATAGTAATAAATAACCAGAACTATGAGAAATTATTAGATGGATTCATGGTTTATCAAATGAGATTTATTTATTTCAGCTTAATTTCTAAGTAACTACTCACTCTTTAATGACATGTAGAAAAGATGTGAAGATTCAGCTTGAAAGAAAAATGAGATGAAAATTGTTAATGGATGGGACCATAGATGACGTTGTGAGCTAGACTCATCTAATAATTTTTTTTAAAACTAGGTGTCAATGAACGAGCTTGAACGTACAAGGTCATGTTCGTGTTCGTTTATTTTATTTTTAAAGGTATTCATATTTGTTTGTTTAATGTCGCGAACATGTTAATGTAACGTTTACGAACATGTTCGTTTAACATTCGTGAACATGTTAGTTTATAGCCATAATTTTGAAATTACAATACTAGTCCTTAAGCTCCTTAGGCTTCATAGTTTGAACTCTAAAATTCAACTTGTGTTCAATTTAGTCTCTATCTTTACCAATATTTAAAATGTAAAAATATAAAAGGAAAAAGGACATCGGGTAAACGAGCTTGTTCATGAACATTAATGTACCGAATACACCTATATTCATATTCGTTCGTTTATTAAACGAACATAAAAATATGTTCATACTCGTTCATTTAGCTTAATAAAGAAACATAAATGAACATTATATTAACAATTTATAAACATTTCGTTGAACGTTCTGTTCATTTACGCCCATACCCAGAATTGAGAAGGGGAGAGGATGAGGGAGAGGAGATATCTATAGAAAGTGACCCATTAGTCCCAAATTGTATTCTTAATATTCTAACCAACTAAAACCTTAAATTTATATTTTTGGTATAATTGATTGACTAATTTAAATTAAATAATGTAGAAACTTGTTTATTTTATTCACAACATCAAGACGACATAATTTAATACTTTGATTTTACTTATAAGATCTAAAATCTCATCTCATTAAACTATTCAGATATCGGTTACATTATAAATAATCACTAGTAATTTCTTTATAATAGTTTTTCATTTATCCTACTCTATTTATTAGATGATAGTCACGATTTTTTTCCCTTTACCACTTGCACAACCAATTCAATGTTTTGGAAAGAAAAATAGTCAAATATGTTCAATCAGTTAAATCGATGGAGTAAAATTGAAAATTATACGAACTGTTACAAAGCAGTAAAAATTAAATCAATCGCCAATCTAGTTTTTACAACATTGCAAAAATATTGAAACCAAAATTTAATATCGGTTACAATTTTAGGATTAAATGGTATGTTAAACCTTGAAATTCTATCTTATTATCACTTTAGTACTTGAGGAATTTTTTAATTTTGTTTATCACCTGAACTTTTTAACCGTAATACATGTTATTCAGCTCATTTTTTCATTACAAAAAACCACGTGGTGTTCTAAAAATGTATCATACGACAGAATATATATTAAATATAAAAACTTCAAATAAAACTCATAAAAAGTTCAATAGAATAAAATTCTTTAAACACTAAAGTGATAATAAAATACAACTTCATGAACCAAAACATCACTCTAAAACAATTAAATAATTTTCGAACGATATTATCTATAAACATTACTTAAGCAAGCCCTTTTTTAGGAAAAGAAGGATAAATTATCAGTACTTTACCCTATTCTAAATTAGGGGTGAGTAAAACTCGACTCGAAAAAATTTAAAATAAAGTTTGAGTTATAAATTAGAAATTTGAATAACTTGAAATTTTTAGTAGTTAGTGTATTTATTTTTAAGTCGAGTCCCTCAATTTTTCCTGATATATATATATATATATAAATATGAAGAAATATATGACCCATATGAAAAAACATGGAATATATATATATGTATACATATATTATATGATTAGAGAAACCTATTTAAATTGTAATTAAACTGTACTACAACATGATGAATAATTACAATTAAATTTGTATTGGAACTCGAAAATTTGATTCGGCTTGAACTCGACTCGAATTTCATAAACTCGAATCGAAAAGATTTCAAATAAAGTTTGAATTGTAAAATATGATGCGTTAACTCGAATAACTTAAAATTTTTTCCTCGATTTGATCGAACGCTTCCCCTATTCTCAACTATCTTTTTTGTTGTTCTCTTGGTTCTCTGACTAATCTGGACCGATTCACATCGCACACCTAATTTGAGTGGGTGAATCTTTCAGTGGAAATCCTATGCATACTCAAGGTCTCAAATTCGCAATATGTTTAAGCGTTACCAAACTACTTATTGCTTGAACCAACCCCGTTACTTTCAACTATCTTTCTTTTAAGGCTTAACTACAAAATAAGTGCCCAAACTGTCTCTTTTTTGCAATAGGTGCTTAAAGTAATTTTTGGCTGAAATAGGTGCCTAAAATTTTATTTTTGGCTGAAATAGATCCCTAAAGTATTTTTTGGCTGAAATAGATCCCTAAAGTAATTTTTAGCTGAAATAGCTACCTAAGGTGTCATTTTTGGCTTGTTTTAAAGTGAACTGAGGCAGCTACTTTGACACCTGTTAGTTTATTAGATAAAGAATTGTAATTAGATCTCAATGATATAGAAATTCTGTTGTAACTGTATCATTGGAAGTTAGTCAATAAAGACTTAGAAATAACGGTTAGGCATATTGTTAGATTTCTGTTATAACCATTTTTCTATTGGCTTTAGGCTGTATAAATAGGTTGGTCTTCCATTGAAGATATTACAACTGTTTTTCAATAAACAAATGAGAGCACTGCCTCTCTTCTCTAAACCATTCCATTCTTCTGAATCTAATATGGTATCAGTCGCCTGTTGATCCTGGATATTTTCTTCACTCTTTTTCCGTTGCTAAGATGTTTTCTTCTTATTTCTTGATTTATTTTCTTGGATCCATTCTTGACGCAATTGCAGTTGATCCTGAAACAGATGATACAAAAATTCACTCAGTTGAGTTCTCGTTGTTGTAAGCATTCTAACCTTTCTACTCAGTTAGATAATGACAAATTAGATCGCCTGTGTTGAATTTTCTGTTTATCAATGTGTGGATCTTGCTTCGACTCTAGATCTTCTGTTTTGGTTTAAGAATATGCGCTAGATTGTGAGGAGGTTTGCTTCGTGTTGACTCATAATTTGAAGAACAAACTAGTGATCGTTTTGTGTGTTCTTTGAGATCTGGTATTGCGTTTCCTGAATTTGTTGTTAGAGATTCTTGAAACGTTGTGTTAATTTTGGTCTTCCTTCGGTTTTCTCTCTAGTATGGCAGAGATAGCTCAGCTGTGTTGTTATCTTGTATTTTCTTCGCTACATATTGTGTAAATCTTGCTTTGATCACCATCTGTTTTTGTTTTTTGTCAATACGACACAAGATATGCCTTCTGATTCTATAAATCTCAACTCACCTATGAATACTAATACTGTTATTGACTCACCTACTATGACAACATATGCTACTGGATCACAGTCTTTTCGAGTCAATTCTGTGCAATATTTTACAAAACATGATACTGTGAAATTAACTGAAGCTACTTATATTCTTTGGAAACATCAAGTTGTGTTAATCATTGATGGTTATGGATTGCTACATTACATATCTAATAATCCTGTGATTCCAAGCAAATTTGTTACTAACGAGACTGGTCAAGCTCTAGAAAATTCAGATTATATTGCCTATAATCAACAAGACAAGTTGCTAGCCTCATGGATTCTCTCTACTGTGCACTCTGATGTTTTACCCCATCTTACTGGTCACAACTTCACAAGAGCAATATGGAGTACTATATCGAGATTGTTTTGAACTCGTTCAAGTGCAAAAATCTCATATCTTTTGCTACAGTTTGCATTCTCAAAAGAAAGGTAGACTCTCAGTGAATGAATTTCTTGCTAAAATCAAGCTCATTTGTGATACCCTTGGTACCTCTAGAAGTGTTATCACCGAGCAAGAACAGGTTAGTATTATTTTGGCTAGATTATCCATGGTGTTTGAATCTATTCTTGCAATTGCTTCTCGTAAGGCAATGCCATTAGAAACTCTTACTGATATGCTCTTAGATTGTGAGGCTCGTCAGAAAAATTCTCACAGAAAATTTTTTAGTTCAGGCTAATCTGGTCACTCAACAAAACACTTTGAATACTGATCTCACTGGAAATAATAATATAGCAGTCTTGTGTCATGATCAGTCTTTGAATCAGGGTCACTCCTTGCCTGGTCAGGTTTTGCAAGAGGAAATCGAGGTGGTAATACATATCGAGGCACAGGTAAAGGTCGATCTAATAATCGATCTCAATGTCAACTCTGTGGGCGTTTTGGTCATGTAGTGCAAAAGTGCTATTATAGTTTTGATCTGAGTTACACCGGTCAAAGTCAAGATACAAGTGTATCTGAAGCCTCTTCCTCTCAAGGTGAAGGTCAACAACAACAAAATTACTCAACAAGCATTCAATATGTTCAACAAATAGAGGCATCAGTTCAAACTACTCATGCCTATAGATATACCTTTCAACCAATGTCTCAACAATCATATGTTTTTCAACCAGTGTCTCAGCAATCATATGTGTTCCGTCCTCATCCGTTTGCATCAGCTTAGAATCTCAATCATTCTCAATTTTCTTATTATCCTAGTCAATCCTTGACTTCCTCAGTTCCTACAACCAGAGTTTATTTACCAGGTGCAGTCATCACTGGCTCTCCCTCAACAGTAGCTTATAATGGTTTCTCATCACCATCAACTGCCCCTCCTGCCTTTTCTCATACAGTTATTTCTTCAGTTTCTTCATCTGCTTCTACTCTTTTTTCTTTATCAGTTTCTACTGGGTTTACTCCAACTGTTGTTGTTGCTTTTGTGCCCAGTTCTTTTATGCAGAATACACCACCAGGGGAGTTAGCTTGGTATCCATATTTTGGAGCTACTCATCACATTACCAATAATGGGACTGTGCTTCACTCAGGTAATCCCTATAAAGGTACTGAATCTCTTCTTATGGGTAATGGTAATGGAGTAAAAATCTGTATTGCTGGTCAAGGTTACTTATTTACCAGGCCTAAGCCTTTAGTCTTACAGAATATGTTACATGTGCCTTCAATTAAGAAAAAACTATTGTTTGTTTTACAACTTGCTAGAGAAAATAATGTTTATTTTGAGTGTCATCCTAATGGGGGCTGTGCGAAGGAGGCTCAGACTCAAGCCATACTCTTGGAGGGGAACCTTACACCTGAAAGTCTATACAAGCTAGCATCTCCTACTTTCTCCACACGTCAGGATAACTATGAGTCGTATAGTGTTACTAAAAATGATAGTATTGTTGATTTGTGGCACAAACGTCTTGGACATTCCTCTCATCGTGTCCTCAAGACTGTTCTTAATAATTGTAATTTGAATTTCAATGCAAATAAAATGCTTTATGTGTGTTCTGCTTATTTTTAAGGAAAATCTCATAAGTTGCCATTTTTCTCTTCTTTAACTACATATGATAGTCTTTTTCAACTAGTAGTTTCAGATGTTTGGGGGCCACCTCATGTATCATCTCTAGGTTTCAATTTTTATGTATCATTCATTGATGTCTACTCCCAACACACATGGATCTATCTATTGAAAAGGAAATCTGAATTGATGGAATGTTTTATGAATTTTTGTAAGCTTGTAGAAATACAGTTTGGATGTTAGGTTAAAGCTCTCAAGACTGATGGTGGTGGAGAGTATCAAGCTCTTAAAAACTTGCTCATTTCTAAAGGTATTCAACATAGAAATTCTTGCCCCAAGACTTCTGAACAAAATGGTAAGGTAGAAAGGAAGCACAGACACATAGTTGAGACTGGTTTGACCTTGCTTTCTCAGTCTGCCATGCCTTTGAAATACTGGAGCTATGCTTTTATATCAGTAATGTTTTTAATAAACAGATTGCCCACTGAGGTGTTTGAAGAAAAGTCACCATATGAGGTTCTCTATGGTAAGACACCTGATTACTCTTGTATGGAGGTTTTTGGTTGTGCATGTTTTCCTTACATTAGGCCTTTCAACCTTCATAAACTTGAGTTCAGGTAAAAAATGTGTGTTTTTCTTGGATATAACACTCAACATAAAGGTTATAAATGCTTAGCTGATGATGGAAAAGTGTTTATTTCTCGGCATGTTATCTTTGATGAGAATAACTTTCCATTTCTCACTTCTTCAACTCCTCTTACTGATTCTAAAGCTACCTCTAGTCTTCCTTTAATCTTTCAACAGGTTTCTTCATAATCTGTTGGTCAAGCTGGCGTTTTGAATTCAAGGGAATCTGATATTCTAACAAAAATGGTTCGTGGTCAAGAGAATTTTTCAAGAGAGCAAAAAAAAAAAAATTCTACTGCTCAAGTTGTATCAGAAACTGAAGTTCCAACAGAAGCTACTACATCTGCTGGTATTCTTACAGTTCTGGTTGAAATTCCTAATATAAGAAATGAAGGCAGTGAAGCTGATCATGCGAATGAAAGAAATGAGGGTAATGAAACTGATCATGCATGTGTTTTTCTTAATACTACTGCATTTGGAAATAAAACTGGAAATGAAAATCACAATGTTGGTGTTCCTAACGCTGAAAATGCGGTTGAAAATAGAAGTGTCAACATTCAGGCTACTGTCTTTAGAACACCTGACATTGAAAATGAAGGTGTCAACATTGGTAATGCTGGTGTTGAGAATGAAGATAATGAAGCTGACCATAAAGGTGTTATAGTTGATCATAAAGGGGCTGCTGCTATTCTTAAGTTTGAAAACAGTGCAGGTGTTACTGTTTTTCAAGCGGGAAATGATATTCATCCTATGATTACAAGAGGTAAGAATGGGATTAGGAAACCTAAATTTTATTAGGTAGAAGCATCATCTTTCAGGTTAGATGTCATACATGAACCTCATATAGTTCAAGAAGCCTTTAAAGATGAGAATTGGAGAGCTGATGTACAAGCTGAGTATGATATTCTTTTAAAAAACAAGACATGGTCTCTTGTTCAACTGCCACCAAACAGAAGAGTTGTATACTGTAAGTGGATTTTTAAAGTCAAACGTAATATGGGTGGTTCAGTTGGGCGTTACAAAGCCTGACTAGTCGGAATCGAATTTCGGTGATTGAAAATCCTACATCAAAAAGCCAAACCATTGCATTGACCATTGACTAAGTGGTCAATTGTTCAAGTATTGAACCCTAAGTAAGCATAGTTATTGATTAAGGACCATATTGAAAATATTGAAACATAGCTTAGTGACTAAATTGTGAAAATTGAAACTATAAGGACAAAAGTGCAAAGAATTAAAGGTTGAAGGACTAATCTTGCGATTAGCCCCTTGTAACACCGTAAAAACCGATCTAGTCGGAATTAGGTTTCGGTGATCAGAAAATTTATACCGAAAAGGTTCAAATATTGTATCAACCCTAATTATGTAATCAATTATACCGTATTGAACTCTAATTTAGTCAATTTATAGATTTTGGACCTGATTGAATTGAATGAAAGCAATTTAGTTACTAAATTGTGAAAATTTCATGTTTGGGGCAATAGTGCAAAGTTTGGAAAAGTTGAGGGATCACCCTCGTATTTATCCCATTTTAGAGATGACTCATCTCTTAGCTTAAGACATTTTCTCGTGAAAGTGTCTGAAGATGTAGATTGATGATGTCTAGCAAATTGTTGGAAATAAAATGATTGGAAAAATAATCTTAAAATATAGGTTTCCTTCCTAAAAAGGAAACCTATCGGTTAAGCTATGAAAAGCTTAGCAAAGAATTGAAAAACATTTTGCCCACACTTCTTATGTCCACCGAACCTAGCCCTCAAGCCATCTTCAGCGTTCTTTTCAAATATTGCAAGCATACCCCTCAATTGTTATCATCTATCTCAAGCTTAAGCTAGCACCTCTGTAGCTAGTGCATCAAGACTCAAGCTTTCTTTGGTTTCTTGACATCATCGGATAGCTAGAGTATTGGTAAGTCAAGCCCTTAAACAATCTATCGATTCCATAGAGGGATTTTGTGTAATTTCATATTAAGGATGTTGGAATCCTTAGCTAAGCCCATATCTTAAAGGTTTCAATCCATGGAAATCTAGTAGCTAAAAGTTATTAAGAATCCTGAAAATGAATGAATTTTGATAACGTTATATTGAATCTAACACATCCTATTATTTTACCTAGCTCAAGAGTTGGAGAAAGAGGATCCATCATCTCCTTCAAAGGCTAGGAACAAAGGGATTGTAACCCAAGAGTCGTAAGAGCTTTATAAACTAAGGTGAGTATAGTCGGAGTCTCGAGAATGGGCTAGGTGCCTTTCCCAACTTATTTGATATTGATTATTACATGACTAACCTTGTGTATTAAGGATATAGCATAAAACATTGTTGAAGGCCATATTGGTAAGTATTGGTAATTATTGCATCGATTCATTGCCCATCGTATCGTTGTTATTATTACCAGAATCATTGAAGCAATGGTATATATAATCATTGATCATTGAGCTTTGAATACTGCTATTGAAATATTGATATTGGACTATTGATATTGAACTATCAATATTGCAGCATTGCCAGTAAATTATTGATATTGATTCATTGTTATCGAAATATCGTTACCGAATTATTGATATCGAAATATTGCTATGGAATCATTTCTATTGGAATATCGTTATTGAACCTTGGATTCGAGCGGATTCGGATATAATTGGCATGCCATAGAATTCATGAGCTCATTGGTACGAGTGGACTACGGTCATTGGGCTATGGCATTTATTGTGGTGCGGCAAAGGTATGATGTATATTGGTCATATTGGTGCGGCGGAGGGACTAGACTACTATTGATTTTGGTGCGGCATAAGAATTCATGTATCCACACTCCTTACATCGATCCAAGGAAACCTATTGATATGTATTATGTATTGTCATTGATTATTGCTATTGCATCGGTTACTGTTATTGCATTGACCATCGATATTGTATTGAAATTGCCATTGAAGCATATGACCATGTTATTATTGTCATTGGTAGTATTGAAGCATGGGTAGAATGCATTCATTGATGCATCTATTGTTTGTGACTACTTCACTAGGCAAAAGTATGCCTAAAGCATTCATTTTCCATGCATTTCAGGTTAATAAGGTCTTTGGAGTCGAGATCAGAGTATTTTGGAAAGATTCAACAAGTCACCGCGTTTTGGAAGTAATGTTTATCAACTTTATAAACTCCTAGAATGGTGGCATATATGTTCCCTAAGTTTATTTTGGCTATTTTGTTATGTATAAGTGATATGCGGTTTGCTATGCCCTATGAGTTTAGAATACTCTTTGGTAAAATGGTTAAAAGTGGTTTAAAATGCATATTTGGCCTATATATCAAGGTAAACATAGTAAACAGATTCAATTAGCCCTAAAATTTGACATGCTACTAGATTTGGGCTATTGAAACTTGTTAGTAAAATTTCATTGAATTTGGACTTTGTTTGGTTGGGTAAATTGATGATAAACCAGATAAAAATTGCCATTACAGACCCTACTGTACCGATACAGGTGGTGGCGTATCGTTACGGGCTTGCCTAATCTGACCTGGGTTAAAGGGTGTATCGATACGGATTGAGACGTATCGATACGAAAATTCATCTCTGGAAAATTACTGTAGCATCATACCGATACGCCTAGAAGCGTACCGATACCCCTATTCGAATTCAAAAAATTAGAAAATTTTGCCACCCTTGTGTACTAATACCTTTATCGGTACGTGTACAGTAAAACGAACCGTTTTAATGGTCATAGACATAACGTATCGATACAGATGTACTAGTATTGGTACGGTCTTTTGAATCTGAAAAACTTCTAAGTTTTATCGAGCATAGTGTATCGATACTGAGATGCCTAGTATCGGTACGAGTCTTTTATTGAATAACTGAATTATCGAACTCTGCCAAGGCGTATCTATACTGACTCAGTATGTATCGATACCCATACTGTTAAATCCGTTATAAGGTTTAAAATGAATTCTAAAATTTTGCACATGGGTCACTAAATCTTATAAGCTTAAAATTGGTCCAAAATAGACAACTTTTATATCCAATTGAATCACCGATCTTAAAGTATTGAATATTGTTTCGTATTGATCACATCGATTCATTAAATATTAAATAAATATGGTACGGAATACCGTTTAGTTCTCCAGTATCATGTTCTGACCCGGTTTTCTACCAAGCCAGGCCGGGAAGGGGTGTTACACCCCTCCTCAAGCTTAATCACCACATACTTGAGCTTTCCAGATTTGGTTGTTTCACCCTAAGGAATCCTAAAGTTTTAAGAATGAAATAAGGAAGAGTTTTAGAAAACTTACCCGATTGAAAAGTTTCTCTTAAGCAAGTAGCTTGGTTATCATCTTCTTCGTTTGCAAGACAAGCAAGCATCTCCATTGGAGGGTGATTTAAGCTTGACTTTTCCTAATTTTCTTAATCCTAATCTATAGCTATCAATCGGGTAAGTCATGACCCCTTATTGGTTCATCAATTCTATGGTTCCATCTATGTTTAATTTCATATTCAAGAATCTATAACCCTAAAAATTCCTTAAAGATACTAAGGCTTGATCTTTATCGTTTTCATAGCTAATAATTGCTATGAACATAGTTATTGCTATTAGAATTATTAAAATCGTTGTAACCCTTATTCCATATTGTCTTGTATAGCTCAAAACGTCTGTGGTGAAGAATCGGCCAACCCGCCATAATTTGATAAGCAAAGGAATAAGGGGATAGTAATCCGAGAGCCCATTGATACATATTGATCATTGATATTGACCATTGAAATACATATTGATCATTGATATTGCCATTGACCCCATTGATACACTATTGAGATTCATAGATATGCATATTGATTATTGACCATAGCATTGACAAGATCATTGTATTGATAAGAATATTGCATTGGCAATATCATCGTATTGGCAAAATCATTGTATTGATAAGGACCTATATGGTCATCATTGAACAAGACAAGCATTGATTATTATTATTGATATTGAACATTGTAAGGATATTGAATATTGTCATTGCTATTGGCCTAATTACCAGACCTTGGATTCGAATGGACATTGGATACAATTAGCATGCCATAGAATTCATAAGCTTATTGGTACGGAGTGGACTACGGTCCTTGAGCTAAGGCTCTATTTGACGATGTTGGCGAAATGTGTAAGATACTGGTCCGTTGGCGAGATTTGACCACTCATTGATTTGGTGAAGTTGGTTGGGAATTCACGTATCCAGTATCTCTTATCGATCCAAGGGTTAAAGTTGTTGAAATCATTGTTGAGCATGGTTTGAGATGTTATATGCATTAAAATACTATCATTGATATTATTCGCATCCATTGTATTGCTCATAGCATTGTTTTTGACTACCTCACTAGGCTAAATATGCTTAACGCATCTCATTTCCATGCATTTCATGTCAAGGACTATAGGTTGGGAGGATCGAAAAAGAGCAAGTTTTGCAAGTCACTCTACAAGACTATGTAATGTTCCTCTCGTCTATGAACTCCTAGAGCGGTGGCATAAGGTCTAAGTATGCATAAATGACCAATTTTGATATGTATATATGATGGTTATGCTTTTGCTTAAGTTTAAGGTAAAATAGGCCTATAAGTATGTTGAAGTTTGGTAAAAATATGCATATTTGGCTCTAAAAGGTGAAAACATGGTAAACGGATTCAGATAGCCTTGAAATTTTACATGTTATTAGTTTGGGACTAAACAAGGTTGCTGGTAAAGTTTCATAAAATTTGAACATGTTTTGATAGGACAAATCGATAAAAACCAGACATAAATTGTCATTACAGACCCTGTTGTACCGATACGAATGAAAGCGTATCGGTACGAGTATGCATTTTGGGACCTGGTCAACGTTGGTTAACATGGCGTATCGATACTACCTTGTGCGTATCGATACGAGATTTCAACACTGGAATTTTACTGTAGCATCGTATCGGTACGTATGGGACCGTACCGGTACCGATGATCGATCAACTTGGGAATTAGGGTTGGCGTACCGAAACTAAATTATACCGTATCAAACCCCTTATTGCATTGCACTCTCGTACCAATATGGCTTGTCCTATTTCAGCACAGTTAAATGTTACTAGAATTTGTCTAAGTTGTATCATGCATAGCGTACCGATACAGATTGTTCTCGCACCAATACAGACCCTTTATTGTAACGGTAATAACGACCATGGCATAGGCGTATCGGTACAACCTCTTCGAGTATCGATACTGATTCAGGTAAATTAGTTAAAAGCTATAGAAATAAGTTTGGTAAATTACGAAATGGTCACTGTTTATTAAATGGCTTGATTGGCTAGGTAAATGACCTCCGAGTGGAATGAAAATTTACATGCTCACTATTTATAAGTTGAGTTTCATATTGATAAGTTTAATTTTTGAAAAGGACCTCAAATTTATAGCAATTATAACTTGGTCCCTAAAATGATAAATATTATATCGAACCAATTTAAGATCATCGTTTCATTGTATAGTAACACTGAATCATTACATCATATCATCGAATTGTCATTGAATCATCATAATTACTGTACCGATCACCGTTATCATTCACCGATAGCATCTTCGACCTGGTTTCCTCCTATACCTGGAAGGGGGTATTATACTAGTGGCTAAAGGGTATCTTCAAGAAGCTAGTATAGATTTTCGTGAGGTTTTCAGTCCAGTTGTAAAAGCAGTCACAGTGAGGACAATTATTTCTCTTGCAGTAATGAGAGGATGGGAGCTGAGACAGATAGATATTAATAATGCATTTTTAAATGGTGATCTTAATGAAGAGGTATACATGTCACAGCCCCCTGGATATGAAAAAAGGGAAAAAAGTCAACTTTTTTGGTATGCAAGTTAAACAAGGCAATTTATGGCTTAAAACAAGCCTCTCGAGCCTGGTTTAAAAAGTTAAAAACATATCTTCAATCTGCTAGTTTTTCTCTGACTAAGTCAGATACTTCTTTGTTTGTTAAGAGGAGTAAAGTTAGTATTTTGTATCTATTAGTATATGTGGATGATATTATCTTGACTGGTAATGATGAAGGTGAGGTTCAACTAGTCATTGATAAATTGAATCAAGCATTTTCTCTAAAGACCTTGGTACATTGCATTATTTCCTAGGTATTGAGGTTCATTATAAGGCTGAAAGTATTTTTCTCAGTCAAAGAAAAATGTCATCGATCTCTTGAATAGAAGTGTGCTTGATCAGGCTAAGGGGCTACCTACACCAATGTTGACTAACTGCAAGTTAAGTAGCAATGAAGGAAGTCCTATTCCTAATGTGACTGAGTATAGAAGTTTGGTTGGGGCATTTCAGTATATAATTATTACTAGACCAAAAATATCTTTTGCAGTAAATAAGGCACGTCAGTTCATGTAGACACCTCTTGATTCACACTTACAATTAGTCAAACGTATTCTAAGGTATCTTTTTGGCACCTTAGACTTTGGTCTTCGATTCTCTCCTTCACCTTGCTTGTCCATAGTGGAATATGCTGATGCTAATTGGGGATCAGACAGTGATGATAGGAGATCTACAGCAGGTTTTTGTGTGTACTTTGGTCACAATCCGGGGGGGATTTAAAACAACCAGTTGTCTTCTGGTCTACAGCTGAGGCTGAATATCGGAGTGTTGCCTGTGCAACTACTGAGATTATTTGGCTTGAGTCCTTGTTAGGTGAACTAGGTATCACTACGGATAGAAAGCCTGTGTTGTGGTGTGATAATTTGAGTGCCGTAGTAGTATCTTCTAATCCTGGTATGCACTCGAAATTCAAACATGTGGAGTTAGATTTGTATTTTGTAAGGGAAAAAGTTGCTGCTGGAAAAATAGAGGTAAATGAGGTACCTGCTTTTGAGCAAGTTACAGATATTATGGCAAAGCCCTTGTCTGCCCCTGTGTTTCAAAGACATCGAGACAAGTTACTGTGATATCAATGATTTCTCATTGATATCTTCTCTGATCATTGATTTCTTCTCTAATTCTGTATCCTTTGTCAATTGTTCTTTTTTGTCTCTATATTCTGCGTTTCTTGGTTTGGTTGTAACTGTATCATTGGAAATTAGTCATTAAAGACTTAAAAATAACGGTTGGGAATATTGTTAGATTTTCATCATAACCATTTCTCTATTAGCTTTAGGCTGTATAAATAAGTTGGTCTTTCATTGAAGATATTACAACTGTTTTTCAATAAACAAATGAGAGTACTGCCTCTCTTCTCTAAACCATTCCATTCTTTTGAATCTAACAACACTTATTTCAACCAAAAATAAAATTTTAAGTACATATTTTAGTCAAAAAATATTTTAGGCTCCTATTTCAGGCAAAAATAAAATTTTAAGCGCGTATTTCAACAAAAAAATATTTTAGGCACCTATTGCAAAAAATGCGTAGTTTGAGCACTTATTTTATAGTTAAGTCTTCTTTTAATTCCATCTTCATCACACCAAAACCAACGCCATTTCCGAGAAATGAAGGTCTGGGTTGCCGTTTCTGGGGAAAATGGGCAATGCTTTTCAAAAGGTTTCAATAACATTGTAGTTATGTTGATTGTATTAGAAATCAATGTAGCACTTCTGTTTTAACTCAAAGATTTAAGGTGCAATGTACAATTTATTGAAATGAGACGCTTAATTTATCATATGAAAGAGGTATTAATTTTTTTCCTTTAAATATAGTTATCTTAATACAAAAAAAGTTCGATTACTCTCTTGAGCAACATAAAAATTACTTACAAACATCTAAAAATCTAATATTTTAACTTAAATTTTTTTTCTCTTTTTGCATATTTCAAAACACAATCATTTACAATGCTTTCAATATCAACTTCCTCCAAATGATCACTCTCGATTGACGTCAAAGCAAGTCCAATTATCATTTCTTGCAAAATAGTTGTTTGTAAGTATGACTTCACAATCTTTAATTTTGAAAAGTTTCGTTCCGCAAAAGAAACAATAATATGAATAGCCAATAAGACTATATGCAATTTTCGCATTTTAAAAACAATTAAAATGTTTTACAAACTTTAATAAGTTCATTGCTCCTTTTTTTTCTTGGGTAAAATCTCTCTAAGTAATTTCAACTCAAAAATAGCTCATTTTTATCAACATCTGATAATTCACATTTCCTAAGAGCATTTTTAAAATTATAATAATGAGATTTTAGATTAACATCGTCCAATAAATATAATTTATCATAATAAAAAAATAAAAATATTCTCATAGGACTTGAACAATTATATTCTACATCTTTTAACGTTAGCTTTTAATTGTCATTCTCTATTTTTAATCTAGTTGCTAAAACAAAATTAATGGAACTGAATCACCCTTGGCCATAACTAATTCTTTTGATTAAGAATTTTTTTAGAAATTTATTATATATATATATATTATAGAACTCATTATGATCCCCTCTTTTTTGGGATCATGTGTGGTCATACCTATTGAACATATTCAGAACTACCCATCTCTCTTATACATAATATTAAATTGCAGTTATAGTATATGTCGAGGTTTATGGATGATGTAGACGTTATGTAACGCATAAAGATTATTGCCTACGTAATTTATTTATAAAAAATCTTAATTTTTTCAGATTGCAGATGCAGTTTGGTGTCTCGATGAGTTAGTGACCTTCAAAACTATTACGGTGTGGCGATGAATAATCCAGGTTTCTGGACAATTTCTGGGAAGTTGAACAGCTTTGAGCTGTTAGTGGTGGTGCTTGTGATCACACTGGCGGCGCTCAGAATTTGTTGCCTCCCTTTTGAGATGGGTTTAGCGTTGACATATATTTAGGGCCGTAAACGAATCGAACGTTCAGCGAACTGTTCGACGGAAAGTTCGTTTATTTATTAAACGAACGGACATAAATAAGATTTTTTGTTCGTTTAATTAAATGAACGAACACGAACAAAAGGCTTGTTCGTTCATTATGTTCGTGAACGTTCAGTAATCCGTTCGTTTATGTTCATTTATGTTTATTCGTTTATGTTCGTTCGTTTACGTTATTTAAATTTATTCACATATGTCTAGGGTGTTCATTGTTCGGTTAAACCGAACTAACCGACCGAACCAAAACAAAATTGATTAATCTATTAGATAATTTTAGGTTTCGGCTAATGATTAAGAGTTTTTAAAATTTAAATTTTCGATTAATTCAGTTTAAAATCGGTTAATTAATTGAATTAATCGAACTAACCCAAAATATTAAATAATTAACACATTATATATGTTGGTTTATGTTCGTTTGTGTTCGTTTATGTTCATTTGTGTTTGTTTATGTTCGTTTATCATTTTAACGAACGAACATGAACGAACGCGAACAAACTATATTCCTTAATGAACAAACACGAACAAGAAATTTTTTGTTCGTTTATGTTCGTGTTTGTTTATTTATTCGGTTAAACGAACGAACATAAATACACTATCGTTAGTGTTCGTTCGGTTCATTTAAAGGCCTACATATATTTTTGCAAATAATTGGGTTTTCAAGGAATCGTGGGCAGTGGCTTTGCCTTTCTGTGTTTGCTTTTTTGCTGGTGCATTAGTGATTTGGTTTAGGATTTGAAAACCAAGGATTTTTTATGGGTCACATGGACTTGTCCCACGTAGGGGATTTGTGCCCACCCTTAAACTCAGAAAAAAAGTGAAGGAAGCTGCCCATTATCCCCTATTTCCATCCCCTTTTATCATTTTCCTTGCTTTAAACTCTAACCTTTTATTTTGGTTTAAACTAATTCCCCTTCATTTCTTTTGGCTTCTTTCGCTATACATTTTTCTATAACATCGACGCAAAAAATTGGTTACTTTAGATCATATAAAGACTATACATAAAAAATGTTAAAAATCCAATTAAAAGACTCAAATAAAAAATATATACGAATAATTCTGATTGCATCAGCAAACAAACCACAAAAGGGGTTAATTAAGTTATTGAATGACCATTGAGAACCGCAAATCAGAGCCGAGTGTCGTTAGAAACTATCCACAAACACAAATAGCATATCCAAATTCAGTCTGGGGGTCTAGAACGTGAAAGATTAACATGATTAAAAACAAGCGACATATTGATATGTCATGGCGTCGTCAAAAGACCGAAAAAGAAGATGAAAAACGTGTCAAAAGACAGAGATAAACGTTCCATAAAGACAGAAGAAGATGTGCCACAAAGGTTGAGTTATTATTATTAAAAACAAAAAAAAAGAGAAATCCGGAGATTGACAACCAGCATTAAAGCCGGTGCCACTGTCGGCTAAGCAAAGTTCAAAAATTCATGTATATTTTTAAACATTACTGATAGCTATTTGCTTGTCTCTTTAATGAAGTCTAGGGTTCGAATGTGTCTGGATGAAGAAAAGTTATTGCAAGAGCTTTTCTTATTTAGGAGGAAGAGTTGATTTTACATTTTGAAGATAACATTGTTATAAAAGATATCGATAATCCATTAAAAAACTAATCAAAATAGATCGAAATACGTCAAAATAAAAGGAAACACATTAAAATTTCAATATGAACTAATCATAAACTATTTAATACCAATTTAAAGACGAAACGGTACGTTTGCAAAATAATATATACCAGCTTTTTACACTTACACCCACTGATCGCTATATCCTTATGGGTAAACTACATAAATAGTCCCCCGACTATGACACAATTCTTTGTTAAGTCCTGAAAAGTTACAAATAGGTCCCACGATTAATCGCGACTAACAAATCAGTCCAATTCTGTTATAAAAATAAATGACTGATGATGTGGCAGTTAATAAAATCTATATAATAATAGATTTAACCCTCAACTTTTACATTTTATTTTAATTTGGTCCTAAATTTAAAATTTCATCTCTCAATATTTAAATATTACAACATTATAGTCCCTTAAATCCTAAACTTCATATTCTTCCCTTCTAAAAAATAAACCTCCATCAATGTTAACGGTAGCCATCTGCAACCTCATTTGTATGAGTAGTGGAAAACCGTTGGAGAATCAAAACCTCCAGTGATGTTTACGATAGCCATCTACGATGAGCTACCCACAGCAGGAGATGCATACCTTTTGTTTTTAGAAGGGAAGAAGATGAAGTTTAAGATTTAAAGGATTAAACTGTTGTAATATTTAAATGTAGAGAGCTAAAATTTTAAATTTAGGACCACATTAAAATAAAATGTAAAGGTTAAGGGTTAATTTTTTATTATAAAGATTTTACTAACTGCCACATCATTAGCCGTTTATTTTTTAACGGAATTGAACTGATTTGTTAGTCGTGATTAGTCGAGTGACCTATTGTAATTTCTCGTAGTTAGTGGACTCAATAAAGAATTAGGTCATAGTCGGGAAACTATTTATGTAGTTTACCCTATCTTAATCTACATGTCATCAATATATATCCACAACATAAACCCAGAGGACCATTTTAATGTTAAAGGATGTCGTTGTTTCTCATATGTGATTCAAATTCGATTATCATATTTTACACGGTGTGTATACGTTTTATATACAAACTGTGTGTATTTAATGTGTTGATAATATATAATTTATATATTTAAATGATAACATATTATTAAAAACAAATTTAATTAATACTATATTTTAAAATAAATACTATATTTTTGTTTATAACTTAATTTCAAGTGTTATTGTTAAATTAGATTGATCCCCTAAATACTAAATGATAGGATTCAACGGAATAGAAATTTTCTACCCTTTCTTAGTGCTCTTATTTGTTCTATATTCTAAAAAATTAGGTTTAGAGTTTAGCTTTAAAATTTAAGGATAGGGTTTAGTATTAAGGTTTAGGGAATTGGGTGCAAGGTGTATTTTTTAAAGTGAATGATTTAGAATTTAAGGTTAGAACTTAGAATTTAATTTTTAGTGTTAGGACATGAAAATGAGCATAAAAAATAGACGAGTTTTGTTCGATCATGTGCAATACTAGAATTTAAAATATTATCTAAATAAATATAAATAGCTGAGAATGTTTAATGTAACCTCATCTAAACCGAACAAGGAAAAAGCCAAGAAACAAACCTTGTTCCTCTCTCTCCCACACACATGAACACTAGTTTTGGAGATCCAAAAGTGACCGGGCAACCCCACAATACTATGTGTATATATATTCTTTCAACAAAAAAATACTGTGTGTATATATATACATTAAGATCTACTCACACAAAATGTATAACTATGAGTTTTACAAGTTTCTTGGATCGTTGGATGAGTGAAATAGATGGTTGAGATTAATTCTTTATTTTTTGTTTCTCAAGTTATAATCTTCACATATGTTACTGTTAATTTCAGCCATTCATCCAACAATCCAAAAAACGTATAAGTGGAGGAAGTCAAAAAAGCTTTCTTTCAAATTCACTCAAACAAAGCCTCAGGTATGGACTGCTTACCCGCAGCTTTCTTTCGCAAGTTCTGGTCCATCCTTAATGTTGAATTTATTAATTTGTGCCTTGATATCCTTTTGGGTAGAGCTAACATGGGTGAGGTAAACCAAATTGTTATTGTGCTTATCCCGAAACTGGGTAACCCGGCCCTCATGAAACACTTTAGACCAATTAGTCTTTGTAATGTGGTATACAAAACTTGCTCTAAAGTTCTTGTGAATAGACTCAAACATATTATGCACTGTTGTATTGCTGAGAACCAAAGTGTCTTTCTTCAGGCAGACTTATTTCAGATAATGTTATTGTGGCTCATAAACTTTTTCACTACTTAAAGGGTGCAAAAAATGGACCTAATAAAGGGGCAGCGACTAAACTGGATATGGAAAAAGCCTATGATAGAGTTGAATGACATTTTCTTGCGGATGTTATGTCTAAAATGGGTTTTGCCTCTAAATGGATTGACACAGTTATGACTTGTGTTTCTACTGTCTCTTACTGTTTCAAGATTAACGGTGCCATTTCAGATCCTTTCAGGCCTTCTAAAGGATTAAGGCAAGGGGATCCCCTCTCCCCGTACCTTTTTCTTTTTCTGCACATAGGGGCTCTCGGCTTTGCTATTAAAGGAACAATCATAAGGGCGTATTAGAGGTGTTCGTGCAAGCCAAAATGAACCAAGGGTCAACCATTTCTTGTATGCCGATGACTATCTTTTGTTTATCAAAAACTCGAATAAAGAAGCTATGAGACTTAAGCATGTACTGGCGGTTTATGAATCTTCTTCAGGGAAAAAGATCAATGTGGAGAAATCCTCTATCTATTTCAGCAATGGCATGAATGACCAAAGCAAATTTGAAATCAAGGATGTTTTGAGCATGAGGGAAGATGAAGTTTTGGGGCAATACCTTGGTCTCCCCTTAATCGTGGGTAAAAACAAAGTGGAAACTTTCGGGTACTTAGATGAAAAAGTGGACAAGATGATGTACAATTGGACCAAGAACTTACTCTCCTTTGCTAGTCGAGAGATATTCATCAAATCAGTGGCACAGGCCATCCTTGCCTATGCAATGTCGTGCTTTCTCCTCCCGGATTGCATCATTGATCCGATGGTGTCCACTACTAGAAAATTTTGGTGGTCTGGGAAGAATAAAGAAAGGGGATGGTCTCATGTGGCGTGGCAAAACCTGTGTATACCAAAAGGATTTGGGGGATTAGGATTCCGAGATCTCAAGACATTTAATCTCGCACTTCTGGCCAAGCAAGTTTGGAGATTACTATGCAACAAAGAGTCACTGTGTTTCAAAGTGCTCTCGGCAAAATATTTCCCCAATAGGGACGTGCTTTAAGCAAAACATGGGGGGAAAACCTCATTTGTGTGGAGCAGCATCTTCCAGGCAAAAAAAGCAATTAAAGAAGGCTTCCATTGGAGGATTGGGACTAACAGTCAGGTCTGGATTTTTAAAGATATATGGGGGATTACCAAACCTATCTTGCTGAAAGGAAGTCACTTGGACAACGAACTTAACCCGATTCGGTGTAGCGAGTTTATGGTGCATAATGTTGCTGCTTGGAATGTTGTCCAGCTTAATCAAGTTTTCTCTGATGAGGATGTGGATGTGATCAGTCGGTGCCCCATTGTACCCCACTCTGGTGATTTGATTGTTTGGGGACACCACTCGTCCGGCACTTATACCACTCGATCTGGTTACAATTGGCTCCTTCTACAGAAACATGAGGTAAGAAACTCCTCGACAATTTGGAAGGCAATGGCAAAGCTTCCCACTTTGCCCAAAATCCGACTGTTTGGGTGGAGATTGTGTCATGAAGCCCTCCATTTGGGCTACAAACTTAAAGCGGCTGGGCTGGACCCTGGTACTTGTAAAATGTGTAACAATGACATTGAATCTTGCCTTCATGCCTTTTGAGAATGCCCAACCCTTAGAGAAGCCTTTGATCTTTGCTCGCTATCGACATCCTTGCCAAATGGTCAGTTCTCGAGTTGCAAGGCCTGGCTGGAGGAAGCACTCAAGAACCTTGAGAAGGAAAAGTTCACACTTCTCATTATTCTCCTGTGGAACCTATGGAATCGGAGAAACAAATTGACCCACGATAACAAGTTTCTCCCGATTCGAGTTGTTGTTGATTATGTGCAGGTTTTAGCATCATATTACAAAGCAGCCCAAGAGCCCATAAGTAATCTTGTCCCTTGCAGTCGAGCTAAAAGATGGTCTTGTCCACTCGAGGGTACCATCAAGGTAAATGTGGATACAACATTCATGCCAAACTCGGGGGCAGCCTCAATTGGAATAGTGGCCCGAAACTCGCACGGTCTAGTCATTGATGCGAGAGCCCATAAGTTACAAGGGGTGCACACTGCTAAAACTGGTGAAGCTTGCGCCTACTCGTTGGGCCTCAAGATGGCAGTAGAAAATGATTGGCCAAATGCCTTAATTGAAGGAGATTCTATGGTGGTGGTTAACAAGCTGAACGCTACGTCACTCGATAGGTCGATCACAACAGCATACTTAACCGAAGCGCATGTCATACTGGCCGAACGCAACAACTATAAGGTCACACATATAGGCCGAGAAGCAAATAGGGTCGCTCACTCACTTGCACATTGGGGCATAAATTGTATTGAGCCTTTTACTTTCTCGTATGAAGTTCCGGATTGTATTGCTAACTTTGTAATTGATGACGCCATTTATGGCTAATGAAATACAATCTATCTTTCAACAAAAAAAAAAACTTCTCTTAAACAACAACAAGTCAACAATAACAACATAATAATAATAAGATGCAGTATTAAATTTGGTGCTTGCCACCCCACCACCACTTGTCTCTCTTTGCAAAACCTTTTTTGATGAGACCACTTCCCTCTCCGGTCCCACTGTGTTTTCGTAGCCATAACCAAATTCCTAGCTAGGCTAGACCTAGTGTTCAGCAGCACACGCGCACATATGAAACCTTCGGCTCTTGAGGCCATTACTTTTACTTGTGTTTACATGCTTCTGTCTCTTTCGTTTTGCTTTTTAAACATGTAATCTCTGGAAACTGGAACCCTTTTTCAGAATGTCTAAAAGGAGGTATTGCAGACTGCAGATGTGAGAGGTTGTATCCTTATTTGCGTCTGAGCTGCAACTAGACGGGTTATGTGCATGTATGTGTGGAGATCTGTGAGATAGACAGTGGGGGATATAGGGCTATCGCCATGGCAATAGGATCATGGATGGGTGAAAATCGGGTAGAGACTAGAGAAACACATTGACTTGTATCCGTTAAATATTGACTCAAATATCTTTTAAGTCTAGGAATATAAATCATCTATCTCCTTTCGGTACCCCTGTCTATACTCCTTATTAAAAACTTAAGTTTAGTGTTAAGGTTTAAGGCAATTGCGAATCCAGAATTTTTTTGAGTGTGGACACACATATATTAAGTATTAACAACATAATAATTTTTTTACTTAAATGGGTACAAATAAAATTTTAGGGTTGACACGCTCAGTAAAATATATAACTAATAAAGAAAATTCATATTTGCAGGGTGAGCACACTCAGTAAAATGGATAACAAGTAAAAGAAATTTAGATTTTTAGGGTGGTTTAAGGTTAGGGTTTAAGTTTAGAGTTTAGAGAATTTGGGGTATGGTGTATTTTTTAGGGTTTAGGGTTTAAAATTATGGCTTAAAATTTGATTTTTTAGTGTTGGGCATAGAAAGTGACAGAGGAATTTTGTCCGTAAGTCTAGTGGTTGGACAATACTTGATAAATTGGTTCATTTAATACCTAAATATTTATATTAGGCAAGAAATCTTATGAAATAAAGTTTGTTGGTGACCATGTATTTGTGTCTATAAATATAGATCAGGTAGAATTATGAGAGAGTTACTTTGAAAAGACGTATCTCCTTTATGATCACTGCTACTATTGCGACTATATTGCAGAGATGAGTATTATAGTGACGTTAAGAAAAGTGTTTGAGATACACCTGATTATGAGATACATGAGATATAATGTATTTTTACTCTTCGTGATCTCTACGTTTATTGTTGATTACTTATTTCTCTCATTCGTAGAGATAGATAAGGCTAAACCACGTTAAATATCTTCTTTTATGCATGTCTTGTTTTATATTGATCTTGTTTTGGTTATTTTCCGCATACAAATTCCTAACAGTAACAGAACTCAACTTGCTACTTGCAGTGTTGGTAGAAGTAGATCAAACCGACCGGTTCAATTGGTGACGTAAAATCGAGTATTAGTATGAACTAATAAAAATATGGAAAATTAAAATATAAAAATATAATAAGACTTTTTTTTATCTATTTGGACTCTAATTTCAAATTCATTTAAATTTTTTCTTATTTTTACGATTAATTATATTTTATCTCCTAATCATGATTTCTAACATTGTCTCTGATTTAAGTGCTTCAAAAATAGTGTACGTGCATTTACGGTACCAAAACCTATAAGGAGAAAGTGGATGATGATGTATCCAATTTAACCTGCCCATGAGTTGATGAGATTGCAAAGAGCTGCAGCACAAATTTATGTTGTACCATACAAGGATACAAAACGCCCATGTGGCTGACAGATCATGTAATGTTTATGTCCTCCTATAATGTTACATTAAATTCATGTCCGTAAACTAATTAATTCAGATTTTTAGAAATTTGTATAAAAATGTTATTATGAATAATAAGTATAACAATAAAAAGACATACCATTTTGTTTTTGGCAAATCTATAAGAGAGTACATTGGAAAGGGCTTTTGAAGGTGTTTAATAATCCTAGAGACATTAAGATGTGTTTATCCCAAAAAAAAAAAGAGAGTCGACCATAAGAGACGTGAGAAGAATTATAGATCAAAATCAAAAAGATTTGTGTATGTTTCTGTATTTAATTTTATTCTTGATAATCTAACATGATAAATTCTAAATTCTTCAATTCTGTTTATGCTCTTACACAACATCCAGGAAAGAAAAAAGAAGGATCGGGGGAAGAACATAGATAAAGATACGACATCAACAGAACTAGAAAGTAGATCCCTCTCAGATTCCGACATGCAAGCTAGATGGGATGTGATGACCAAGGAAGCAAGAAAGGCTCTCAAACTTGGCAAAGAATTGGGTATTCAGATTGATGGTTCGGAGGAAGAGGTGGTAAAGGAAATAGCCTTGTTGGAAGAATCCGACTGAGGCTATCGAATGTACAAGTTCTGGAGTTATGTTTCAAATAAGTCACACCAGGAATCTGTTGATAGTTCAGTTAGAGGGGATTATTAAATGGAAACTGGAACGGGATGTCTGTAGTGTACTTTGTTCTCAATTAGATGGAGGATGTCTGCAATGTACTCTGTTGGTGAACACGGTGGTGTTAAGTTTTGGTTGATTCAGTGGCAAGATGGTGAGTTTGTTTAGTAGAGCCTGATGGTCGCTTTAAGGAAGCCTTTAAAATGGTCGAGAAAATCTTAAGCGATTAGCCTGGGTCTGAGTAGTGATTACATTGGATTGAGAAAGTGCTTATCAAGAAGCGTACTACGGCACTAGACTGAAGGATTAATTTTAATACTAAGATGTGGGCCTCTTTGTGGCTTAAGGTGGTAAAGGATGGTGTCTTTGGAGGTTGTGGTTCTACAATGAGATGACTCTTTTGTTTTTGTTTTTTTTTTGCTGCCGTTGGGTTGATTCTGTCAAAGTTCCTTTGAGTGGTGCCTCCGAAAGTGGTCTAAGAGCGGAGGAAGGTGCAGTATGCGCTATGAGCTTAGGTCCTGTCGTGGGGGTAGGAAGAGAGTTTCGAGAATTTCATGGCGTTATCTTGGCACTTGAAGCCTGTTGAAGTCTGGGTGAAATGAAATCTGGTTCGGGTAAAGTTTACTGATTTATGCTTGGTGATAGTTTTCTAGCTGTTATTCTGTTGTTTGGTTGAATCACGTGAGACTTGGATTTGGAATGGCGGTTCGTTTGGTAAGGCAAGGTGGTGTAGGCAGTCTGTAGTAAGTATGGTGAGCTATGGTTGTATGGGCAGTATGGGTTATAGTATGGGGAGGTGATTTTATTGATTATGATGTGTGTCTTAAGGTTTTGTTGTTTTCTTGGTTGTTTATACTTGTTTTATGTAGTGCTTTTTTTCCAATATAAGTTAGGGTGGTTTTTAATGAGACTTATAAGTAGGTCTTTGATTTTATTTTTATTGATAAAATAAATTTTGTCGAGCAAAAAAAATTATCCTCCCTCTATATGGAATATCCTCTCCTAACATATTTCAAAACGAAGTTAGAATTTGGATTAAATAACTTTTTTATTAAATATAGAAGTATTTCAATCTCATATTAAGATTCGAACACAAACAAAATGAAGTAATATGAGCATCCCCTTAGCCATCAGGCCAATTAGTGGATATCAGATTAAATAACCCATTCATCCTTTTGTCTTCATCTTACCTTTATTTTTTTTATTTAACTTTTCCTAAAATTAGATTGATTTAGTTTACTATGATGTATAATTCTAGACTCATCCTTAATTTTAATATAAATTATATGACTATTATTGTACCACATTTCTCTGCCTGCCCTCAGAGTTGATCAATCTAGTCCATGTTGCAACACATACAATTGGATTATTCCAAATTTGAACCCATTATTTTCCAACCAAAGAAGATAGTTTTTCGACACATTGAAACATAACAATTTGGGGTCATCTTTAAAGTTTAAGCTTTCAACTCGAAAACTTCCTTGACCATCCGTCTTGTTCCTTCTTGCTTGAAGAATTATTCAAGGAACTCAGAGAAACGATATTCCCTATACAGAGGAGGATGCTGCTCGTCGATCAAATCCCGAATCGGACCGATCATTGTATTTTTACTTGGAGTGTAGAACGTCGCCAACGAAACTCGTTTTCGAGTTTTGTTCGTCACCGCCCTGTGGTGCACACTCTTGAACCTTCCATTACTCAGTACCTTCAAGCATACATACACCATAGGTCTTTTTTGCAGTTAGAACTGGGTCGAATTTACTAAGGATGCTATAATTCGTGTGCCATATAAATGTTTTTACCTGAATTTGATCGCCAATGTTGATGACAAATGCATTGGGGATTGGTTCAACTGGAACCCAATTTCCACCTTTGAGAACTTGCAGTCCAGTTACATTTTCCGATTGCCTAACGATTGTGAGGGCACTGATATCAGTATGAACATTTAGTCCCAGTGTGAGCTCAGGGTTTGGACATGGCGGATAATAATTCCCCTGTGCTCGAAACGTCGGGTTCTCGCCGAGCTTCGTTTCGAGACAATCCTGTACGCGCCCGAGTCCTTGAGATATCAAGCTCAATAGCCTTTTCATCAGAACATAAATCTCCTTGGAATATTCAGCAATAACCTCTCTGCACCCACAATTAAATTAGTTTTTTAAGGATAAATCACAAATTTCATCGTTCAACTTTTTTATCATTCTTATGCGTGTTTTTTGTTGCAGTTGCAGTGGCCAACGGCTGTTTGTCCCCAACTGCAACCCCAAACAACACTTGTTCATGCTCTAAACGCCCGTTCACCAATCTATTTTCGCGCTGGCTTCTGGGCAACGCCCGTTTGCACCCCAAACTTAGTTTGGAGACTGCAACGGCAAAGGGAGCCTTATTTTGATTATTAAAGTTAAAATTTTTCAATTTAGTCATTGAACTTTTGATTTATTTTTATTTTATTCATTCGAGTGTTAAATTAAAAATGGAATGATGACATGATAACTACGTGTGCTGATGTAGGGGAAATTATTAAATGGACTTAGCTCACCACGTCATCTGTGGTCCCAGCCAATAAAGTCAATCCATCTTATTTTTTTCAAGGTGAATTTTCACCTTTCTTACATGTTAATAAAATGTAGATAGTTATCTGGAAGTTAAAATGAGATGGATGAACCTTATTGGTTGAGACCGCAGATAACGTGGTGAGTCGGGTCCATTTAATAATTTATCACTGATGTAGACTGTTTTTTGCTTACATGATAGTTACATGTCATCCACTCAATTTCCTCTCTTTTTTTATTTTTTATTCTTCTCCCAAAGATAAAAGTCTTATACTTTTATTTCTTTTTCACGCCGTTGTTAGAATTATTATTTTTTGGTGTTTTTTTTATCATTTGAGACACCAACAAACTCACCTCATCGTCTTCTATCCCTCTATCAGTTTAAGTTTTTCCAAAATACTTTAAAATTGATGAAACTCAACCCAAAACACAAAACATGCAAAATACAAATTACTTTAATCTATAATATCGACCGTCTGATCAATGTGAAATCAAGATACACATCTCACTTCTTCCTTCACCACCTCTCCACCGTTGAGATTTGGAAGAAGATTCTCCAACGTCGAAAAATCAAAGGTTATCCGAGATTAGAATTTTTTTCATAAAAAAATTCAGAGTTTTTGGGTCATTTCATATTTTTTTAAAGATAGATGTTCATTCATAATGTCGTTAAATATTTAACACGAAATGGCATAACTGAACTTTCGGATTGCTAATGTTTTGGTTATTCTGAAATATTTATTATTATTTTCAAATTTTTTAAATATTATTAAATATAAAAATAATTTAAAATAAATAATAAAATATGAAAAGCCAGACGACTCACCGGTATTGAGGAGGATTTTGGGGCAAAAGATGGAGGATATCATCCAACGGATGCCAAGGGTGAGCAAAGCATTCACTCCACATTGAAACCTTGTTCTGGCCATCACTTTTAACATAATAATTCAGCAGCTTCACCTGCTGGGTTTGATCCGTCGCTAAAAACTGCGCCTTCTCTTCAGGCGGGAGTTCAAAGAAAGCAGCGAGAACGGCCAACACCCGGTCGCATAATTCCCGAGGAACGCCGTGGTTGATGATCTGAAAGAAGCCGTATTCCTCGCAAGCTTTCGAGATTTTGTCGACCACTGATGCACATGGTTCCTCCATCATGTCGATGACGGGAACCGAGGACAAAAGGGGTGTTTGGGTTAGGTTTGGTCTTTTGTCTTGTGGAAGAATATGGTCGGAAGAGAGGGATGAAGGGCTGCTGCCATTAACGAAGTGGAAGGTCTGGGTATCCATGGAAATTCTCTGCAACTCTCGATGTTAACGGAGGGCAATGAATGTGATGACAAGTGGCAGATTAACAGGTTAGATTTATTACTTTATGTATCACGTTGAGAACAAGGGGCGGTCAATGAACATTAAAAAAAACAAGGGTAAACTATAATAAGTTTACACTTGGGTGACTCGGTTATTAATAAGGTTACAATTAAATTATTTAATTAAAGTTTTAGTTACAATCGGATCAGTATACAAATAGATGTTTAAAAAGATTTGGTATAATTATAGTTTTAGTTCTCAAAATTTATATATATTACCAACTTAGTCATAATTTAAAATAATTTAAAAAAACAACTAACGCTTCATGTTTAAAAATATATCAATTTACTTATTTTTCTTCTCTCAAATTAGTTTTATATCCTCGATAACACTAGAGTACTTCATTTAAGATCATTAATTAATCTAATATACAAATTTATAAATGTAAAGATGTTTAAGATTATTTTTTAATGTTGGATCTGTAATTAGTATCTAATTTAAAATTAAATTCATTGAAATGTATTCAAAATTATTTTGAAAACCTTGTTTTAGTTACTGGTATCACGTAATTTTTTACAAAAAAAAAAATCAGACTTTCGTATTATTATATAATTTTCTTAGTAATTTTATATTTTTGAATGACTTTATTATTTTTGTTTTATTTTAAAATAAATTAATAATTAAACTTTTTTTGTTATTGAAATTTTATTATTAAATATATTAAAATATCAAGTTTGGTATAACTCGTGTTACCGTGAGTACTCAAGTATGAATGATGATGGACGGTGAAGAACAACAATTTGGGAAAAGAAAAATGACTAAATTGATATATATATATATATATTAAATTATGAAAGGATAAATTTAATTATTTATTTTAAATTATGACTAAATTGATAAAATATATATATATGTTTTAAGGACTAAAACTGACATTATATCAAACCTTTTCGAATGTTTACTTGTATTTTAACGGATGAGTGACCCGATCATAACTAAAACTATAATTGAGTAATCCAATTATAATTTTTAATAATTAAATAACTCAAATATAACTTTATTAATAATTGATTGACCTCCTATATAATTTACCCAAACAAAACAAAGAGGTGGGGTGGATGTGGATCATTAAATCAGATCCAATTAATTGATATTTAAAAGAATAAACAAATAAAAAGTAAGCATGTCTTGTCTCATTTCTTCTATTGGCTGCTTCTTTCTTTTTGATTTTCTATAGCATGATGGATTAAGAGGAGTTAAGCGTTCCTACTCTTTAAAAACTTAAATTTATATTTTTTTTATTTTCTTTATATTTCCATAAATAATATAATTTTATACCTCAAAATTTTAATATAACTTTTTATGTGTTCGCTAACATATAATCGTATGTTTATCCCTGCTATCAAGTACAAGTTCTTATGCATTTGTGTGGGTCTAATTGTTTGGATGTTATCAATGTTTTAGTATTGTCGTCTTTCATTTCTGAGTTCGATTTATTAATCTAAGATTGTTTACTTAGCTCAACCATACTCGTTTGAAATTTAAGTTATTTTCAATTTAGATTAAATTAAAACATTGAACTTGAAAAACAGGAACAAAAAAATGGTCACAGTTGAAAAAGGATAATGTTTATTTTAAGAGATTCAGATTCAAGTAGTCTTACCTATAAGGTGTGTATCTTATGAAAGAATTTAAAAAATATATAAATAAATATTACATTATAATCAACTTAAAACTACTAAAAAAAAACATTGAACTAAATCGTTTATCAAAACTCAACTATTCTCTCTTATTTGAAACTCTCCCTCTTCACTCTACTTTTCCTTCAAAAGCCTAGTCCCCTGACGGCCAACTGCTCCTCCAGGCAGTTGGCATCTGTTTATCTCTCTCATGCCTTGTCGATCACAAACTTGCGGTGAGTTAGTCTCTCTCCCCTCACGAAAATAACATCTTCTTCCTTTATTTTGGATTTTTTTTTTGTGGTTGATGGCCTAGCTCTTTTGGTCCTTTTCTACACCTACATGCACCGTGTTTTGAGGGGAGGTTCAGGTTTACGTTCATGCTTGGGTGTCCTGCTCGAGATGGTCGATGCCCCCAAAGTGACATGTAGCTTGTAACCAATGAATTTGTTGGCTTCACGCTCGCCTTAGTTTTGGCCGATGGTGGTTGCTTCTGTTTTCCTCGTTTCTGTCTCAATTTTGTTGTAACCTTCTTGTTTGTTGTTTGTTTCACCTTCTTTGGTCGGTTGTGTTTTGTCTTGTTTATGATTTTTATTTCTTCGTTTTGTGCCTTGTTATTTATGTATTTGTGTATGTTTATATTATTTTATTTTTTAATGAAGTTCGCTTGTCCTTGTTAAAAAAATATTTAACTTAAAAAAATCAAAGTTCATTAAATATTTAATAAAAAATTCTTAGCAATTGTCTTTTTTTAATAGTTTAATATGATTACAATATAGTATTTATTTATATTTTTTTCAACCCTTTAAAAAAGCACATATACCTTGCAAACAAAGCTGATTGAACTCGAGTATTCTAAAATAAACATTATTAGTTGGATTCCTAACAACTGTCATTAAATCAATCAAATTGTTTGGTTATAAAGAAATCTGTATTTTTTTCAATTTATGGCCTCGAGCAAACGGCATAGACCCGTAGAGTTAGGCAGAATTTTCTCTTATGGTTGGACAAGTAACCCAAACTCCGTATTATTACATTAACAAGTTTTTATTTTAAAATATCAAACGAACATTTCGTTTTTATTAATATTAGTACATAATTATTGTATACATAAGACAAATTTTTATTTGAAAATAATGGAAAATATCACAAAATATAACACACTAAAAAAATGAAATTAAGTTCATCAAAAATTATACAAAAATAAAATAGGAAATCTAAAGGTGCAAAGAAAAATAAAATTTTCTGTGGAGATTGACGTACATCGTCAAAGAACTCAGAAATCTTTATGAATTTATTTTGCTTCTATCTAAACGAGACGCTTTACGAGGTAAAAAAAAGTGGGTGAACGAACCAAACAATTTGACAGATTGCTCCACTATATAATTCTGATTTCGTCAGCAAACAACACTAAAGGGGTCAAATTTTTTTATGACCACCGACAAACACAATAAAAAAACGTCGTGAGAATCTATGTATGAGCACCAAATGACCGCTAAAGTATGTGAAAATCATATCAAACGGCAAAAAAACGTATCACAAAGATAAAATATACCACAAAAACAGAAAAATATATCACAAGAGCAAAAATTCTTATTACAAATTTAACAGTAAATACCAATAATACAACCATATTTAAAATATTTTTAAAGTACTTGGAATAAACTATGATATGGCTTGTTGTTATTGTTACCATAAATGATATAAATTAATTATATATATATATATACTGTGGCGACCCGTTTTTTTGAAAATCTAAGTTCGCTAAAAATGAGTAGTAGTTTTCTTTTCGTTTTTGAAAAAATTATTTGGAAAATGGGAATTCTTAAAAAAATTGCATTTTTTGAAAATAATATAGACTTGGAGTCGCCACCGCCACTGGGGTAGGCCTTATTGTTTATGTTTTTGTGTATGTTTATATTATTTTCTTTTTTAATGAAGCCTGCTTGTTAAAAAATATTTGACTTAAAAAATCAAAGTTCACTAAATATTTAATGAAAAAATTCCTAGCAGTTGTCTTTTTTTTAATAGTTTAATGTGATTATAATATAATATTTGTTTATATTTTTTTCAACCTTTTAAAAAGGCACATAAACTTTACAAACAAAACTGATTGAATTAGAGTTTTCTAAAATAAACATTATTCTTTTTTTCAATGAGACTATTCGTTAGATTCCTAACAATTGTCATTAAATCAATCAAATTGTTTGGTTATAAAGAAATCTGTATTTTTTTTCAATTTATGGCCTCGAGCAAACGGCATAGACCCGTAGAGTTGGGCAGAATTTTCTCTTATGGTTGGACAAGTAACCCAAAGTCCGTATTATTAAATTAACAAGTTTTTTATTTAAAATATCAAATGAACATTTCGTTTTTATTAATATTAGTAGATAATTATTGTATACATCAAGACAAAATTTTATTTAAAAATAATGGAAAATATCACAAAATATAACACACTCAAAAAAAATGAGATTAAGTTCATTAAAAAATAAACATAAATAAAATAGGAAATCTAAAAGTGCAAAGAAAAATAAAATTTTTTGTGGAGATTGACGTACATCGTCAAAAAACTTAGAAACCTTTATGAATTTACTTTGATTCTATCCAAATGAGACGCTTTACGAGGTGAAAAAAGAGGGTGAATGAAGCAAACAATTTGACAGATTGCTCCACTATATAATTCTGATTTCGTCAGCAAACAACCACTAAAGGGGTCAATTTTTTTATGACCATCGTCAAACACAAAAAAATGTCGTGAGGATCTCTGTATGAGCACCAAACGACCGCTAAAGTATACAAAAATCATACCAAACGGCAAAAAAATGTATCACAAAGATAAAAAAAATACCACGAAAACAAAAAATATATCACAAGAGCAAAAATTCTTATTACAAATTTAACAGCAAATACCAATAATACGACCCTATTTAAAATATCTTTAAAGTACTTGGAATAAACTATGATATGACTTGTTGTTATTGTTACCATAAATGATATAAATTAAATATATATATATATTTTAGCGACCCGTTTTTTTGAAAATCTAAGTTCGCTAAAAATGAGTAGTAGTTTTCTTTTCATTTTTTAAAAAATATTTGGAAAATGGGGATTCTTTAAAAATTCGCACTTTTTGAAAACAATATAGACTTGGAGTCGCCACCGGCTACTGTGGTAGGTCAGACACCATAAAAACCATAGATTCATTTGAAAGCAGATTCGGGAGTCGGTTACAGATGGGGAAGGTTTTAGCACCCCACACCACCCAAAATTGGTACCAAAAAAACTAATTACCGCTTTGTTAATTTTAAATTTTCAGAATTAAAGTGACGATTAAATTAAAATTTAGTTATACATGTTAGTAAATTTTATGGACCCGTTATTCGAGGATAAACCGAAAAACCATCACCACTACGTTTGGTACTGGCCATGTTTACTTCCAGATAACAAGGCATCACATTAACATTTTATAGATCTGGATGCAACATTAAACATGGCATGACATACATATACAAAAGAGATTAAAAAAAAACATAAAACAATCACGAATATGAAACAACACCAAGCTACATGTTATACGAAAACAAAAAACAAAAAAAAAACATACCTAAGGCATACACATATACGTACTAATTTAAACGCAACCATAAACAAAGCACACATCATCCAACATTACATTTAACAAAGACCGAAATTAAAGGGAAATAGATTAACGAGGCACAAAATAAACGTGGCAAGTAAACATATATAATGAGCGCGTATACCAAAATAAACAAGATAAGATATTCGAATATAAAGTAAGAGGACTAAAGTATAAAGGAAATTAAAATGCAAGGCTGAAATTAAATGTGCAAAAAGCAGATCAAAAAGGAAACCTTAACACTGGATTTTGGATTAACTTAAAACCGAAAAGAAGATCAGGGGATCGAACAGGTTATTATGCCACTTAAGATTGGATTAGGGTTGAAAATAGTGATGAAATTGAAAGCTTTAATAAACTATGAGGGGCTGCGGACAGGATTTTGAAAGGCGAAAGGGTCGGCCAGGTTATTTTGGAAACACAGAGGGGCCTGGGAAGGATAAAAACATTTAAAATAAGAGTTTCCAAATAAAATTAAGGACACGATTGAAAAACCCCAAGAAATTACAAGGGATGCGGGGAGGATTTTAAAAGAGCGGAAGGCTTTAAAAAGTAATAAAACCATTTTGTTTTTTTAAAGCAAGTATAAAACTCACTTATTTGCCGAAAATAGAATGTTTTCCCGTTTTCACCAAAAAAACCCTCAATTACTCTAAACACAAACACCAAAACACCCATTTTTTCTCCATTTTGGATTAGACCTCAAAAAACACAAGAAATGGGGCCATGTTCTCCATGTTCATCACGAACATGAAGAACATTCCTAGAAACCATCACCGGCCTTTGCCCAAACCCAAAAACCGGCGATCAAAATCCTAGAAAAAACCACTTTCTTGTTTTTTAAAACTAGATTCAAAATCCAATCCTTGAAAAACAAAACTAAAACCATTCTATTTTTTTAAAACTAGTCCAAGATCTTTTTTTGAAAACGAAACCCCTTTCATCTTTTTTGGTTCGCCATGCATAGCCTGAGGCCGACGACTTATCACCAAAAAGGTTTCATCCATCATCGAGAAACCCTAGGATGGCTGAAGATCGAAGCGACGCGAAAAAAAGACGGACGACCGAGAAGGTAAAAACACTAAAACCCTAATATAAATGCATAAAATGGAAAATGAAAACTCGAAAACACCTCTGAAATGCTTGAGATTACACTTTTTCTATTAATTTCTCTTTCTTTCATTACAACTTAGGGTTTCTGTTTTATACCCGAATATTGCATGATTTTGGAAAAAAAAATAAAACTATGCAAATACACTATTGGCTGCTATTGTTGATTTTGGAAGTATTCCTGCACTGTTCTGATTCTTGTTGGCTTGCCAGCTTTGTGTTTTTTGATATTTGTATGCATCTCCATTTCTGAAATATGATAATCTTATGTATTTTCTAATATTCTCAAATTTGACTTTGTATGTGAAATAGCCGGAGGAGGGGACCAGCGAGATGGTCGACGTCGCTTGATCTTCGGTCGGTGTGGCGATCTGAACAACCGTAAGTGTAGCTGGGAAGTTGCATGTGATCTTCAGGCGCGAGTGGCATAGATGGAAATCCAGACGTGAATCACACGCGCGTGATTTGGACCATCCAGTGCGTCCTTAATCTAACGGTTAGGTTGAGGCGGCGCCAAAGGAGAAAAGGGGATTCTTATGGTTTCCTTCAGACTCGATCTAGACCACACGATCTCTTTTGATTCAACGTACCAGATTCGGCTGCGCAAGGATAAAGAAAGTTAGGGTTTTGCCTTATCAGATTAGGTTTAAGGTCTCTTTGGGCCAAGGGCCAAGTGTAATAGATTTTAGTTTTTTGGATATGTAAATTAAATTGGATTATTAATAAATTTGGGCTTTTATTTAATAATTAATCTTTTTAGATTCTTTTTTAGTTTAGTTTAATAATAATAATAATAATAATAATGATATATTAATATCACTATAGTAATTAATAATTATAATAATTAACAATATAATATTAATGATAATAGTATTACGATAATAATACCAACGTGAGTGTAATAATAATAACAACAACATTTTTGGGTTTTTAATCAATAAGATAATGATAATGATGATAACAAATAGTAAAAAATAATAATAATGTTTTTTTTGTTGTTGTTTTTCTTTTTTTATTTTTTAATCATAATAACATATAATATATAATGTACTATGATAATATTAATAAGTAAATTAATTATAATAACAGTAACATAATAATTTTTTGGGGTTTTTAATTATAAATAAATAATAAAATGATAATAGCATATAATAATAACAACAATATTTACAAAACCCATTTTTATAAAATTTGACAAAAATGTAAAACGGGTTAATACCCCGTATAAAATTAGTGATTACATTTGCTCCTCTTTGTTTATCCTTGTGGAACAAGAATAAAGCAAAAACCATAAAACTAATTTTATCCAACTTCCCTGAAGATTCAGAGCTGCGAGTTCCTCCTATACAGAACTGTTCACCCTTCTTCTTCCTGAAATCCTGGAATTTCAAGTTCTTCCTAGGTAAAGCCTAAAGAAAAGAAGCCCTCGAGATGATGTCCTAATTTCTGATCATCTTAACATCAGATGGTATTTCGCTTTGAGATTACCTAAATGCCCTGATTTCTGCTCGTCTCGGAATAACATGGAATCTCGCTCTGAGACTACTGGAAGATTTTCATCACTCCCCTAAGGGCTGAAAACCTTAAAATAATGCCCCAATTTTTTGTTGTCTTGACATCGAAAGGTATCTTACTTAGAGACTAATGAAACACCTCAATTTATACTCGTGTTGGCACAAAATGGTATCTCGCCCTGAGACTATCGAAAGATTTTCAACACTTCCCTAAGGGCTGAAAACCTTAAAATGATGCCCCAATTTCTGGTCGCCTTGACATCGAAAGGTGTCTCACTTAGAGAGTACCGAAATGCCCTAATTTCTACTCGTCTCGGCATAAAATGTCTGTCGCTCGCAAACAACTAAAGGTTGGATGACTCTTGAGAAATCATAATTATGCAAATCAAAGGATACTTGATCTTTTGGTGGGATCTACTGCTCCTCTCATGAAGCATATGATCCAATCGTTGTCATTCTTCATATGCCTGTAAAAAGAGACACGATGATTTGATGATGTGGGTTAGCATGCTTCTATCTTAAGAATGCATAACTATTCATGATGCATGACAACTACAAGCTGAACATTGTCTGGACGCCTTCTTTCTTGTTTTCTCATCTCAGCTACCTATTGCACGCTTTTTTATCTCTCCTCATGTTAAAACTCAAGCTTTTTAACCCTTTCCACTCGAACTTCTAAACCTTTACTCTAAAGTGCCTTTTTAGGTTTTCACTTTAGATTTGCTTTTCTCAAAGCGCACTTTTCAAGTTTTCACTTTGTTTTTTCCTTTTTTTCCTCTTTTTTCATTTTTTTCTTTTTATTTATTCTTTTTTTCTTCTTTTTCTTCTTTTCCTTTTTTCTATTTTTTCTTCTTAAACGCCCTTCTGGGTTTTCGCGTCTGGATCATTCTTTGTTTTAAACTCATACATAGAAGATATTTGTCATCTTTTCTTGACAAGTTCTGCTGACTTGGCACTTGATGTCTTTAGCTTTAGGTTTAGCAAGCTCCCTTTAACGGAACCAATTTTTATCTTTGGATGACCTGCACTTAAAAGGTTAAATCATAGCAATGCTAAGAAATCTTTTATTTTTCAATAATCTATGTCAATCCACTTGTAGGATGCTCATGAAATAGATAAAGGAAGGCACATAATAATATTTCATTAATATTTGAAGAGATTTTGGAATAATTTAATAGTCATGGCAAACATGAGAAAATGAAAAAGAAGAAGTAAATAACATATGGTGCAACATCCTCGAACATCGATTGTATGAATGATGCGAGAGCCCATCGACTGTGGTAGATCTCTCACTTGCCATCCATGGCTGAAATTTCTGATGACTTAGAAGGATTCCTCCATAAACCAAAGTAGAGCTCATCAACTGAAGTAGAGCCTATCAATCGGATACCAAATCTCAAAAATTATCTGAACTGCCCTTTTTCAGAATTTCAATTTAGATCCCCCTTTGGTTTTAAGACGCCCGTTTTTGGGTTTTCATCTTAAACCCACATTTTCTTTCTCTTTTTCTGTTTTTCTTTTTCTTTTATACTTGAGGCGCCCTTTTGGGTTTTCACCATAGGTATTTTAATTTTGCAAAGCGCCCTTTCGGTTTTTGCTCCACTTTTTTTTCTCTTCTAGCATAGTATTTTTTGATGGAGTCCGAATTTATAGGATTACTCAACTCCTTCTCATCTATCTATGTTAAAATTAACGTTTCACCAAAAAAGGCATTTTTAACAATATAAGGCCATTCCTAATTAGGCATCCACTTCCTGCGGAAGTCTTTTTGAATTGGCAAGATCTTTTCAAGCACTATATCCTCTTTTTGAAATTCTCTTGGGCGAACTTTTTTGTTATAGGCTCGCATCATCCTTTTCTGATACATTTGGCTATGACATATATCCTTCAATCTCTTTTCTTCGATGAGGTTCAATTGGTTAAACCTGGCTTGCATCCATTCGACCTCTTCCATCCTCGACTCATTCAAAATTTGAAGTGATATGATCTTCACTTCAATAGGTAATACCGCTTTGTACCATAGACCAAAGAATATGGCATTGCCCTAGTTGAAGTTGTCTTAGATGTCCGGCAAGCAAAGAGAGCGGAGGGTAGTTTCTCATGCCAATGTTTAAAAGTATATGTGGTCTTTGCTATGATCTTCTTGATATTCTTGTTTATCGCTTTTACTGCCTCGTTCATCTTGGGACGATAAGTAGTAGAATTGTGGTGTACAATTTGAATTACTCACACACTTTGGTCATCATCTTGTTGTTCAAATTAGAAGCATTGTAGGTAATGATTCTTTCTAGCAAACCATAGTGACATGAAATTTCTTTCTTTAGGAACTTTTGAACTGTTGCCCTTGTGATGTTGGCATAAGAAGCGGCTTTTACCCACTTGGTTAAGTAATCAATAGCTACTAGGATGAACTGGTGCCTATTAAAAGCTTTTGGATGAATCTGACCAATGAAATCCATACCCCAAGCAGCAAAGGGCCATGGTGAATTCATGGTGTGGAGTGGCGCCGACAGAGAATGTATCTTTTCTTCATAGATCTAACATTTATGACATTTCTTTGCTTATTCAATACAATCTTCTTCCATGGTCAACCAAAAATAACCATATTGCATAATTTTTCTAGTCATCGAGAAATCGTTGGTATGGGTTTCGCACAAACCCTCGTGTACTTCTGCTAAAATGTTTTTAGCCCCTCGGGCGTTGACACATCTCAACAATATTTGGCATTTTCCCCTTTTATAAAAAATTTCTCCATCAAGATCATACCCCGGCGTCATCTTTATGGTAGTTCTTTTATCATTATCGTTGGCCTCGTTAGGGTAAACCTGAAACTTGATGTACTAGAGGATATCGTAATACCATAGATTGTCGTTCGTTTCTTCTTCCAAATTGTAGTAATAAGCCGATACCTCAAAAATTTACATTTCGATTGGCTTTATTTTGGCTTTCATGCTTGCTTCAAACGTGGCGGCCAAAGTTGCTAGGGCATCAGCCATTTGATTATCTTCCCTCGATAAATAAGTAAAACTGATATTCTCAAAATTCTTATCGAACTCTTGAATCAGGTCGTAATACTTGATTAACTTCAGATCTCTTGTCTCCCATTCTTTTTGAAGCTGGTAGATTACCAAAGATGAATCTCCAAAGACCTGAAGCATCTTGATCTTTATTTTGATGGCCGCACGGAGTCCCATAACAAAAGCCTCATATTCGGCTATATTGTTGGTGCAGAAGAATTTTAATCTACTCGTAAAAGGGTAGTAGATATTTTTGAGAAAGATTAGCACTGCCTCTAGTCCATGGCCTAGGGCATTAAACGCTCTATCAAAATAGAGCTTTTAAGACTTATTCTCTGGAGCGGGTCTCTCCTTAAATAAAGTGCACACCAAACCTTCATTTGAAAAACTAAAATCTAAAGGCTCGTAGTCGTCTAAAGTGCGGCTTGCCAAGAAATCTGCCACCAAACTTTCCTTTACCTCTTTCTAACTTACATAAATGATATCAAACTCTGACAATAGTATTTGCTAACGGGCCATTCTCCCTAGTGCTGACGCTTCCATCAAAAAATTTAATAGATCTAATCGAGAAATCAAGCAAGTGGTGTGACACAACATGTATTGCCTGAGTCATTTGGTAGCCCATACTAGGGCACAACATAGCTTCTGGATCAGTAAGTTTCATGTTTCGCACTTGGTGAACTTCTTACTCAAGTAATAAACAACCCTTTTCTTTCTTGCCTTACTCGTCATGTTAACCTAACACACACCCCATTGAATTCTCAAAAAATGGTCAAGTACATAATTAATGTTCTATCAGGCACTGACGCTGCTAAAACTGGGGCATTGGTCAAATACTTCTTGATCTTCTCGAGTGCCTCTTGACAATCTTCATCACATATCTTTAAATTATTCTTTTGGAGCAATTTGAAGATGTGATCACATTTATTGGTCAATTGGGAGATAAACCAAGATATGTAGTTTAATCTTCCAAAAAATCCTCAGACTTATTTTTGTATTTGAGGTGGCGAGAGATTTTGAATTACTTTTACTTCATCGAGGTCGATCTCAATTCCCTTTCGACTAACCACAAAACCTAGGAGTTTCTCGGACGTAACTACGAAGGCACACATGGTCGGGTTGAGCTTTAATTGATACTTTCTCAAGCTTTAGAACAGCTTTCGCAAACTTTAGATATGCTCATTTTCGGTCTGAGACTTGGATATCATATCATCCACATATACCTCAATCTCTTTAAGCATTATATCATGGAATAAGGTTACCATGGCTCTTTGCTAGGTTGCCCCGATATTCTTCAACCTAAAATGCATTACTTTATAATAAAATGTTCCCCACATAATCACAAAAGTGGGCTTTTCCATGTCTTCAATGTGTATTTTAATTTGATTATACCCCAAAAAGCCATCCATAAATGAGAACCAAGAACGCCCTGTGGTATTGTCAACTAGAGTATCAATGTGAGGGAAAGGGAAGTTGTCTTTGGGGCTTGCCTTGTTGAGGCCTCTATAATCCACGCACATGCGCACTTTCTTGTCTTTTTTTGGCACCGGAACTATATTGGCTACACACTCTGAGTATTTAATGACTTTTAGAAATCTGGCCTTAAACTGCTTCTTTACTTCTTCTCTGACCTTTAACAACATGTCTATTCTCATTCTTTGAAGCTTTTGCTGGACGGGCTTGTATTTTGGCCTTATGGGTAGCTTGTGTACCATATTGTCCGTGTTCAATCCCTTCATATCTTGGTATGCCCAAGTAAATATGTCTTTGAATTCTAAAAGCAATTTTGTTAAATCCCATCTAGTTTTTGATGACATAGTGGTGCCAATCTTTACCTCTTTTCTTTCTTCATCGGTTCCCAAGTTCAGGATTTCTAATTTTTATTGATGCGACAAGATATGTTTCTCTTCACTTGCCATTAGTCTTAACAATTTATCTGGGACCTCATATTCCATTTTTTCATCATCTTTATCGATTTCTATCGGGCACATGGGTTGTTCGAAATCTACCTTGGGATTAGATTCAGAATCATTCATGCAGTTAATATTAAGGAGCCTGCACGAGTTTAAAATAATGCGTATTGGGAATAGAAATGAATAGTTTATGGAATGAATAAATAACGAATGGAATAATGTCATATTTGGCATTTGAGAAAAAATAGGGAATCTTATTTTTTATTGAAAGCAAATAAAATTGTCATATCTGCCATTTACAAAAGATCCCTATTGCTCTCGAGCAAAAGCAAATAGGGTTGTTCCGACCATTACTTTGATTTGGACCTAAAAACTACAGGCATGTCCACACAGGTCCAATTGTTAAGCTTTTCTCTCGAAAAGCACGGGCAGAGCTTGGTCCAATGCTGGCCCTCTTCGTCATCCTCGGAGATCGTATTAACATCCATAGATTCTAAAGCTTCACTGATGACTTCTTCCTTAAAGAGTTTTGCATTCTTTTGACTCGCTTCTTGCACTTCCTATTCGAGGTTCACTATTCTGCCTAATACAAAGGTACTCTTCAAATTAGAGTAAGTCATGGTCCCCCACAGAATATCTTCTCCTCTGAAGTTGGCCTTTCTTTGTTCTTCTTTCTTTTTCCATTTTTATTTTCTTTGCAAGAAATTGGGTTTGTAGCCGAGCCCAAAACAATCATTTTTTATGATGCTTTTAGCTCGCATACATTCTTGCAGGTTCATTCCCAAACATTTTCCCCTCTTTGTTCCCCTTCCCAAAGTTTATGTCACTACCATCTTAGTACAACTTGACAGGTTAGGGCATGGAATCTTCTTCCCTTCGGCAACGAAGATGGCAATGACAAACTCTAAAGCCTTGAAGGAACATTCCACCGCCTCCTCACCGGCCTGAATATACGGTGCATTGGAAGTTACCGAAGTAATGATATCTTGTTCGACATTAACATTCGCTAGCTCCCCCTCAATGACAAACTTTAATTTCTGATGTAGTGACGATGAAACAACATCAGTTGAGTGTATCTAAGGTCTTCCTAAAAAAATTATAGGATGGCTGAATATCTATAATCACAAAGTCGACAATGTACTTACTTGGGCCAATGAGCAATGGTACTTTAATTTTTTCGACCATATTCTGTTGGGTCCCGTCAAATGCTAGTACTATATTCTGTCAAGGTTTTATATGTAAACTGTCGATAGGTAGACGTTGCAAAGTAGCCATAGGCATGGCATTCAAAGCGAAACCATTATCAATAAGTACTCCCGGTAGCATATGCCCTTTGCAATGGGTGGTTATGTTTAGAGCCTTGGTTGACCCCATACCTCCATCCGAAATTTCATCATCATAGAAGGTAATTTAATTGTCCGTAGTAATATGGTCGATTATTCAGTCTAACTTGCAGATCAAAATATCACTCGAAATAAAGGTTTGGTTCAAGACTTTCAACAATGCTTTACGGTGCTTTTCTGGATTCATTGGGAGATCAAGTATTAAAATTTGTATCGGTTGTTTTTGGAGTTGCTCCACTACACTGTACTCGTTGTGCTTCAAAAATCTCAAGAATTCTTGGGCTTGAGCCTCCGTTATCGGCTTATTAATTTTTTGAGATGGCTCTTCTCTAAATATTTTCTCGGGTTTAGACTCGTCTGCCTTGCCTTTATTTTTTAGCTTCTCTACTGCCTTTAAAGTTTTTGAAGAGTAGCATCTACCGCTTTTTGTGAAGTTTCCAACCTCATTTACCACTTTAGGGTTGGGTTTCATCAACTCTTTTTCTTGATCAGGCTTTACTTCGTCTATTAACTTTTCACTTTCTTGTGAATTAGAGCACCCTGGTATTGAGATGCTAGAAGTGTAATTCTATAGGAACATCTGAGTATCCTTGAAAGGGAAGGATATCGTGGCATAAATTACGATCTTAAGAGCCTCCTTAGAGCCTTGTTTTAAGGTGTGCTCTCTCCACTTGGCTTGAAATCGAGGACAAAAGGTCTTCGTGCACTGTACTTGATATTTGAACTATTCAACGTACAAACATCTACTTCTTAATTTTCCTTTTCCTTCTCAAAGAACTTGATCTCTTTGTTATCCATCAATTTCTGAACCACTTGACGAAATTCTTTACAATCATGAATATCATGATCATTTGACTAGTGATACTCACAGTATGAGCCACACCCTTTTTCACGACCGCCATCCCTCGTTTAATAAGGTGTACCACACACAACTACTGAAAGACTCATCTCAAAGGAGACTTTACTTTTGACACATTCATCTTAGCCTTTCTAGTGTACTCTTCCTCAACAGCATTCACACCATGACCACCATGGTTTGGTAAGGGGTTGTTGGTCATACCCAGTTCTCCCAACTGTAACACTATAGTCTTTATCAGATTTTAGACAAACTTTTTGAATACCACGCAGTTCTCAATCGAATGCCCTAAAATATCAGCATGGTATTTGCAATACACTTTGAGGTCATGCCACGCTGGGTAAGGTGGGTTAAAAGGGGTAACATGGTAGGGCCGAACTAAGTCCGCCTTGTACAACTGCGAGTATAACTCTTTGTAAGAAATAGGTAATAGAGTGAAGAACATATTCTCACTTTCTTTCTTGGGCCCCTTATCTTCTCTTTTGTTGAAATTTTAGGCATTTCTGGATGTAGTTTGGGGCTGGATTTTGTGAGGTTCTTAACGGCCTTGTAAGTGCTCGTATTGTTAACCTCATGATCCTTTTTTCATAAATTATTTTCATGACAATTCTTCTCCGTCAATTCTTCTGCTCTTGATGACCGCTTTGATATGTTCGTCTATCATAACCATGTCCGCAAATTTGCTGATGGGGTTGTTGATCAAACGGTCATAAAGTGTCCCTTTTAGTGTATCTATGAACATTGAAGAAATTTCATTCTCACGAAGCGGTGGTTGAACTTGTACCGTCATAATCGCGCCATCGCTGGGAGTATTCTCGGACGCCCTCATTGTACATTTATTCTATCTCTTGAAACAAAAGTCGATTAGAAACCATATTAGTTGTATGCTTATATTGGTCGGTGAAGGCTTTGGCTAAATCTTTCCAAGACTTCATGGCAGATCCCACTAAACTATCTTGTAAACAGTGGATCAATAATTTCTCATTGTCTGTAAATCCCTCCATCTTCTAACAAAACATGGTTATATGAGTAGTGGGACAAGTCGTCCTGTCAAATTTCTTGAATTCATGAGTCTTGAACTTATACGGGATCTCCACATTCGGGACCAAGCTAAGCTCTATAGTATTCAACTCATAAGAGCCTTCTTCATCCTCTTTTACTCGAAACCTCTCTTCAAGGTCCTTCTTGGTTTCTTCTAATTGCTTTGAGGATTCCGCATTTACTTGATTCAATTTTTCTAACTCGTTAAAATTCAGGACACTGTCTCCAACATTCTCTGTATTATCGAAAGTTACACCCAGTTGAACTTGGGTAGAGGCACCGACCTGCTAAGATGGGGCCACTCTTTACGGAGGTCTTAGGGTAGTGTTGATAAAGATCAGAAAGTATGAAGGATCTCCTGAGTTCCTATTGGGATTTTCAACAACACCATTTCCATTCGGGTTCTCATTTTGCTTAAGTTCTAACAACTAAGACAACTCTTTCATCATTTGTTGTTGGGATTTGATTATGGTCTCTCTCATTTCTTACTGAGTCTACTCTAATTGTCTCCTGAGATTGGCTTCCAACTTGGCGAAGTTTTCTTCCATTATCCTTGTTTGCAAACGAGTGCAATATAGGTATGGAATAATTGCAATTTATCTTTCAAATTCTGTCACAATATTCTCGTCATTAAATTTATTGCATAATTGATTAATGCAAGTTATATGTGTTAGGTGATGCATAGAACAAATGATAGATAAAATGCAAGGATGTACACAAATAAAGGCATTGATTCCGTTGGTGATCACCTTTGAACAACTTTCATTGAAAATTAAAAAGGTTCTCATTACAAAGCAAGAAAAGTAAACTTCTATAGATATGCCCCAGCCCTAACTCCTAGTTCCTCGTCGGCTTCAAGTAGCTGATTGAATCTAGGTGTTTCCTCCATGCTTGGAGCTATGAAAGGGCGAAGTGCTTCAGCTTCTGCGGCTAGGTTCCTCACATGTTTGGCTACTTCTTGCACTTGCACCATCAAATTTGTGTTATACTGGTCTTGATCCTGAATCATACGAGTAGCATCGCAAAGACGCCTTAACCAATAATTATCTCCCCCTTCTGCAGCTTTTTTGAGAACTATGATCCTTCCTATATAATCCTGAACAGTGGCCTCTAACATCTCAATATGAATTTGAAGAATTTTATTCTCTTATCGGGTAGCTTAAAGCTCAAGGAAGCCATTCTGAGTATGGTATTCCTGAAAAGACCGATCTAATTCCCCGATCCTCTCTTCTAGCTGAGCATTTTGGGCTTGCCTTTGATTCAAACTCTCGAAGGTGGAGTGGTACAAACCTTGTATTTCAAATAGCCTGTTTTTGCTTTCTTGAGATTTTCTCTTTCAAGTGGCAGCATTCTCTTTCTCCCAACTCATCACTTGCTTACCTTTCTCGCTTTCTTGTCTAGCTTTCACTCTTTCTTGCTAGATTGCGCTTCTAGACGAGTTTCTTTCATTCTCAAAGGCTAACTTGCAGTTTTCACTTTTTTCAATTGCTTGTTTACTTTTCTCTTTTTCCTTCTCGACTAAGCGTATGTCATTCATCTTTTCTTTCTCCACGGCTAGAAACATCTTCCGATCGACATTCCGCATTAAAGCTTAAAGCTTAAGAGTGTCACTTTGGTAGAGAGCATTCTTTTCTTTCAAATCTGTATTGAGCTTCATTAACTGCTTCATAGTTTTATCTCATTCGTCCACATCTAAGCTTGCATGTGTTCTCGGTTTGTAAGACATCCATCCACTTTTTGACCTCCTCTAACTCGTTCCTTAGGATATCGGCCTCAGAAAGAACCATATTCAAATGCTCCTCAAGTGACATAGCTGGTCCTTGATCAGGCTTCGAAATCTTATCATTAGTTCTCTTGCGCATCCAAAATCATAGTCAGGGGGTGAACATGCACTTTTTATTTTCATCTACCTTTATACGATAACAGTGATCCCAAGCTCTAGAGGCAGTTTAGACCTTCGTCTTGAACTCATTATTGAATGAAAACTCAGTGGTGCTCAAACCAGTGGTGATAGGAACAAGCTGTCGTGACCCAAATTGTCTTGATACCAATAGAGGAGCGCAAGCAATCCCACCATACAAACCTATCATCATCAACCAATCATAATATTCGCATCTATATAAGAAGCGAATGACGCTACCGAGCCAAGGTACCCTCCAAACAATATCTTTATTCTGAAGGTTCTTGAAAATCTTTATCCATTTTTGCTTTCCTGGCTCTTCCCACCACTCTTTTACTAGACATTCTCGCAAAGGGGAAAAGTTTCCCAAAAATATTTTGGGCAAAATCTTAGTCGGTGTCTTCTAAAGATGAATTTGAATCCAAACCTGAAGCAACTGTGCACATCCTCTAAAACGTATTTCTTTATATTTTCGGCTCACGTTCAAGGAGATGAAGTTTCAGTTAAGATTGCTGATATCGGATTGGCCTCCCTCTTCATGCACTCAAATAAATCCAAGATGGCCACATCAATGTTCCTCAAAACCCTTGGGAAAATAATCAAGTCATATATCCCCAAAGCAAACAGATCCATCTTCATAACCTCATCCGAGCACATAGGTATGATATTTTGAATGCATTCCCATGAAAATGCGGTACTATCCCCTCAATTCTGAATCAAACATTTGACTCAATCTTCACTCATCCCGGCTAAGGTCTTAAGCTTCAAAGGATAATTTTGAGACTTTGATGACTTTGTGTAGATCAAATCTTTCTGAATATTTTTTTGATTAAGTAAAGCTGTATACTCTTCCATTGTAGGCATCAAGTCTTTTCCATTAAAAGTGAAGCAACAGAAGGCAGATTCCAAAACTGAAAGACGGCGCGGAGCAAAGTTGATTAATTCTGACATACATCAAGTGTGCTATATCGCCATAATTATCACGAAACAAATTTTTCAACCTTCAATCCTATCCTTGCCAAATCACTTTCAATTCCCATAGATCATTTTACTGTAGACTGACATACGTATACCCTGCCATTATGCACTCACTCGATAAACTGTCAGCTTGAACCCTTTGGTTAACTTCTGACAAATGTCAAACGGCTGAGTTGGTATCCTTCTTCTTGAGATACCTTCTATCCATAATGAAAGGTCTCAAATTGGGCAAACCACTTGAATCAACACCTTCATGTTATGCAATGTATATGCGAAAATATATGCAAAAGAAAATAAAACACAAAAAGAAACAAGTCAGTACTGGATAAAATCAATAAGTACAAAAATAAAATGAGAAAATAAAGCATCAAACAAAACAACCATATTTACATCCTTTCTAAAAACCTAGGTTAACCGCATGGCTCTAAAAGGGGTGGGATTTCTATGTTCTCTACATGTAGTTTTGGTACTAAAAGGTACCCGAACTGTTCGCAATGTCCCTTCCTAAGGGTAGCAAGGCCCCCGATTATCACCCATTATAGGCTCCTCTCAATCGGGTTTAATTCAGGGGGACTCATTCGCTATGTCCTTACGGGGAAAAAATATTCCCACGAAAACATAGGGTATTCGAGCCCTGAAGGTAATTACTAGGCCTATATAGAGGAACAATATCCACGCGAAAGCACTAGCATTTCCTCCACTTAAAGAAACGAGTTTAAATGCCAAATTTAAATGCGTTAAAATAAACTCGCATTTATAAACAAATATTAATTTAATTGTCACTTTAATTCACAACTTCCGATATTAATAAAGCGGTAATTATTTTTTAAAAAACTGGTCTAACTCTTTTTTGTTTTAAAAACCAAAACCAGTCTCCAGCGGAATCGCCAACTATAGCGACCCATTTTTTTGATAATATAGGCTCGCTAAAAAGAAGCAGTTGTTTTCCTTTCGTTTTTGAAAAAAAAAATATTTGGAAAATGGGGATTCTTTAAAAATTCGTATTTTTTTTAAAACAATATAGACTTGGAGTCGCCACCGGCCACTAGGGTAGGCCGGAAACCATAAAAACCATAGATTCATTTGAAAGCAGGTTCGGGAGTCGATTACGGATGGGGAAGGTTTTGGCACCCCACACCACCCAAAATTGGTACAAAAAAACTAATTACCGCTTTGTTAATATTAAAATTTCCAAATTAAAGTGACGATTAAATAGAAATTTGGTTATATATGTGAGTAAATTTTAAGGGGCCCGTTATTCGAGAGTAAATTGAAAAACCACCACCACTACGTTCGGTACTTGCCACGTTTACTCCCGAATAACAAGGCACCACATTAACAGTTTATCGATCCGGATGCAACATTAAGCATGGCAGGGCATACATTTACAAAATAGACAAAAAAAAAACATAAAACAATCACGAATATGAAACAACACCAAACCACATGTTATATGAAAACAAAAAAACATACCTAAGGCATACACATATACGTGCTAATTTAAGCGCCGCCATAAACAAAGCACAAATCATCCAACATTACATTTAACGAAGACTGAAATAAAAGGGAAATAGATTAACAAGGCACAAAATAAACATGGCAAGTAAACATATATAATGAGCACGTATACCAAAATAAACAACATAAGATATTCGAATATAAAGTAAGATGACTAAACTGTAAAGGAAATAAAAAATGCAAGACTGAAATTAAATATGCAAAAATAGAACAAAAAGGAAACTTTAACACTGGATTTTGGATTAACTTAAAATAAAAAAAAAGCTCAGGGGACCGAACGGGGTATTATGCCACTTAAGATCGGATTAAGGTTGAAAATAGTGATGAAATTGAAAGCTTTAATAAACTATGAGGGGCTGCGAATAAGATTTTGAAAGGCGGAAGGTCGGCCGGGTTATTTTGGAAATACGGAGAGGCCTGGGGAGGATAAAACCATTTAAAATAAGAGTTTCAGAATGAAATTAGGGACACGATTGAAAAAAAACCCCCAAGAAATTATAAGGGCTGCGAGGAGGATTTTAAAAGGGAAAAAGTTTTAAAAAGTAATAAAACCATTTTGTTTTTTTAAACGAGTATAAAACTCATTTATTTGCCGAAAATAGAACGTTTGCCCATTTTCACCAAAAAAAAACCTCAATTACTCTGAACACAAACACCACATTTTCTCTCCATTTTGGATTAAACATCAAAAACACAAGAAATGGGGTCATGTTCTTCAAGTTTATTACGAACATGAAAAACATGCCCAGAAACCATCACCGGCTTCGTCCAAAACCAGAAACCAGTGGTCAAAACCCTAGAAAAAACCACTTTCTTGTTTTTTAAAGCTATATTCAAAAGTTGATCCTTGAAAAACAAAACCGAAACCCTTCTTTTTTAAAAAACTAGTCCAGGATCCTTTTTTGAAAATAAAACCCTTTTTCATCTTCTCTTAGTTCACCATGCATGGCCTGAGGCTGATGGCTTATCATAAAAAGGGATTCATCCATCATCGGGAAACCCTAGGATGGCAAGAGATCGAAGGGACGCAAAAAGGAGACGGACGGCAGAGAAGGTAAAAACACTAAAACCCTAATATGAATGCATAAAATGGAAAATGAGAACTCAAAAATACCTCTGAAATGCATCAGGTTACCCTTTTTCTATTGATTTCTCTTTTTTCATTACAACTTAGAGTTTTTGTTTTATACCCGAATATTATATGATTTAGAAAAAGAAATAAAACTATGCAAATACACTATTGGTTGCTATTGTTGCTTTTGGAAGTATTCATGCACTGTTCTGATTCTTGTTGGCTTATCAGCTCTGTGTTTTTTAATATTTGTATGCATCTCTTCCATTTCTGAAATATGATAATCCTCTACATTTTCTGACATTCTCAATTTTGGCTTTGCATGTGAAATGGCCGGATGAGGGGAACAGCAAAATGGCCGACGTGGCTTGATCTTCGGCCGGTGTGGCGATCTGAACGGAAGGGCCTCTACATCTGACCTTGAACCCGAGCATGCATATGTATTTAATTATTTTGTTCAAAAGTAATGTATTTAAATAAATGACTGATGTGAAGTTTTATCTGTTTAAAGGTACTTAAGATTCACCTAACAGTTTGTGTGCTCAATCCAGCTCCTCCCTATTCACTCACCAGCGCGCACCATAGTTACTCATATGGTCTTAGAAAACTCATTGAAATTAAATAATTAGAATTATTTCTCTTATAGTAACCTTGCTCCGTTATGATCTAGGATCTAGTACCGCTGCAGAGCGTAGCGAGGCAAGTGCCCGGTAGACCCTTCTAATCAGCTTTTGAGGTGTGTTCCTTGTGTGCTAAATTACGGTTTTAAATATATTTTCTGAAATGATCATGTGCACATGAATATTTTTCCTCTAATTGAAAGCATGAATAATTTTATATGATTTGAATACCTTATCTGTTTTGAAAACATGATTATTATTTGATTAAATGTATAACTATTTTATCTACTGGAAAGTATGCTCGTATGTTTGATTTGAAAGCATGATCTTTGGTTACCATTTTTTCATTATAAAACATATGTCTGTTACATGATTCCTGATATTAATGTATGCTTTACAAACACTGATTTTATCTGGAGTATACTATCGGGATATGTTATGAAGTCTATATAGGTTCAGCCCTGATCCAGTTGGTAATTCCTTATGGACCCAAGGTTGCCCCTTGGGTAGGTTTCGATGCTTCAGCTCGAGTAATTCCTAAGGTAGCCCCTTAGGTTAGCTTCTATGCCCATTAGGCCTAGGGTAAGTCCTTATGGATGCAGTTTTGAGAAACTACATATCGGTGTATGGGTCGATGGTAGTTAAATATAAATAAAACTTTGGTTGCCCTTGAAACATGTTTTACTGGAATTATTTATACATGTCTGAACTATTTAAATGTTTTATCTGCGCTTATAGGAACACACTGAGCTCCCTAGCTCATACCCCAAAATCTTTCCCTTTTAGATACTTTGGATAGGCTTTCCGAACTTGGCACTTGGAGGATCTACACATTCGTACACATATTTTGTTGTAATGTTTCTATCTTCCAGATTGACTTTATTATGGCGACATGAGCCTATATTTTGATATGGCATACTTTTTTTATTTTGCCCGATGTGATATTATTTTGTAACTAAATTCTAATATGGTATATCTAATTATCTTAACTTACCTATGCATGGTTTAAAATTATTATTTTATTTGGAGCTGTTATCTTTAAATATTTTTATGAAATATTTTGGTATGAAATGTGACTTCTCGGAATTAGACTTAACACATAGGCCGATTTAGGGGTTACACTAACAATTAATATTACAAAAGGAACACTCTTATTGTAAAATACAGTAAGTCATTAGGTTTCATAGTAAAAAGGAACACAACACACTGAAATTGGGGTGAACGAGAAGTTTCTTGGATGAAATGAATAATTGATTTCACTAAGGTTGTCGGTGAAGAATTTATTTTAGTTAAATTAGAGAGAATATCACGAGCCTGTTAGCTGATTGGTTGAGGAGTGTTTCTCTTGTTTTTATATTCATATAAGAAATAGAAGCATACAAGGTGTTTGACGAATGTCCCCAGTGAAGATCACCTTGAGAGAATGAGTGGATGATTTGATGAAACAACGATAGGTAGTGGAGAGAAGTAAACGCTGAGGGTAGACATTTCTTTGAACAGATAAAACACATTCTCAACATGGAGAGTAATCTATGGTGGCGTAAAACTATGGGAAATGGACAACAACGAACGGGTAATCGTGCCGATTAAAAGAGAGGGATAAGCAGTCTTAGACGGTATTCACGGCTAATTTGTCACCTAAATTGCATTAGAATGGCCTATGGTTTATTTTTGTGTGATATGGAAACGTGATTGATTCATTCATCCCAACAAAGAAGGTTGTTGATAGTTGCATTTTGGCTTTATTCGTATGGAAAAAGAAAATGATGAAAGGTGGGTCATTCAATGATTAAATAGAAATGGATATACGAATCAAAATTTTGAGTCTCTATGGCACAATATAGGGGTAGGGCTTCATATTGGAGATGGTCGAGAAAAGATAGAGTGAAAGAAAATATGGTAAAGGAGACGAAAATAAGAGATGCATCTCCATTGGATAGATAAAAAATGAGAAGGTTTCATGGTGTAGTGGATCAAGACAAATTTGAGACATTGCAGTGTTGTGCAATTGGATGGTGTCAAAAACTGATATCAATAGAAGATTTAGTGGAGGAAATATGTTGGGCTCGTACGCCGTCAACTAAGTTGCTAAGATGGGGTGAATTGGCTTTATGATGGAAGTGGTAGAAGCAAATGGAAATTAAAAAATGAACACAAGGATTTATAGTGGTTTGACTTTTTAACCAAAGCCTACATCTATTTCCTTAGCTCCCCACTAAGATTTTCCCAAATTCGCTATTGAATTTCTTTCTTTTTTAAGGATCAAGAGTAACCTTTACACTCCCTCAAAGCTTATACCCCAAAGCTTTAAGTAACTCTTTTCCAAGAGGAAATACAAATAAACAAACTTAAAAAAACCTCACAAGGCTAAATAGTTTGCACACTAAAGCACTCACCTAAAACCTAAAACACTTTAGCAATATTGACAATTTGGCTCATGAGTGTTTTCAAGAAAGAATATGACAATTTTGGCACAAATATAATTTCTCTATACAAAGAATATTGGTAGTTGTTTCTCTATCTTCCATGGATTCTTGAATACTTCTTTTAAACCCTCTAATGAGCTTGTGAACGTTACTAGCCGTTGGGGTTGGTTTAGAGCCATTGGAAGCCATTAAAATCGAGCATTAAATGCTCACCTGCACAAAGGTTTCGAAACCATTGTAGGGGTTTCGAAACCATTATTGGTTTTCAAATAAAAAACTAGCTATTATAGAGGCCTGGTATAGAAACCAGGTAGAGGGTTTCGAAACTAGAGGTTTTGAAACCTATTTCCCAGGTTTGGTTTTCAGGCCTTAGTGCCTCACTGATTTCGAAACCACTTACAGGGGGTTTCGAAACCTATATTAAAAACTTGTAAAACCGGCTAAAATTTGACTTTGAAGGATATACTCGATATAGGAACAAAGTCAAAACATTTTAAACATATTTTTCAAGTTTTGTGGACTTTGAAATATTTCTAAAATATGTTTAAATCCAAAAACATTTTTCATAAAAGTTATATCAAAATCTTTATCTCAACAAAACGTCTATGGAAAACCTCAAGGATCTCTCGCTCATGCGTGTTGGGGGTTTAAAAGTGTTGTTAATGTTTGATGATGTTAAGAAACATAGAGAGACAATAGCTCTAGCAGCATTGGAGAAATGGTTTGTTCAAGTTAAAGAATGGTTGACGAAAATTGAGAGTATTTCTCAAATGTTAAACCTATATTTGATTTTGATATAACAATGACTATTTTGTAAAAAAGAACAAATTTTTAAAGTACTCAATTTACTCACGAAATTGACAGGTATTCGAACTTAAACTTTTTCTAAGTTAAAAATTAAATCACCATAGTTTTTCTAAGTGTTTTGGTACTCAAAATAGTCAATTTGGTGTATGAGTATCGATACGACTCATGGCGTATCGATACGGTTCTTTACTACTAGAAAACTGATTTATGCTTAATGGCTATAGGGTACGGATATGGCCTCAAGCATATCGGTATGCTATTTTGAAACTGGAAACCAAATTGTTTTTGAGTATCGGTACGGCCTTTAGCATACCGATACGAGGTTTAAAGATTTTGAAAATATTTGCATTTATTATTCGACCGTTGACATTTTAGTTTTATTGGAACCATAATTTTTGAAAATATTTATGCATACTGATACCCCGATGGGCATATCGATCAGTCTTTTAACCAAAACTTCTCAGGATTCTAGTGAGAAAAATCGCTATCTATACCGTACAGAACGTACTGATACCCTTTGTAAAATAGTCATTTCGTATCGATATGGCTGATCGCGTATTGATACCCCTTTGTTGCAATGAATCTTTCTTTTTATGGAAGGTATCGACATGAGCCCACGAGTACCGATACCACGATTTCCAGACAGCATCTATTACGGGAAAAATGCAGCCCAACAGCTATAATCAATATCCCAAACCCAAATGAATAGAAATCATTGAGGGGGTATAAAATCAAGTCTTCAAAGTTTCTTCAACAACTATTCAACAAGTCTAAAGTATTCAAGCACACATCCAACATCTTTGAGCTTTGTTTGTCAAATTTTTGTAAACCCACTTGAGAGTTCTTTATTGTAATCTTTTTACTCAAGTGTTTGGGGTTGAGTGATCCTTAAATTGTGCAAACATTCTGCCTTTATGAGGTTTTCTTAGTTTGCTATATTTGTAATTCTCTTTGAGAGTGTTCTTAAGGTTTTAGGTATAAACCTTAAGGGAGTTGTAAGGTTATCTCCTTGAGCCTCAAAAGGAATGAGAAATCCTTAGTGTGGATAGCTAAGGTAGTGGATGTAAACCTTATTGAGAAGGTTGAACCACTCTAAAAATTCTTGTGTTAATTTTCTTTTTGCTTCCACCAAATTTTTTAATTACCAATTCACCCCCTCTTGGCCATTTGCAATTGATTGTTCATCCCAACACTGAAGGATATGGCTGGTGATAAGTGGTTATCCAATTTATGCGTGAACAAGAGAGACATTTGAAAATTTGGCAAAAGGATGGGGATACCTTGTGAGAATCGATGACGCGACTAACACACCAACATCGTTTGAAAGGGCGAGACTATTGATTAAAATAGAGTGTTGGGTGAATATAGATGAGGTGATAGATATAGAGATCGAGGGTAAGATTTTTCTCGTTAGAGTTAGGGAGACAGAAACCATACTGAATGATAGTTTTAGATGTCCATGTATGGAGGAAAATGACAATCTACCTGAGGGCGTTAAGGGCAATGAGGTAGTTGAGGATTGCTTTATAAAAGAAAACTTGATAAAAACAAGCAAAGATAATCAATGATAGATATACGAGTGAGGCCCCAGAAACACAAACAAGGGCAATTGAATGCAATGCCATTACAGTGTGAAGATAGAATTCAATGTGGAAAGATGACAATAGAGATGAGATAGGGAAAACAAAAGAGCCCAAGTTACTGAGGGTTGGTTGTCGGATGAGGAGGTGAGTAAGGTCGATCCTGAAGAGAGAGATCACGATGTAGACTTGATGTTTCGATGTGTGAACTGCGTAAGGACGTACCCGAGATCCCAATATTGATGTTAAAAGAAAATTTTCCGTTTCTAATATGTACAGAGATTGTTAAGACTGTATCAGCTAAAGAATGTGTTGTAACAGAGGTTAAAAAAAAAAAAAAAAAAAGAGGTCGTGGAAGACCTAAGAAAAATACGAAAGCAAAAAAGAGAGCATCATTTGAGGCGCTACATAATAGAAGACATGTGATATTTCGCGAAGTAAAGGAGACCTTGGAGTTTAGTAAACTCCTCGGGGCAAGTCCTATTGGCAGAGAAAATATCATAGAGGATATCACAAAGATTATTGAAAGAAGGGTTGTGGTCGATAGGTGTGGGCAGGATGTGGATACTGTCATGGAAAATACAAGAATTGGGTCTAGCGTCAAAAATAAAGTCGGTTAAACTTTATTGTTGCTATTTGTGTTGCGTAAGAAGGGTGGAATGAATTCAGGACTGATTTTCTTAAGTAGGTTTGGTATGTTGGTGCGTGCGTGCAGGGTATGTGCATGTCAAGGGACGTTGAGTTGATACTGGGTGTTGTTGTTTATGCAATGCATCGTTTAATCTAGATTTGTTTATTTGAGGTTTTGTTTCGAGTCATTTCGTGATGTCTTGTTTTGTTTCTAGGCGTTGTTTTCCTTTGTTCCATGGTCATCTTGTACTCTTTTCCACCATTTAAGATTAGGAAAGCTTTTAATGAGGCACGTGATCATAATATAGTATGGCATGATGCTCTATCAATAAAACCATACTACTTTGCCGATCAAAAAAATCTTCCATGCCTAATTTACGATAACAAAATTCTAATATTGATATTCTTCTAAATACTAATATCATAATCAAGATATATAATATTTTGTTTTCAATAAAACTACCATTGCGTTACATATAGTATAATCAATAAATAAAGTTCCCTTTCGCAAAATTTAAATTACAATTTCTTCTAGTTTTTTTATTTTAATTACAGTTTCATTGTCTTAGAAAATACTTTATTCATTTTCAAAGTCAATCCAAATTATTTTACCTCGGTTAATTATTTGATACATTGGTGGTGAAAACTTTTAGTTTTCGCAAATGTCTTAGTTTTAGAGTTTAGAGATTTAGTTTAGGGTGTAGGTTTTAGTGGTTTAGGTTAGAATTTAAGGTTTAAGGCTATAATTTAGGGTTTATAGGCTAAAACCTAAATCATCGGCATATTATCCTAAAACTTAAATCCTAACCTCTAAGCCCTAAATCCTAACACTAGCCCCTAAACCCTACCCCTAAACTGGGACACTTATAAAAACTAAAAAATTTTACCGCCAGTGTATTGAAAATAAATCCTTTTACTTTCATATTTTTGCGGTCAAATTTTAATCTAATAAAAATTAAATTCCTATTAAAAAATTCAAATAAATTTAAACTCCTTTTCAAAATTCAAACTCATTTTTCTGTCGAACGTTTTAGTTCAATTTGAGTCAAACTTGAATAAACAACAACAAGACTTTATTTAAACACCTCTTAATTGTCATCAATTACTATGATAATCTTGTTTAATCATGATCATGTTAGGAGGAAAAGCTCTAAAAAAACAAAACGAAAGACAGCACATGGTGGGGGCGTGGGGCAGATAGGCTAACCTTAGAAGCAACTCACCTTTATCCTCAAAACATATCAATCATTAAAAACTCCATAATAAAATATTAATTAAAATTAAAGATTTAAATCTTATACATTATTAAAAAAACAGATTGTGCGAAATTTTATTTTTATAATAAGTTTTACAATACTTAATATGTATTAATTATCAACGAATCAAATATTAATAATTATAATAAAATTTAAATCAACATAATTGATTCTAGTGGAATGCGGTTTAACGTATTTTAAGTAAGTTTTAAATTTAAGACTTTGGATTTATAAAAAAATTTATTTGGAGACTCACCCATCAAAACTAAATGTACGATGTAAATTAATCTGGATTAATCAAGAAACAATCATTAGGACGATAAAAAAATCTGAGTCATTTGTTGCTCCTTTACTAATTAAATTTTAATATTATTTTAAGTCCAAATCCTTAACGTCTCTCCAAAATTGGTTGGTACAGCCAAGGGAATCTTCCTTTCTAAATCATATAAGAAATGAGTGGAGGTAGAGCCCATTTCCTTTGGACCAAAATTCATATATTAATATAGTTGTCCTTTAGATTTTCCTTTCATATTCCTCTAAGGTGAGTAAGGTTATCAAAATTCAGCCCAAGGTTATTGGTGACTCGACGGGCTAATCCATTGCATGTTCACATCTCCTCCTCCGGCTTTAACCAAGTTATTATCGTTTGCCAGTATTATATCGTTTTATATGGATGTATATATATTCAAGCTGTCCAGTGAGAGAGTTCATATGGCTTTCCTTCTCCGGCAATGGTCCCTTCACTCCATAATTCATTGCCATTGCTTCAAGGAAGTTTGTTCATTTGGTATTTTATAGTAAATCATTGCTTCGATCCTCTCTGAAAAACGAAAATCATTGGTCAGGAGTTTGCCACGGCCCTATATAACTTGGCATAAACAGCAACAAAATATCAAATCATCGAATGCAAGATAAATGCGACATCAGTATCACACTATAGTATAAATGATATAGCGATATAGTAAGAAGTCTAGTATTTTCTTGGTAAAGTCTCGGATTCCAGTAACATGGATAGCTCCGACCATGTTTAGTAGTTTAATTCTAGATATAATCAGGATCAGGAGTTCCAGATAAACACATTGATATTCCCAGCAAAACCATAAGCATCCAATTCTGAAAATATTTGTTGCACGTAAAAGTTTCAAAAATAGAAAAGACCCACATCAACTTGATATTGTCTTCTTGCATGCAAAGTTCAAAGGATTCATTATCAGATCTAATGGATGCCACAATCTTCCATAGATAAGAAGAAATTATGGGTTGCTTTATGCTCAACTTGTCCATAAAACATAAAATAGTGTCTTCTTCTCTAATGAAAAAAATATATATGGTAGAAACCAAACCAACTTACACGACATTTCGCCATAGCTACCTCGTATGATTCAATGGCAAGCACGGTGTTTCGTTTCAGAAACCAAGTTAATATCTTCACTGGCAACTGCAAAATCAATGGAATTATAATCAAATTGATTTTTTCTATAAAAAAAAACAGGAAAATTGGAACCAGAACGGAAAATGGAAAGATTGACGGAGGAGGACGACGAGAAGCTGGTGAGGATAAAGGAACTGAAAATGGTATGCAAATACTGTAATATACAAAATCTTGTGCTGGTTAACGATTCTGTTCAAATGGCGCTTGAAAAGAACGGAGAATTAAAACAAAGTAATTTTTTTTTTTCGCGAGATGATCCAAAACTAAACTGGAGTGGGAAAAATTCATTAATGGCCGCGCAGTCCTCCATAAAACCATTTATGGTTCCAATTTCCAAATACATCATATTGGGGTTTTTTTTGTTTTGATTTTGCTTCTATGGGTATTATATTATTTTACTTGTTCTTCTCCAAATTCAAGCAGCATCATGACCCTTAATCTTCTTAAGACCTGCTCAATGATTCCTGTTATGAACAAGGTAAACATGGTAACCGTAGCAAGGAATATTCTTTCCCGCCGCCGAGCAAAGAGGGAAAGCAACGGGAGTCCCCGAGATCTGACGTATACAGGGGAACCTGGGAGTACTCGATGGAGACGACGACGACGACTTTGAAGACGAAGCCGACGATGACGTAGGAGGAGAAATCGGTTTTTTGGCGGATTTAGGCAACCAGAGGAAAGCTCTGATCTTTAGAGAAGACGGTGTGGAGGCAATCCGGTCATATTCCTCGATGAGATTCGCGAGATCCTCATCGGTAGTGATCGAAACCAACGAGTCGAGATCCTCCGTCGGTAACCGGCAACGTAGACTCACGGATTTCCCACCACACATCTCTCCCATCTTCAACATCAACTCTGTAATATCATATAATATATTTCACTCCTCATTATTTCAACAACCATTTTTTTCTTTCTTAGCAAACAACTTTTGACCGTCTTAAATTACACATACAAATAAAATAAAGTTGGTTAATGAAAGGGTCAAAGAATGTACTGACCAGAAAAGGGAATGGAGCGATCAACGGCGAGGACACGGGTTTCGCCGCCGTGATAACGGAGTTTGCCGTCGGGGTAACGAGGGAGGATTTTGCCGCCGTAACTGCAGTGGAATTTGATGGTGGCAGGGGTAGGTCTACCGACCATGTTTTTTTTTCAGTGATTTGGAGTTGGATTACAAGAGGTGCGGCGTTTGGGAAAAGGGCGGCGGAAGATGCTTCTGGACTCTGGGGAGTGGTGCCTTCAAGCCTAGGTTTTGAAGTATGGAGTCCTTATTTATAGAGACTACGGAGGGTAAAGGGGGGCCCACTTAACCTACGTCAACACCATATTCCCACGGTAAAAGTAGTCGAACATTTCCCGGTGCTTCAAGCAACCGTTTTCTTCGTTTATTTCTTTTTTTTCTTCTTCAATATATTTCTTCTTCAGTAAGTGTAGTAATGTTTTGTAGGAGATTAAAGCAAGTTTTGCCTTTTCTTCTCTTTTAATATTATGGTCTTGAATTTTGTGTGTGAACTTTCATTTCATTTAGTTTTATATTTTGTAGGTTCGATTCTTATAATAAGTATACAGTGATTTCAAAATTTATAATTAGTCTTTATTTTTTATAATTATAAAATAATGGAATGTCTAAAATTAATTATGTCAGACACCAACGATAAAAACTTTTAGTTTGTACAAGCGTCTTAAATTTAGGGTTTAGAAATTTTAGTTTAGGTTGTTAGAATTTAGGGTTAGTGGGTTATATTTTAGGGTTTATAAGTTAAAATTTAAAAAGAAAACTTCAATATACAGACTGTATAAATATTAGTTTATACAAGTCTTTTAATTTTAGGGGTTAGGGGTTTAATTTAGGGTTCAGAGATTTGGGGTTTAGGATTCAGAATTTAAAGTTAGTGTTTAGAATTTAGGGTTTAGGATTTAGAGTTTGAGGTTTAGGTTTAATTTTAATTTATAGTTACATAAGCATGTGTATCAAATTCAAACTCAAACTTAAATCCCTAACATATTACCTTAAAACCTAAACCCCAACTTCTAAACCCTAAAATCTAATTATAAACTATAAATTTTAACTACAAGCCCAAAACCTGAAACCCTAAAACTTTAAACTCATAAATTTTAAACTTCAAACTTAATCTTTAACCCTTAAATTTAAGACGCTCGTAGAAATTAAAATTTTTACGGCAAATACATAAAATATTTTCCAATCATTTTATTGAAAATTTAGGGAATAAAAAAGGAATTTACTCCCAATCGATAGACTGAAAAGCAAAATGGAGGAATAAATAGTGACGGTAGATGCTTGGAGGCAGTGATGGATTGAGATAGTGTTGAGGAATAAGTTCGCAACTTTGGAAATTTTAAATTCTTATTTAGTTTAATTTTTTTATATATATTTTTTGCTGATCAAATTTTATAATTTTATATCTTTAATTTTAAATAATTTTCTTAAAAATTCCTAGATAACATAAAAGCATGTATCCATATTTATTTGGAGTCACTGATATTCCATTATATCTCAACTCTACAAAGGTTTTGTTTTTAAAAAATAATGAATTTATTTTACACATGAAAATTGTATACATTTTAACCAAAAAGTTGTACAATTTTAAGATTATTACTTTTGCTTATATTATTAATTTTCAAAACATAAAATATATCATTTTCAATATTAAATTCTTTTTAAAACAAAATATATCATTATCAATATTAAATACCCAATAAAAATAAACATAAAAATAATACTTTGTATTTCTTTTAATATTTTTATATCAAGTTCTTTTTATGGTTTGGGTTTCTTCTAATATTTATCTGCCTTTATGGTATGTTTTTCTACCTTGTGGCACGCTTCTACCTTGTGGCATATTTTTGCATATCTTTGTGGTAGATTTGCGTTCGTAGATAGTTTTCTCACGACACATTGTTTTAATTTGCGATTATCGATGGTCTTCAGTAGTTTGATCCCCTTTGTGGTTCGTTTGTTGATGCAGTCATATATGCCATTATGTCTTGCAAAGCAGCCTGCAAGATTGTTGGTTTTGCTCACCAATTCGACTTTGATACTTAAGCGTGTAGGTAGATGGAGATAATAAATTTTATTTCATGCTTATTTTCTCTAGTGTTTCATCTCATCTATGTCGTTGCAGCTCACTAAACGTGTTTTGTTAGTATGATATTTTGTTTTCTAATTTTTTAAAAAAGTTATTTATTATTTTTCTTGTAACACCCTAAACCCATATGTCACATTTGGACCTTAAGCCCAACTTGTTACCATAAAATTTCTCAATTCAGTTTAGCCCAATAAGGTATTTTCCAAAAATATTTAAAGCCGATATTCTAAAACATGGATAAATAGTCAAAACGTTACAAAGGAGTTTCAATTTAATTTAAAATATTTTAACATCCAATTTGATTAATACAATTTCAAAAATAAGAATTACAGACTCACCACGTAAGGTTCTATGATTACATAGCCCACTAAACACAAGTATCGTACTCTAGAAACCACCACATACTGGAATCTCGTACTGATAATGATCCTTGAATTTCATGATCTGACGATCAACCTACGACGAAAACAATGATTACGAGCGTTGAGCTTACAAAGCTCAGTGGTATATATTCACTCTACTATATTTCATGCTAATCATAAACATAAGCATGTCAGCTAGTACGAGCAATAAAGAGAGATAAATAAACATGTGGTGCTATCATTAGTCGCCTAAACGCATGATCACATCATACCAAAACATCATACAAGGCATACAAGGCCCAACCATACTCGGTATCTCACCAGATCATCAGAGCAAAAGCACACAAAGCCATAATCACAAACTTGGAGTAAGGCTTGGTGTCACACAGCCTCAGGAACGTACACTCTGAGTGAGGCCTAGTGTCACACACCCTCAAGAACGTACGCCCATACTTGGTATCTCTCCTTGAGTATCATCAAATGAGGCCCGTTGTCACACAGCATCGAAAACGTACATTCGGCATCTCTAACCATGGTGTTGCAACACGCTCTCTGGGTATCTGGATCCCATCAATCAATGTTGACTCAACCAAACAAGTGTCCGTACAGCACACAACATGGCCACGATTATCATACAGCACACAACATTGGCACAAGTACCATAACTCTATGATTTCATCAATTATCAAGTCACCCAATTAAGTTTACCAACTTGTTAATACATTATGGAAGAGTACATTAGTCATCCACATTAATTATCTTATTAATCCAAGTTATCTCATTTACATCCCGCATCAATTTCCATCTTTTTATTAGCATTATAAATTATCTTTTTCAATGGTACAGGTACTCGAACACGAGTATCGATACGGTACCCTTGGGTATCGGTACTCACACATGTACTGATATTGATATAACTTACTGAAAATCTTTGATTTCTACAAGTGCCGATACGGGTCGACCCATACCGATACCTCCCTCAATCGCGTACCGGTACGGTTAAAGCTCATACTAATACCCTATTTACGGGTTCGAACAATTTCCTCAAATTACAATATTACAACGCTTTATTCGATCCCTAAAGCTTATGAAAGTCATTAGGGTTTGTTTACTAACGCATTCATTCAATTAATATTAATTATCGACTTTATAATCATTTAATCAAGTATTTATCCCTTAAGCATAATTCTCATCAAATCACGTCAATCTATTAGAACAAGCATACAATGCGTCACGATTATCAATCAATCAAGCAATCATTAAGTAATTATACGAGCATCTTAAGCGACCATATACTGTCTCTAAAGTCTCCATGAGTCTCATTATATTAACAACATCATCATGCCTCACAAAGATATCAAGTATCATACTATCGATCTCCAAACATGTATATTCATCGTCTACCTATTTTTTAGATACTAACACGCAAAACAATCATATTTATGATGGTCATGAAGCAATACGAGTTTGAGGTGTACTAACCTTAAGCGATTATCGATAAATCCTTACTCGAGCTCCTCAAATGCTCATCTTGATCTGGTATTCGAGCCCGAACGATCCTCATAAATATACGAATACCACAATTACTAATTAACATCATTCACTAACTAATGCGTAAAAAAAGATTACCGGGTTCGAATTTGGCAAAACGAACTTCTCCAACAGACTCAGAATGTTGAGAAACCCTCTAGGTTGGGTTTCTCTAAAAAAGTCAATGCCGATCAACGATCAACACCGATCAACGGCAGCGACGATGAGCACTAGGTCATTTTCTAACCATTTCAGAACTTTCCAAGCTTCCCCTCGATGAGTGACGACAGCGATGAAGACGTGACGACCACCAACGAATGCGCCTCAGTGAGACCTTTTTAACGGCGCTGGCAGTGTCGTACACGGCAGCCCGAGCGACGACAGATCGAGATCCAAACTCCATCACCCTTACTTTTCTCTCTCTTACAAAATATCTTATCCTCTTTTCTCCCTCTTTTTCACCACCCACACCCATTTTAAATTTCAAAAATCATTCCCCCAACTTGGATAAAACCATTTAATAAATACCCATCTTACTCTTCTTTTTCTTTGCCACAAGACCCATATTTAAATTTCCTTAACTTAGACTCTCAACATAAAGGTCTAATACCCCGGTCCGAGACCCGATTTGCTAATCTAAATTTCGAGTCGTTATATTTCTCCTTTATTTTCATTTTGTTTAGATTATTTTTCAATTTTACTTTATAATAAATTCAACATACATATTATTCAAAACAAATAAATAAACCTTAATTGAAATATTGCGGTTCCTCCAATCACGGAAAGATGGCCCAGGGCGTCGCGGGGTTGCGGCCGAAAAATGTAATAAAAATGATTATATTAATTTGGTATTATTAATATTAGTAACCGTTTCGATATTAATTTGGTATTATTAATATCGTTTAACCTTTCAATGTATTTCCTTATATTTTCTATTAAGGAGATGGAAGATTTATCCCAATCAAACTCGAAAAATAATATTAATCAAGATTAAATTGATGTGATAATTTTATTTAAAAATAATACAAGCTCGTTAGTATTAATAATAATCTTTATATAAGAATTCATTATAAAATTATAAATATAATTCCAATTGAATACTTGGTATTGTGTGCATTTGTAAACTAATCGAGACCCACGTTGTACAGTCACATTCGAACACATAATAAATATGGATGTCGAGGAGGAATGGTCTCCACAACAACTTTGTCTGTAGCGGCTCTTAACAGGTGTCAGCATATAGTTGGATAGCTTTATCCTCAACCTCAACTTTGATTTAACCATATAAACAATCTCTCGCCACTATATATTTTAGTTTTTTTCAATTTAAATAATAATAATAAATAAATAAATAATGATATTTATGAATGTAATATTTTCACTATTTACATATAAAAAGCAAAATGAAAATGAAATAAATAGGAAATGTGGTCGCTATCTCTAATCTGTAGGTCAGTTTGGCATTACTTTTGAAAGGTGCAGTGGAAAAGTGATTTTAAAAAGTACTTTTAGATTTTTTTTATTTAAAATAGGAGTGTTTGATATTGCTGTTAAAAAGTGCTTTTAAGTAGATAAAATGTCTATTTTAGACATTATTTTTGAAAATATAAAAGGATTGGTGATATAAACGAGGATAGATGAGTAATTTTGTTTAAAAGTACTTTTGAAAAAACTAAAAGCTAAAAATTCTAGCTTTTGAAAAACACTTCCTAAACCCAGCTGAAAAGCACTTTTTAACCTGAAAAGCTATATGTTTTGCATTGCTTTTGGTCTCAAAATCACTTTTGACCCCAAAATCACTTTTCAAAAGCATTAAAGAACGGAGCTTTAATATATATGGCTGATGGTTGTGGTGTTTGTTGATCCAGTCTTTTTCCATCGGAGAATTGTAATATCAAAGCTTCTCTAGAATATCAGCTTTCCACGTAGGGTGTAAATCAACATGGCGTCCGGTGAACTGTTTGTATAACATTCGTTTATTAAGCTAAGTAAAGGAGTATGAATAAAATTTTTATGTTCATTTAATAAACAAACGAACACGAACATACGTGTGTTCGGTTCGTTTATGTTCACGAACAAGCTCATTTGTTGACTCGTTTATTGACTCATATATAAGCTCATTTATCCGGTTTCCCTTTTTCTTTTATTTATTTAAATTTTAAATTTTAAATATCGGTAAAGGTAGAGACTAAATTGAACATATATTAAACTTTTTAGGGTTTAAATTGTGAAGCTTGTAGAGCTTAAGGACCAATGGCATAATTTTATAATAATTCTTTGGCTTGCAAATAAAAGGATAAAACAGAGTGTTGGTTACCTAACATGTTCGAGAACATGTTCACGAACAATAAACAAACGAACATGAACGCCTATAAAAATAAATAAACGAACACGAACATAATATTAAAATTTAAACGAATTTAAACAAGACATGAGCACCTTAAAAAATAAACAAACGAATACGAAAACAATCTTATTCGTTCAAACTCGGTTTATTTACACCCCCTACTTAAACAACAAGTTTTGGCTTCTTGGTTATATCATCTAAATTCTTTTTCATCTATAAACCGTAGAATATTATTGAACACTTTAATATTTCGATCACACGTCATCTTACGTATTATATTAGATAATGTTATTCGAGCTAAACTCAATCATATTACACGTGTTTACTCGTGAGCAAGAAAACAAGTCCGAATTATTTTATTTATTTTTACTAACCTTGTGTCTTCTAATCATTTTCAAAGATTTGTTTATATATTATAGTAAGTATACTTGGTAATTAGTATAGTAATAAAATTATTTTGTTCCATAAAATGATAAAGTTATGATATAATCTTTAAATTATAAGTTAATATAGTAATAAAATTACATTTTTTATTCTCTCAGAAATTTATAATTCAGTTTTGACGCTATAAAAAATTTATAAGTTACTTATGGTTATGAATGTAAGAACAAAATAAAAAAAAACATTTGTATTTGTTAGTTCTACTTCTACACGTATTAGTATTATAATCCTGAAATAACAAATGGAGCAGGTATCTTGTAGAATGATCTAACTTTAAATAAAAATGGTCATTATATTGTTGTTAATTTTGTGTGTCACGAGTCATTATTTTCATCAAAAAAACATGTACGATGAGATATATGTAGTGTCGTCGTTTTTATGCTCAACGATTTCTTTTTTTTGCATGAGGTTTGTTGGAGAATGCTCATTTCACATTGGGTGGGAAAACTTTGTTGGCTTGATTTATAAAGGAACTTTTGAAGCTTCCTTTGTTGAAGAGTAGTGGACTATGCCCTTGCATGCGCACGCCGCCGTCGTCTGGTTTGTGTTTGTCTTCGTGTTAACATGCGTCGGGGACGTGTCCGCGTGGGTTCTATCTTTTATAGAAAATTTGGAAGAAAATTTTTGAACTATGGGTTTATATTTATACTCTAAACAGCCCTTATAATTCCATTAATTACAATTGACTTAATGATATCAATTACGTTAATTATTATGAGAACTAGTAAACGGCAACGTTTATTACGAGAATTAATAATTTAGCAGTTGTTTTTTTGAGTAAATCTGTACCGATTTTGGTTAGTTTCGTGTACACAACTAGCATTGTTGTAATTGACAGATTTCAATTGTGATTACTGTTTTTATGACTGCATGAATTACACTGTTATTCAGATCGAATCTGGACAGATTTCAGTCCTCTATTCAAACGTTTATATCAGCTGTAATTAAGGTGTTGATTTTCTGTTACGAAATTTAAGTGGCTATTATGGAAACTTTAAACCTGCGATTTAAAACTAATTTAAAAATCTATTTCTCTTTTAGATTATTTTACCCCTGCGTTTAACTATAAATAGAGCATAAACTCAGCTCATTTTATCATAAAAAAAACGAAGAATAACTTCTTCAAAATAGTTTTCCCTCTAAAGTTTTTCCAGTTTTACAAAATCTCTTCCTATAGTTCGTTCTGAGTTTCTTTGTAGAGAAGAGCAGTACCACCGGTATCCACTCTGAAGTTTAGGCGTACAAACTCTCGAAGGGTCTGTGCTAACATCGGAGGACGATCCGCCTGTAGCAACAACTACACCAGTTGGAGAGAATCTGTTTCTAAGGTAGTGGTTCTAACCACGACACGGTTGAATTTATTTTTTGCTTCATTTTATTCATTCTCAGTCAGTGCTTACGCCCTAAGTTTTGTAGTACTTTTCCAACAATATAGAAATAGATTCATACTGCAAAAATGACGAACCAATCGAGCAAACTAGTTCTTGATTTGTCCAAGCTCGATGCACTTAACGGGTTCAACTACCGGAGATGGTCTCAAAGAATCATGATATTCTTTGAGCAACTCGATCTTGACTACGTGCTCATCTAGTCACAACCATCTCAGCCAATCACAGATGCTGCTGATGCCATTATCACCAGTGAAGACCTCGCAACCATTCAAGTAACCGTTGATAAGTTTGAGAAAGACAGCAAGACAGTTTGAAACCATCTATTGAGTCACGTTTCAAATAAACTGTTTGACATGTTCCACAAAGAAAAAAGTACCAAGCTAATTTGAGGTACTTTCAAGAAGAAGTACGAAGCCGACGACGCAGGAATTAAGAAGTTGGTGTCCGGCATCTTTTTTGAAGGAATGAAGATGTGCAAGGTGATGCAAGCCAACGTCCTGATCGAGAAGTACCTAAGTCCTGTTTTGACTACCGCAATTCTCTCAAATACAAGAAGAGGGATATGCCAAAAGAATAGTTGGTGGCTCACATGAAGATAGATGAGGCAAATCAGTTAAAAGATAAGGTTTCCAACTCTAGTCAATCTTATTTAAAAGCTAACCTTGTTGAATTTGATACTGCCTCAAATTCTAAATTTGAACCAAAGAAAAAGACAAACTAGAAAAAGAAAACCAAACCCTAGAAGGCTACCAATTTCAAAAAGCCAGGGAAGGACAAAGCCCAAGGCAAAGTGGTCAATTGCTATGTATGTGGGCAGCTAGGACACAAAGCCTACCAATGTTAACAACGGTCAGACCACCAGAACAATCCACAAGTCAATGTTGCAGAGAATGCTGGTGATGTCATTGCAACGGTGGTTTCAGAAGTGAATCTAGTGGAGAAAAACATTGATTGGGTCGTGGACACTGGTGCTTCAAGACATTTCCGCGCCAAACGGAGGCTGTTTGCTGAGTTTGAAAGTGTATACAAGGGAAAGCAAGTTTAAATGAAGAACTCCAGCAGCTCAGACATGCTAGGCAGAGGGAAAGTTTTATTCAAGCTGACCTTGGGTAAAACTTTAGCATTGAATAATATCTTGTATGTACCTGCCTTGCGTAGAAATTTAATTAGTGGTAGATTACTGAATAGGGCGGGCGTTAAAGTAGTTTTTGAAGCAGATAAACTAATACTTTCCCGAAACAGAGATTATGTAGGGAAAGATTTTTTACAAAATGGTTTATTTATAATTGAAACCTAGTTTAATGAAAATAATAAAGCCACCACTTTTTCTTATGCTGTTGAGACTCCTGATTTATGGCATGCTAGATTAGGACATGTGAACAGACAATCACTAAAGAAATTCATAAAAATAAAGTTACTACCTAATCTAGAAGACAATAGATTTAATAAATGTGAAACTTGTGTAGAAGCTAAGCATACTAAACTTTCTTTTAAAACAGTTTTTGAACTTAGATCTGAACTTTTAGAACTTATACATACTGATCTAGCAAACTTTAGAAACTATGAGAGTATGGGAGGAAAACACTATTACATCACCTTTGTAGATGATTACTCTAGATATACAAAGATTTATCTCCTTAGAATTAAAGATGAAGCTGAGAAATTTTTTCTTATTTATAAGGCAGAAGTTGAGAATCAGCTTGATAGGAGAATAAAACATGTTAGATCTGATAAGGGAGGTGAATATGGGTCTAATTTTTTAAAGAGGTGGGTGAGAAGAATGTCATAATACATGAAATTTATGCTCCATATTTTCCTCAACAGAATGGCATTACCGAGAGGAAAAATAGAACTTTAAAAGAGATGATTAACTCTTTGTTAATAAGTTTTGGGTTATCTGATAACATGTAAGGGGAACCATTCTCTCAGCCAATCATATATTAAACCGAGTACCTCATAAAAATAATTAGTTTGTACTCCATACGAATTATAGAAAGGTTATGCACCAAATCCGCGTTACCTAAAAGTGTGGGGGTGTTTGGAAAAAGTAGGTTTGCCTAACTTTAAGAAAACCACTATCGGTCATAAAACCATTGATGCAGTGTTTATAGGTTATGCTACAAATAGTACCGCATACAGGTTTATGCCATTACATGACTTCTCAATTTGTGAATCTAGGGATATTGTGTTCTTTGAGGATTCCTTTCCTCTAAAAAAAACCTAGATTAAATGTTAAAATACAACGAGAAAGTTATACACCTGCTTCTTCTAGTATTACTACCAAGGAGACTCTAGAGTTTAAATTAGAGCCTAGAAGAAGTAAAAGACAAAAGGTAACTACTACCTTTGGACCAGATTTTATAACTTCCTTTATTTCAAAAATTAGTGTTTTAGACTCTATATCTGAACCTATAGCTCAATCCTTCCTACGAGATGAGGATCTAAAGATATATAATAAAGCTATAAGTTCAATTAATGCTAGTTTCTAGAAAAATGCCATTAATGATGAACTAGAATCAATAATGTCTAATCACAATTGGGAGTTGGTTGACTTGATTAGAGAATTTAAACCTATCAGTAATAAATGGGTCTTTAGAAAGAAACTTAGACCAAATGGGTCAATCTAAAAGTATAAGCAAGATTAGTAGTCAAAGGGTTCATTCAAAAGTTTGGTATTGACTTCTTTGATACGTACTCTCTTGTGAAAAAAATCTTAATGATCCGTGCCTTGTTTGCGATCACATCTATTCATAAATTGCATATACATCAAATGGATGTAAATACTGCATTTTTGAATAGAGATCTAGACGAGAAGATCTATATGGAGCAACGACTAGGTTTTGAGACACATGGTATGGAAGGTAAAGTGTGTAGACTTAAAAAGTCTATTTATGGCCTTAAACAAGCTCCAAAGCAGTGGTACAAGAAATTTCATAAAACCATTTTGAGTTTTGGTTTTATTATTAATTGAGCGGATACATGCATGTACTCAAAAATATTTGGGACCAATTGTCTCATCATAAGCTTATATGTGGATGACATGTTGATATTCAATACTAACATTGAACCCATTAACAAAACTAAAAATTTCTTGTCTACCAAATTTGAGATGACTGATTTGGGAGAGGTTGATGTGATTTTAGGAGTAAAAGTTACCAAAATTGAAAAAGGATTTTATTTAAATCAAGCACACTATATCGAGAAGGTGTTAAAGAAATTTGACAGTTTTGATGTCATCCATGTTCGAACTCTTTATGACCATAGTTCCATCCTTTTAAAAATAAAGGAAGTAGTGTTTCCCAGGAAGAGTATGCTAAAATTATTGGATGTCTTGTTTTCTTAATAAACTATATTAGGCCTGATATTGCCTATGCATTGAGTAGGTTAAGCAGGTATACTCATAATCCTAGTGGTGAGCACTAGGTTGCGCTCAGATGCTTACTTAAGTATCTTAAAGGTACTATTAATTGGCAACTCGATTTTGTTATCTTTTCTTCAGTCTTAGAAGGATATTGTGACACCAACTGGGTTACCGATAATGATAAAGTAATCTCCACGAGTGGGTATGTCTTTACCTTAGGTGGTGTAGCAATTTCATGGAAATCTGCTAAGTAGACTTGTATTGCTCGCTCTACTATAGAGTCAGAGTTTATTGCTCTTGACCTAGCTGGGTAAGAAGCTGAATGGTTTAGAAATTTGTTAGCAAAAATTCCATTGTAGGGAAAGCTGACTCCTCCTGTGTCCTTGTTGTGTGATTCACAAGTAGCGATATGTGTGGTTAAAAGCCAAGCTTACAATGGTAAGAAGAGACATATTCGCAATAGACATGAATCAGTGAGACACTTAAAAAAGAATAGAGTACTCCCTTTAGAGTATGTGAAGTCAGAAAGGAACCTAGCTGATCCGCTTACTAAAGGGTTAAGTCAGAAATTGATTCTAGATTCATCGAGGGGGATGGGTTTAAAGCCCATTGGTTGAAGAATTCATGGTGGATACCCAACTTAGTTATCTAAGTTCAATGTGGTCAAACAAAACCATAGAAAGGACTCATAGTGTATATTTTTACTACCTATCCCTATGACAAACAATGTACATGCCTAGGTTGAGCTTTATTGCTCTTAATAAATTCATATCCCGTTTTAGGTGCTTTTAGTGAGAAAGACTTGATGAATTTATTGACTTTGGTTGAATAACTACTCTTAATAAGTTCATAGTAGTCCTATCGCGAAGGACTGAATGAACTTGCCACTATAAATGATTAGCTTTTTAAACTCTTAAAGAATTCAATCTCAAGAGTTTGAGTTGTTCTATTGAGAGAACTTATTGAATTCACCAATTAAAGAGGTTGAGTTTTTATTCTTAATGAATTCTTATCCCAGAGTTTGAGTGGTTTATTTTATAAATAAACTTGAAGAATTCACCTATTTATTTGAGAGGATAAGCTTGAGAAAAAATCTCTTAATTATTTTTTAGCTCTTTATTTGAGTGGTTTATGTTAAGATAAATCTGATGAAATAATCTACGTAAGTGAGAAGGATTAACCACCTTCTATGAAAAATATCGAGTTGTTTTTCCTAATACACTTACTAGAATCCTGATGTCAGATGGAGAATTGTGGGGGATTGTTAGAGAATGCTCATCCCACATTAGGTGGGAAAATTTTGTTGGCTTAGTTTATAAGGGAACCTTTGAAGCCTCTTTTGTTGAAGAGTAGTGGACTATGCTCTCGCACGCGGTGCAGCTGCTGTCGCCGTCCAGCCTGACCTGGTTCGTGTTCGTGTTAACACGTGTCGAAGACACGTCCGCGCACATTCTATATTTTTATAGAAAATTCAAAAGAAATTCTTTGATCTCTGGGTTTATATTTATACTCTAAACAGCCCTTATAATTCTGTTAATTACCATTGACTTAATGATGTTAATTATGTTAATTATTATGAGAATTAGAAAATGGTAATGTTTATTACGAGAATTAATAATTTAGCAGCTATTTTTTCGAGTAAATCTGTACCAATTTTGGTTAGTTTCGTGTACACAACTTGCATTGTTGTAATTGACAAATTTTAATTGTAATTAATGCTTTTATGACTGCATGAATTACACTGTTATTCAGATCTAATCTGGACAGATTTCAGTCCTCTATTCAAATGTTTATATCAGCTGTAATTAAGGTGTTGATTTTCTGTTACGAAATTTAAGCGACTGTTATGAAAACTTTAAACCTGGAATTTAAAACTAATTTAAAAATCTATTTCTCTTTTGGACTATTTTACCCCTACGTTTAACGATAAATAGAGTCTAAACTCAGCTCATTTTATCATCCAAAAAAACGAAGAACAACTTCTTCAAAATAGTTTTCCCTATAAAGTTTTTCTATTTTTATGAAAGTTCTTCCCAGAGTTCGTTCTGAGTTTCTTTGTAGAGAAAAGTAGTAACACCGGTATCCACTTTGAAGTTTGGGTGTACAAACTCTCGGAGAGTCCATGCTAACCCCAGGGGACGATCCGCTTGTAGCAGCAACTATTCAGTTGGGGCGAAATTGTTTCTAAGGCAGTAGTTCTAACCACGACACTGTTGGATTTATTTTTTGCTTTATTTTATTTATTCCCAGTCAGTGCTTACTTCCTGAGTTTTGCAGTACTTTTCCAACAATTTAGAAACAGATTCATACTGCAAAAATGACGAACCAATCGAGCAAGCTAGTTCCTGATTTGTCCAAGCTTGATGCACTTGACGGGTTCAACTACCTGATTTGTCCAATCTTCTAAGATCGTTGCACCGTTAGCAAAGTTGTGGTAAAAGATGTTCTTTTGAAATGGACGTTTAATGGATTCCGTTTGGAATCGAGGATTGGGTTTAGTTAGTTAATTAATTTCGGGTTAATAATCAAATTTATTTTTAAAGGAAAATGACAAATTGGACATGACTAATATTTTGGAAGGTTATTTAATTGGTTTATCAAATAACATGAATTATGTTTTTGATGACTTTTTAAAAAGAAAATGAGAGACAATTTGGTTTTAAAAGTGGTTTTTGGTGAATTAAATAGAAAGGGGACACGGGCTAAGAATTTTTAGGGAGCAGTTTCACCCTTTGTATTTTAATAAATCAATTTTTTTTGTTTTAAAAAAACTATCGATGGTTAACATTTTCTCTAAAACGGAGGTTTTTTAAAATTTTCTTTTATCTCAACAAAAAACCATTATTTTGTATTTTCTACTTTCTTAAAATGATTTTTAATGATCAATTGATTTTTTGATCTCAGTTTGAATCTATTTTTCGCCCAAACGATTTTTAAACTTGAGTGAATCGGTGAATTTTGGTTAAAAATGGTTTTCACGTTAGAATACAAGAGAAAGCTCATTTTGGTTGAAAGCTCATTTTGGTTGAAATCTCTTTCAAGCAAGATGAGCTATGGTTTCCTATTGACATTTCACACGCTTCGTGTCCTTAATCTATTATTTCCATTAACATTTGTGATTAAAATGAATTTAATTGTGGTTAGGTTGTTCAAACCTAATAAATTCGGTTTGGTATTAATGATTTCTTATTGGTTGATAATAATCAGATTTACAAGTTTGGACCCACAATTAGTTTAATTGCTTAATTGAGATAGTTCTCTATGGATTATGGTTGATTTATGGTTAAGAGGCACTTTTGTTGTTAGCTGCTATTGTTAGTTGTTTGACAATTGTTGTGATGATATGTGTTGCGGTTCGGTTAAGAAGAGATGATTTGAATGTGAAAAAGATTGGAGTCTGTTAAAATTGGTTTTCGATAGACTGGCGTGGTTTTGAGGTTGAAAATTAGATAAGTTTTATACATATTAAAATAACGAGAAACCCGATATCATATGGGTGGTTCAGTATTTCTCGGCGTTTCTCCGTGAATGAAGGTTGTTGAGAATAATGCGTAATGTTGCGTTGAATCAAGTATTAATAGATGTTATGTGGAGAATAAAAGGACCAGCTTTGTGGCATGTTGTGTCTAGATGATTTTGGGCTCAAATGTGTAATTGATGATTTTCCTACGTTTATATGACGAGGTTTGATTAACCCTTTGCTTGTTCCTGTAAAGAGAAGGTTGAGAATTGTTGGTTCTACCATTGGTAAGTGATGTTTCTGATTAAGTCTCTGGCTACTAGGTGTTGCTCATCGAGACGGTTGAAATTGTGAAAGTTATGCGGTGTAAGTATAACGAGAAAGTTGTTGGATGAAGGAAGGTTTGAATTTGTTTTGTTCCTTTTACGTAAATTTTGAGGACGAAATTTCTTTTAGAGGGAGATAGTTGTAACACCCAGAAAAACGGGCTAGAATATTCGGGTGAATTATCGAAATCAGGTTGGAATTTTGGGTTAGGCTTTAGCTAATTAATTAATTCCAAAAAATAATTTGGGTTGATTAAATTGGTTTTCGATAAATTTATCGTGGAAAATATTTTTGAAAATATTTTAATGAGTTTTTCAAGGGATAAAATTGAGTTTAGATGATCTTAAATGGATCGATTTGATATTAAATTAGATAGTGACTATTTTGCAAAAAAATTGTAAAATATTAATAATGGAAATATTATAAAAATAAATTTAAGTGTTATTTTAATAGAATTATTAAATTAAATAAAAGAAATATTTTCCCTCTTGTTTTACAAAAAAAAGTTGACGATTGTAATTTTCTAAAAGATGAGAAAGACATTTATAAGTTTCTCTCATTTTCTTTCAAACAAAACTTAGGAATTTCTTGATTCCTTAATTATTTCTACTTCAATTTATTCTCCATTTATTACTAAACAATTGTGGATTAAGGATTTTGATTTCTACATCATCTCCACTATTTTTTTGTTGAAAATCAAGGATGGAGTTCATCTTCAAGTTGGTTTTTCATCAAGCAAGGTGAGAAAATGTTCTTTAATGACTATACGATTTTGATTCTTTAATCTATGATTTCTTATGCTTTGGGATAATTAAAACAAATTTATAATGGACTTATTGGATTTTAATGGATTTTCTCATAAATCTTGATTAGATTATGGTAATTTAATGATTTCTATGGAGCTCTAATATTTTGTGCATAGATAATAATAATCTAAAGTTAATTTTGTAATTTAATTCTCGAAATTAATCTAATTGGTTTAATTTAGATTCTTGAATTGGATAATTAGTATAATAATTGATTTAATCGTTGGATCATATATGAGAATGCACCATAGGTGTTTGATTAATTTCTTGTACGGAAAAAAGAATTAAATGTTCGAACATGGGCTGTTCGAATCAGAATAGTCGCTGCCCTGCCTTCGAAGGGTTGAGAATGAGTCGCGGTGCTACAGCGCACCTTAGGGGCACGTACGCGTGTGGTGGCTGTTTCAGCCTGGGCGCATGTGTTTTGTTGCGTGGAAATGAATTGGTAATTGGGAATTATTCTCTGCATTATCGTGAAGAAGGTGGGAAAGCAAAAAGGAATTTGGTTAAATCGTGAAGTTGATCAGAGAAGTAGGTTTGGTCCGAATATTTGTGATAGCGGTGCTATAATAAATTAGTTATTTTAGTGTGGTCCAATTTATATTGACCCTTGTATTTTCTTGTGGAAGATGACAAGTGTTCAGACGTTTTTCAGATAGGCGTCGAGGCGTTGGCATTGAGACGGTATCGAGTTGGTGAGTGCAAATGTATTTTGGTACTATAAAAAGGTTTGAATTATGGTTTTGGGGTTTAGTTAAAGCCTAGCAAGCTTAGCTAAGCTCGGAAGTAAGTTTTCTCTATTTTCGCCTTTCGAATATCGGTTTGATATGAGATTTGATTTACATGTTTTGGTTTAAAAGCATGGTTTGATTTACTTACTGTTAATGCATCATTTTGAGATTAATATGCAATGTTTATCACAGTATTTGGATGCTTATGAGCATTGAGATTTGTTCCTTGAAGGAATGTGTAGTTGCCTTTAGCAATGTAGTTTTGCATATGAAATGGTTTTGTGAAATGCATTGGAAAAACAGTATGTAAATATATTTGAATGTGATATATTGGCTATGTGACATAAATGAAAAGAATGTCGGATATAGTTGGCTAGCCATAGGATTAAAGTGCACTATAAAAATAAAGTCGATCGTTCCGCGGCTCTTGAGGTATACCGGTGAGGCTACTCGGGCTGATGGTATTCTTTGGTTCTTACAATAGAGATGAGCCTATTATTGTGTGGTAGAGGTGAGCCTATTCCCGGTCGAAGTGAGATTTGGTGGATGTGAGACTACCATGAGAAATCCGTGTATCCGATGTATAAAATAACATTCTATTTGAATGTGAGGATAGAGGTGAGTCTATCCGGGGTCACTATAATTACCAATATATGAGATAGATGAGACATATGAAAAGTGTTTTATTGCATATGGTTGATGCATGATACGTTTTGAAAACAAACGGGAAAATGCTTTGGTTTGATTAAGCACGAGACTTGTAAAAAGTGTTTTGATGCATATGGTTGCTATGCATGTTATGTTTTCAAAAGAAGTAAGCAAATTGCGTTGGCCTTACACTCATATCTCACTTTACAATGGAGGCATGGTTTATGCCGGAAGATATGATGCTTACGACTTGATCAAGCATGTTTTATTTAATTATCTTGAGAACGAAAAGATTGTTATAAAAGCATGAAGTATATGTTTTGAATAAGCATGTTTTATTTAAATGCTTTGGAATTGGTGTGTTTGACTTGCTTTAATAAAGGTTTTTAATATCGGTTTTGATTTTGAAAATGCATTGACGTTCTATCCTTTTTGAGCGCACTCACTAGGCATTATATGCTTACGCTCTCTTTTCTTCCGTCAATGCAGTAAATTAAGCAAGTGCGAGGGTGGTGGTTCGAGGCAAGGAGTGATCCTAAGACAAGCGTTCTAAGGAGTATGTTTTATGGTGTCATTATTTTGTAATGAGGCAATGTGGGTTAATCGTTAGGATGTTTTTGTATAAGGCTTGATTATATGGTTGGAGGTTATATTATGTTGAATGATGATTTTATTTAATGGTACGATGTTGGTTTTATTTAATGCCAACTACATTTGTTGGTTATGATCTAATGATTTAAATAATGCTTGAATTGATTGTTTGTGTTCTAAGAGTACATATGGTCATATGCTTCTATTTCTTAATTGTTCTATAGCTTATGTTGAGGTCTTGATCATTTAATGCTTGATGAAAAATGCTTTATATTGTTAGGAAGCATGCCTCTAGAGTACTTGCATGAATATGAATTGTTTTGAATAATTTGGCTTGTGATTATTCGAGCCTACTTGTTTAATGATGGTATAATATTAGAAGCATGTCAATGTTGTTTGTAAGCATTTTGGATATGTTTTGTTTGGGATTCGAATCTCTACAATGCATTTTGGTGCAGCCATCGATACACTAGTGCCAGTATCGGTACGCGGGGTCATTTTAGTGACCAGTAACAAATGTGGGTACCGGTACGCATGATCGGGTTTCGGTACGTGTGGTCGGGTATCGGTACGCCCTGTAGCGTATTGATACCAATATTTGCTTTGATGTTTGCCTGCATCAGTATGGTATCCCGTGTATCGGTACGGTCGGTAGTTTATTCAGTTAATGAGCTTTGCCAAGTTTGAGTTCTTGCATTTTGGTCACCTTATGATGTTGCATCAATTGAATAAGTAAATGATGTTTGTTTGAGCTGATGTTTTGCAAACATGTTTTAAATGTATCTAATTTATGTAAGAAGCTTTTATAAACATGTTAGTCCCTGTGTTTTGTTAGTTTTATGATTTAGTCTATAATTTCGTATTTCGCTAAATTAGATGCTTATTTGTTATATGTTGAAGTTGAAATTTGACATGCTGACATGAAATATGATTAATTAATAATCGGTAACGTGAATCCTGCGTAAGTCCATGTAATTATTTAGATTTACATTGTGGTCCCTAAAATGCTTGTATTTGTAATTGAGTGCCTTATCGATGTTTGTATCAAATAAAAATTGAATTGTTGGTTGTATGAACACCATAGGTCTTAATGATGCATCTAGATAAGTAAAAAGAAAAAAAGAATGGACCGTAATTCGAGTAATTCAGTTCGGGTTTGCATCGACAAACTTAATATGATCTTTTTGGTTCGGGTCTAACGATTAGGTCGGGTTAAGGGGTTACATAGTTTGCATGAATTTTCTCTTTATTCTACAACCAATTTGTACTATTTGCTGACTTTAGGGTAAATAATCTTATTTTCTACTTTTACGCAAAATAAAATATTTAATGGACATTTAAAAAAATAACATTGAAAATATATGAAAATATTAAAAATGAAAAAATATACATTTAAAATTATTTAAAAATTAGAAAACTATAATAAATACAAAATTTGTGACTATGAATATAAAAATTACTAAAAATCTGTTGCTTTTCATCAATTATTTCAATTTGATAAAAAATGAAAATTCGAATATAAAAATTTAATTTACTTTGAAGTTTAAGTAAATAAATAATTTTCCAGTATATTAATTGTGCATCCAATGATCATGTCATGTGGTTATCCGGGGATAAGACAGTTAGGGCCTAATGCTGCAAAGTATATCCGTTTTATGTCCTTATCCTTTGGATGGGACGATGACAGAATCATGCACTAGCCCTATCCCTATCCCTATGTTACCCTCTTTAAATTTATTAATTTGCAAGTTGGTATCTGTCAAGAAATTGAGAAATTTTATCAAGACTTATATTATTAGTGACGGATTTAAAAATTTAAGAATAAAGTTTAAAATATTATTTATTTAAATGAGTATATATTTTTTCTTGTACAAGCTAAACAAAATTAATTATAGTTTCTTTAAAAAATAACACTAAATTAAATTTATTTTAAAAAATAGGGATGCAGATGCATATAAAAATTTTCTACCTTTTTATGCTTCAACACTAGAAAATAATAAAAAATTAAATTCAAACCCTAACTTTAAATTCTAAATCATTAATTCTACACCCTATCTCAAATTCTCTAAACTATAACATTAAACCCTAAACCTATTTTTTAATGTGGAGCATAAATATGAGCACAAAAAGGGGTATGATTTTTATTATGTGGATGCTCCCACCAGGGCTAAGTACATGTGCCTTTGCTCCTCGTCACGTCATTTATGGTTCCAACCAATAAAAATTATTAATTTTATTAATTTTTTTATGTCATTTTTACCAAGTGGAGATTCACTTAGTAAATTTTTTTTAGTTTAAAAAATAGTCGTTTAATAAAAAATGATATAAAAAAATTAAAAATAATAATAATTTATATTTATTGTGTTAATAAATAACGTGATAAAAAATATTCATGATATAATTAATCATATTTATCTGAATAAAAATAATTCCATAACTTTAACACATTACATGCATGAATTATCCCCCGGTTATGTTTCCAAATTCCGTTCTTTCTGGCTTATTCATCCTCAAGTTTTGCCTCCTGTGCGATAGGATAAGCTGTTGAAACCCCTGACATTACATGCCGTTTACACGTGGCATGGGTCAGTTTTGCCATATGTGAATCGGATGAGTGACTCAGCGGCACCATACCGAGTCCGCAAATGCCATCATGTGGGTCCCGCATACACAATCAAAGTTTGTCTAACCACGGTGAGATGATATGAATTTTTATACTTTAATCAGTATCGAGAATTTAATTTTTATTTTAAATATAAAATAATTTTAAAATTTGTACTGCTCATTTGTCTTTTATGAGTCAATAGAACATGGAAGTATTAATTACACTAAAAAAAGTTCGGCTGCCGTTTTGTGGGTTTTTTTTTTGTTCTTCCTTTTCAATGTGTTTTAACTTGATTTTATAAAATTTAAAATTTTAGTTAATTAAAAATATATATAAATATATATTATTTTATAATCACTTTTAAATTATTTTTTAAATAAAATTATTTATTATAAAAGCAATATTAGATTTCATTCAAATTTCAACGTTCAATCTAATATCTAATTTGTTTTTTTTTCTAATTGGACACTTAATTTGGTTTTTGATTCAAAATATGGGTTGTATTTAAAATTTAAATCTACTTAGATTGTAAAGACTTGGATAAATTCAAATAATTTTAAAATTTTTAAAAAATACAAATATTTTTATTTTAAATATAATAGTTAATTGGACCCAAAAAAAACTACAAGTACTAGACTAAACTATAAAGTTAAATTCGAGTACTAATATAAACTAAGAAGTTGAGTTCAAGTATTTAATTGGATAAAAAATTCATAGAACCTTTTGTCAAAAAAAAAATTATAGGTACCCAAAAAGTCAATTTAGAACCAATTTGGACAAAAATTCAAATTTAAATATCCGATTTGACAATACAAAACTTCATATATTAAACTAATCCTTAAACTGTGGTATTAAAATATATATTTACACTCTTAATTTTATCAAAAACAAATTTAAAATAAAAAGTTAACCATATAGTAAGTCTTAAAATTATGACACTCGTTCTAAACTGGCCCTTAAATTTTAAAATATTTTAATTTTATCCCTAAATTATAATTTTTATTTTAAATTAGTCCCCGAACTTTTGAATGTTCTAATTTTAACCCGAAGTCAAAACTATGACCCTCATTTTAAATGGCCCCAAAACTTTTGAATGTTCTAACTTTATCCTCAAATTATCGCTTATGTCAATCATGTCAATGTTTGCATAACAATTACAATTTTATAATGATTTTATTAACATGATATATAATTAGCATATGATGATAGTTTGTGGATAAGATTAAAATATTCAAAAGTTTAAAGACTAATTTAAAAAAAATCATAGTTTGAAGATAAAAGTGAAACGTACAAAAGTTTAGAGGGCAAACTAAAATGAGAGTTAAACTAAAATAAAGATCATAATTAACGCAGTTAAAACATATAATGGAGGGCAAACTAAAATGAGAGTTAAACTAAAGTCATTTTGAAATATAATGTTTTAAAGTTTGAGAATTAAACTAAAATAAAGATCATAATTAACGCAGTTAAAACATAAAAATAAGCTGAAATGTTTTCTAATAACAAAATATTAAAATGTGACACATTTTTTTGAATAAAATGTGACACGGTTTTAAAGAAAGGGAATATCCTTGCAATATTCCAAACTTTTCTTGACTCGTTATTTAGAAAGAAAAAATGTAGTGGCGAGTGGTTGGACAACAAATCGGGGCTAAGAAGGATTAACACGTATCATCCATCTACAACAATAGAAGTTATTTGACTCTCCATATTATTTATAATCTCAATTAATAATATTGAATTATTTTAAAACATTTTTAAGTAACTATTTACTCATTATTTATATATAGAAAAGAGATAAAAAATTCATCTTAGAAAAAAATAAGATAAGTGGATTTTATTAATTAAGACCACAAATGACGTAGTAAAGCAAGTTCATCAATTTTTTTTCCTAAATCAGGAGAAATTAGGGGTGAGCAAAACTCGACTTGAAAAAAATTTTGATATTTTTCAATTTTTAGTTATTTGAGTCGAGTTGAAATTTTCCCAACTCGAAAAACCAAAAAATCGAAAAATCAAATTTTACAGTTTTGCGATTTAGTCCATAATTTCATTTTTCTTCAATTCCTCCTTTATTTTAAGTCCATTTTTTTACCAAATTTGAACCACATATTCCTAAACCAACTTAGAATACTTATTTACCTTCAATTTATATTTTTGAAAATAAAATTTATATTTTTTCAATTCAGCCCCTTTAACTTTGTATGATTTCTTCATTTCTTAAATTCCTCCTTCGTTTTAAGTTAATTTTGACCAAATTTAAACCGCATGCTCCTAAACCACTGTAGAATACCTATTGAGCTTCAATTCATATTTTTTAAATTAAATTTTCTACTTTTGCAATTTAACCCCTCAACTTTGAATGATTTCCTATTTCTTCAATTCCTCTTTCGTTTTAAGTCTATTTCTTACCAAAATTAAACCACATGATTCACTAACACTATATAATATTTATATAACTTCAATTCATATTTGTAATAAATATATTCTTTTTGCAATTTAGTCCTTTAACTGATTTTTTTATAATTTTTTTCTTCACATCAATTCATTGACTCATTTATACTCTCATCAATACTTTATCGCCAAACTTTTCTTATTTAAAAATAATATTATACATATATTTCAGAAGTTTAGATGATATTTTTTATTAAATAACATTACAAATCTTACTTATACATGTGAAAAATAATATCAAGAAATATATATATATATATATATATATATATGCATATCTTTTATGATTTAAGAAAGTCGTTTAAATTAAAATCAAACTGTACTATAACATCATAAATAATTATAATTAAATTTGTATAAGAACTCAAAAAATTGACTCGACTTGAATTTCATAAGCTCGAATTGAAAAAATTTCAAATTAAGTTCAAGTTGTAAAATATGACGTGTCAACTCGAATAACTCAAAAAATTTTGACTCAATTCGACTCGACTCGACTCGCTCAAACGCTCACCCCTACGAGAAATTATTAGATGAACCTGGTTCATCGTGTTATTCGTGATCCCAGCTAATAAGATAAATAAATTTTATTAACTGATATCACAAATAAAATAAATACATGTAGAAAACAGATAAGGTCTACTTTGATAAAAAAAATAAGATAAATAAATTTTATTAGCTGATATCACAAATAATATGATGAGATGAATATATCTAATAATTTTTAATGCAAGACACAGGAGTAAAGCAATGTGTCCTAATCATTTGGTGCACATCGGATCTTGATGGACACGCAACCTTTCCTAGTTTTTGGCCGACATCTATATGATAATGGAAGTTTGGTACGTCGGATCTTCATGGATCCTGTGAGCTGCGTCGGGTTTACTCAACATCGAAGGATCTCGACCGTCAATTTTATTCATTTTTAAGATATTCACCGAATGAGTATAATGATTAATTATAAATGTCCTGTTGACTCATATTAAATGAGATTTGAAAACATAATTAAATACTTGGTTGGAGAGACTTCCAATTTTTTGGGAAACCTTACTTTATTCGATTCATTTGGTCGGTGTAACACTAAAAAAAATTCGTAGCTCGATTGGAAAACCCGTTTTTAATTAAGAATGTTGTAATTGATGGAGATTTTTGAAAAGCTCGTATTTTTAAATAAAACTAAAGGAGTCGTCATCGGTCACTTCAGTAAGGTAGACCGAACATAAAAAAAATAAAATCAGAGATCGATTAGATTCGGGAGTCGGTTACGAGTGAGGAAGGGTTCGCACTCCCACCACGCTCGAAAATTGGTACGTAAAGGGTTCGTATCGTATTTTACCAAGAAAAATGGAATTTTGGTTTACTTTAATATTTAATCCCTAAAATGCATACATGCGTGATCATAAGAATCTAACATGAACTAACTCGCAACCCAAAATAACCAAAAGAGATGACGCCCGAAGACTCGGGACGACAATCCTACAAAGATACCGAGGCCTCGAGAACTAAACCTAAATGCGACAAGATAGAATGAATGGGCAATTTAAATATGCTAACATAAACAAAAGATGCATGTATGAAACAAATAAATAACAATCATACACATATATACATATATATAATAAATATATCTAACACATAATATATATTCTGTATGAATGGTATAGTAAAGTATACATGCATATATATATGATACAGTAATAATATATAACAAACAATATATATAATAAAACTCCATATATGTAAACTATATATATAATATAATAAGGATTATTATCTTATACATTGGCGGTGAAAAATAAAGTTTCCACAAGCAAGGTTATTTATGGGTTTAGGGTTTTAGTTTAGGGTTTAGAGGTTAGGGGTTTAGGTTGTAAGGTTTAGAATTTAGGATTTATGATTAAAATTTAGGGTTTAGGGTTTGTGGTTAGATTTGTAGAGTTTTAAAGTTAAAATTTTAGATTTTAGATTTAGGCTTGAAAATAGGCATGTTTATGTAAACTTGTTTTACATTGGCAGTGTATCAAATATTAATATATATATAATAATATAGATACGTAGACTATAGTAAATATTAAAGGTAGCATAACCTATATAGATATATGTATAAAATATATAATAATATATGTATGGCATGCGACATTTGAAACAAATATATAAAAAAATCATATACACAATATAAACTATAGGATATAGAATGAATATAGGCGGCAAATTTATTAAAATATTGCTCCTCAATTTTTTTTTCCACAAGTATGGCACAAATTAAATTATTTCCAAGAATATAATATTTTCTACGGTGAAAGTTAAGATGATAGCATTAAGTATCATCTTTGAACAATAAAATAATTTTTAATTGTTACACTGTTTGAAAACAGAGGCTGTTGGTACCATTTTTAATTATTGCATTGTTCAAAGGTGTTGCCTATTGTTTATGTTTTTAAAATTTTTATTCGATTTTATTCAATTATTGTTCATAAACGGTGGCAAATGGTATCATCTTCAAAATCATTGTAAAAAGTGCAATATTTTGAGAAATAAATTAGGTTCTACCGTATTTTAGGGAGAAAAAAAATAAAAGACAATATTTATATCAATTATGGAATATAGGCACGAAGAATTAACTCAAATATTTCAAAATCCGTTAAATAGGCCTTAAAATTAATACAAGAATTGTACTCAAAGACAAGCTGTTGGACTCTGCTTATCTAACCGAATGGGCCGAAAGCTAGAACAAGGCCCGCTTCCTCCCTTCCTCTCTTCTGCTGGACCGGGTCACCAGGTTCTTCGACCCGCGCGTGTCACAAGTCAAGAATGGGTAAGCTCTCCTATTTTTTCTGTTTTCAAGTTTGATTCCCTCACTGTTGCTGAGTGTTGGAAAACTATGGGAGTGGGTCGAAGATGATAGACAGGTACGAACCTGAGGGGTGTTGGGGGACCACATCCCCTAAAAATTTTAAGTTCCCCTATATTTTATATATATTTTTTGTATTTTCTATTGACAATTTAATTCCACAGGCTCTAAATTCTTGTAATTTTGCACTCCTACATTTCTAATATAGCTTTCTGATAGTTTGCACCCCATTACATGAAATCCTGGTTTGTCCCTGATGATAGATGGTTATGGATGATGGCAAAAGATGCTTCGGTCATAGTGGGAGTCATGGTAGGTGAAGCTCGATGGTAATACGATGATGATGATGAAAGGCCTATTATAGGGGAAATTATATAATGGGTCATTCCCGCCACATCATCCATGAGACCAACCAATAAAAATCACTCATCTCATTATTTTTTCATGTCATATTTTTACCAAGTGAATCTTCACTTGATAAAAACTGATTTTAAAATTGATTTACAGTAAATATGAGTGAAGATTCACTTGGAAAAATATGACATGGAAAAAATAATGAGATGAGTGTTTTTTATTGGTTGGTCCCATAGATGATGTGGCGGGAAGGACTCATGATATAATTTCTCCTATTATAGGGGCATGGGTGGTGGAGTGGAAATCCCAAATGCATTGAATGTGTAATATCCCATTATTGGATAGTGACCAAAATGTAAAGAATCAAAAGTTAGTGGTTTTAGTTCAGTGACTAAAACGTAAAGTTTTAAAATTTGGTGACAAAAGTGAAAAGTTGAGAAAAGTTCAAGGACTAACATGGTAATTTTCCCAATAATTATTTTTATTCCATAAATAGATAGATCATCTAAGGGTGTGGATTGAATATAAAACTATGGTTTGATCTGATGTTTCTATTATCGAGAAATTACGTTTAAAGTTTAAGTGTAATTTGGGTAATCGTATAAACTCGGAATTTTATAAAAATTTGAAGGAAGTCTTAGGAAGACCCGTGGAGCATAGCATTGAAGTTTTGAATCGTTTTTAATTATTTTAGATTTGATTATATTCAGTATTATGCATAGATGATGGAATGACATTTTTGAAAATAAATTATTTCATTAATGACATTTTTGACATTTCACCTATACTTTTTAATGAAAATTAATCATGAAAGAAGATAAAGTGTAGGTGTTGAATGGTGATTAGTTATAATTAAAGGGTAAAATAGTCATTTGACTATTTTAGAGATTTTTATTATTATATAGCCAAATTTAAAGACATTTGGCATTAATCAAAGAAAGAAAGAAAGTTGGAACTGTGTTCATCTTTCTCCAAGGCTGCCGAAACCTCAAGGGGACTAGGTAAGAAATTTTCAATTCAAATTTTGTCTTGATTTGTTTGATTTTTGGCTAGAGACATGAAACAAGAAATTGATCTCCCTTGAATTCTCTATCTTTTGACATAAGTTTTGCTTAGTTTCCATGTCTCTAAGTTGAGTTTGATGATTACGGTGGTTGAAGAGCATGTTAAGATTTCATGTTTTAAGGCTTAATCAAGCTGGAAATGGTGTTGTAGTGTTGTTTAGATGCTTGAAAAGATGAAAACTTCTTGGAAAACCTATAAGGGCCATTTCGACTATAAGAGGAAAATTAGGGGAAATTTTGCAAAAATTTATTTGATGATGGAAATGATTAGAATGATGTTTTCTAAGTTAAATTATGTTGTCGGGGTGGAGAAAACATTATTTTAGGACTATTTTGTGAATTTTGTAAATTAGGTGAAATAAGTGAGAAATTTAGAAATATTCAAGAAGCATGGTTATATTGGTTGCTATGATGCAATGATCGTTTTAGTTTTAAAAATTTTGGATTATGAGATGAAATGTGAAAGTTTCCAAGTTTTAGATTATAAATCCTAAGAGAGAGAATTTAGGGTTTAAAGTGAAATTACCAAATTTTTGGTGACAATGCGTAATTTGAGATGAGATTAAAGTTTAGGAAGCATTGTTGTTGCAAAGAAGTATTTGGTTGAAAATGTTAAAATTTTCAACTTGATATGTACATGTATGAGTAAAGGTTGGACATGTACTTAAAGTGGCTGTGTTATGTATTTAATGTACCTACAAAATCTTAATTCTGGTTTACAGCTAGGATTAAGCTAATTATGCCAACTAGGATTAGTTACCCTTCTTTAACCATTTCTTCCATTGTATAAATAAGACCTCTTTTATATTTGTTAATTAATAAAAAAGTTTATCTGTTTTAGTCGATTCAGTTTTTCCCCAAATATTCAAAACCCTAGACTCTAACAGGGTTTTAAGTTTGTGTTTAAGATTTAAGGGTTCAATGTGTAGGGTGTAGAATTTAAAGTTTATGGTTATAATTTATAGTTTAGGGGTTTAAGATTTAAATTTTTGTAGGAAACTAGAAATCGATAAATACAGTAGAAAAATATATACAGAAATCTTTATACTGCAATTTTATTTCTCTGAAAAATTACTACTTCAACTAGGTTATCTTTACAACTTATATAGACTATAACTTTTAGATACATTAGGAGTCCTTATAATAACTTCAAACTCTAGACTTTAAATAAAATCACTTACTAAGAGTTTATGTACAAATCTAACTCTATTTACAACTTAATCTCTTATCTCGGACAAACTTACAGTTTTATGGTGTTAGATCTAGGGTCCTAAGGATTTAAGTTTTAAATTTTATAACTTAAATGTAAAAGATTGTATAATTTCTTTTACACAACTTGTATATCAAAATATATCTCTTATTAATTATATCGTGAACACTGGATACATATTTAGTACAAAGTACTGCTTACTGCAAGTTGGTTTTGGTCAGCTGCTTTGGGTTAGGTTAGGTTAGCTGGTATACAATCCAATAATAAAATGATAAAGGCAGGTCACACGGTGCAAAGGAATAAACTGAGCGCACTTTATATATATATATATATAATTATACTCGAGTAAAGAGTATTATATGTGTTCGGTTTTAAATTTAGATAAATTTTAAGAGCGTACAAAATAAATAGTAGCCGCTAACCGGTATAGCTGTTATATTTTACAATTAATTAACCTAACCATTAAGACCAAACATTTTCGGTATAAGCGTTAAAATTGATGTTTAATGGTTAATCCATATGCACTTTTTTAACTGAGTATGGAATTTGTATTTAAAATATAATATTTATCAGAGAGATAATTTTATTATTCTCAAAAGTAGTGAATCGTTTAGACTAAACAATACGGTTAAGCTATTACACTTAAATCCCTTAAATTCAATCAACAGTGCTTAAATTCAAAACTATTACACTTAAATCCCTAAACCCTAAACGAAAGTCCATAAACCCTAAAACTAAGATGCGCTTGTGCACGGAATAATTACCCAAATTACTTTGGCCGAACAACTAGTTAAGAAATCACGTTGATAGCCTGTATTCTGTGTTCTAACAGCTATCATGAGTATGTAACCCTAGTAGACAGGTAGTGAAGTATCTGAAACAATGCTAAAGGAGCTCAAGAATTTTTCATAAATTGTGAATCGTTATAAGAGTTTATCATCAAAATTACATGGCTTACAACATTATAATTTGTATAAGCATGGTGTTGATGGATCAACTACGGTGTGTTTATCGGTACATTCTACAGACAAGGACACTATCTTTTCATTCTTGAATCTTTAGTATAATTCTATCTAAAAACTCATGATCTCATGCTACAGTTATGCTTACAAATAAAAAAAAAATCAAAGATCAGTTCGCATACCGTTCAAAGCGCCGGCAGGTTGCTGACTGAGGCAGCTTAAATGCTTTTGTTTATTTGGTAACCCTCTCCTTCTGGTTCCAAGAGGCGCTGGAATCTTGTTGGATGATAATAGACACATTGATCGGCTGTGAAAAGCTGCTTTAGTATCCAACACGCTAGCTGTTGAGATAAAAGTTGACGGATACTTGAATCAAGAACAATTACGATACGCTAATTTACATTTCACGCTAGAGCATCAGTCTCTCTTCTTGTCAATCGTGCATATAGACCATCTTTATCAAGAAGTTCACTATGACTGCCCATCTGCAAGTTTGCAGGACAATTATGTCGATGAACAGCAATTCTCAATGCAAGCATAATGCTTTCTAACCAAAGACAATCAAACACACACACATATGTATAAGTTTTAGTATTAGAGATGGAAGACAATAATGGTGAGTGTTCAAGAAAAGAGCCAACCTCAACAATTTGACCGCAATCCATCACCACAATTCTGTCAGCAGCTTGAATTGTAGAAAGTCTGTGGATAGAGCATGATAAGACTTCTATACTCACTGTTGAGCCTTGAAAAAAGATAATACCTGAAAGCTTACCGGTGTGCAATTACTATGACGGTTCTTCTGGATGACAAATCACTTCTGACAGAACGAAAAGCACCCTGGATAAAGTGGAATGTGAAACACTAGTAAGAAACAAGCACCAAGTTCCATGCTTAACCTCCTAATGGAAAAAAAATAAATGCCTACCTTAACATTGTGTTCACTCTCTGCGTCCAGTGCACTGGTTGCTTCATCAAGGATGAGAATTGTAGGGTCTCTAGGAATGGCTCGTGCAATAGCAAATCTCTGCTTTTGTCCCCCACTGAGCAGATCATCATCGACAAGTGTGTTATACCCATCGGGAAGTAGTGTGATGAAGTCGTGGGCATATGCTTGCTTGGCATCCCATTCAACATCCTCTTGCTTTATGTTTCTGGTACATCCGTACTTAATGTTTGAACCGATGTCCATGCGGAAAAGTTTTGGTTCCTGTACAGAATAAATATTAACGAGGGAAGATCCACCAAAATTTAATGAAATTCAAAGCTGGAACTAAATGGAGGACCTGTCCCACATATCCTATTTCTCCCACCACTTGATGTCCAGTTCATTAAGAGGGAGACCATCAATTAAAATCTGCAAAAAGAGGTACAAAAATAACATAAGATTCAAATTACAAGTATTGGAAACAAAATTGCTGATACGTAAGCAGAAAATACGAAATGGATAGGCTACAGAACACCATGCTGTTAGACTCTCCAAAAGCAATGTGTTCAATTACCCCACTGAAGATCAAAGTTCCAAGCAGCATACATCAAACACCAACTGCTCAGAGGTAAGTCAACAGGATGATCAAAACATTTCTACCTGACCATTTGTTGCCTCGTAGAGACGAAGCAAAAGATTCACCATCGTGCTTTTCCCACTGCCACTGAGACCAACCTAATCAAAATTAAGCACATAGCAAATTATTCATCATAATAAGTGAGGAAGTAATGAAAGCTTGCAAGAACAAAGAAACACTCACTAGTGCAACCACTTCACCGGGATGTATCGATAAAGTTATACGCTGCAGGACTTGTACCTGTTAAAATTATCTATACTATCAATTGTTTCCATGTAGCTATTGTAACACTTTTACAAAGATAGAGTGATACATGCACCAACAATTTAAAGGGCCTTGGGGATATTAGGAGACAACAAATAAGATTGAAAGTCTCAATAACCAGGCAATCCAATCAAGGATATACCACAATAAAGTTTACAGCAGAAAGAAAATGATGCAGAGCTGTAAATGCCTTAATAGGAAAAGGTGCTCTTTTATATGGTTTCTCAACTGGATTCTCAAGAAAAAAGGAGAGAAGGCCACCTAAACCTTCTAGGGAGAACAGTTTGCGAGACAAAAGCCAAAGAAAAGCAAAGCATTCTTTGTTTGAGAAGTATCTTACGAAAGAGCTTTAATCAGAGTAATCTCTGAAGGAAGGAGAAAATTCTTCCACATTGATACTTTCTGTGAAAGTATGCAGCAGAAAGCCTGAAACAATACATCATCTCCATCTGAATTGATCTTAGACAAGACAACGTGACCCTTAGGTGTTGGTTTTTTTTTTTTTTCTGGATTGAAGTTTGACAGGATTCCATGACTTGGAAGTGGTGTGCACTCATGTAAGAGGGAAAATATATAATATAATTAATTCTTAGAGGGGAAAAAAGTAACATTATTAATTCCTCTCTCTCTATATTTTTTTTTGTGGAGTCAAAGGAGCAAAAGGGGGCATTTGAGGGAGAACAGATTTTCTCTTAAAAAAAACCTGTGAGTTAATACGTGTGTGATAAGTAATCTAACTCTATCATAACTATGTAGTTTAGTTATAATCTAACTCTATCATAACTATGTAGTTTAGTTATAATCTAACTCTATTATTGTAAAGGATAAAAGTTCAATCCTAATAGGTTAACTACTCTGTGTAAAACTCCTCTGTAAAAGTCTATAAATAGACTTCTTCTCTTGTATATCGAAATAACAAGAAGAGTATTCAAACTCTCTTTTCTACAAGTTTCTACATGGTATCAAGTTAGGTCAATACTATCTCCTCAAAATCTTTTTTTTCCCTTTTTCGATCAGCTCTACACCTCTCCATGACTAATTTCGATCCTGCTACATCAGAAATTAGCTCTCAAAACAACCCTCGTTCATCTGATTTCCAACTCTCGGATACCTCTCTTTCTCTCATTACATCCTATAAACTAAATGGAAACAACTACCTTCCTTGGTCTCAATCGGTCATGGTGTACATTACGGGGAAGAAGGAAAGCTTCCTATCTCTCGGACTCAACTCCTGTTCCGGATGAGTCCGACCCACCTACTCTAATTGGTTGAGTGAAAACACCATGATAATGTCGTGGTTAATTAATTCCATGGTACTGAAATTGAGAAAATTTTATGCTTTATCAAACTGCAGCAAGAGAAATTTGGAATCTTTGCCAGAGATACTTATTCCAGTGTTGACAACACACTAGAACTCTTTGGAGTTGAGAATAAGATCAAAGATATCAGACAAGGGGAGGTAATAAAGTGGCACAATATTTTGGAGTCTTAACCAAATCTTTGGCAGCAAATAGATCTGTATGAAGCTAATGAATGGAAGTGTCTGATGACATTAGCTTCTACAATAAGCTCAAAAATCAGAGGAGGGTGTTCAGTTTCTCTCGGACTGAATGGAGAATTTGATGGAGCCAACAGCAGAGATTTTAGCCACTAAACCACTACCCTTTGGTTCGAGAAGCCTTTTTAGAAATTCGAAGGAAGAAAGCGGACTTTCCACGATGGTGTCGTGATCCAACAAGCGAAGCTTTCGCTCTTCTTACAAACTCCAACTCTGGGAGTAAACAAAGGAGGTGGAGACCTTGGTGTGACCACTGCAAAAAGGCTGGGCATGTGATGGACCAATGTTGGAGGCTGCATGGAAAACCAGCAGATTGGAAGCCTCCTAAATCCAGATTCCAGAAAGAAGCCCATCTTGCATCTTTGAAAATTCTTCCCAGTGACTTTAGTAGACAATGATCGAGGAACTCCAACAGATTTTTACTCACCTATCATCTAAGTCTGTCCCTAATGCCTTAACAGCTACTGAAGGTAGTATTTCTTGCTTAGCAACAACTAGTGCATTCAATTGGATAGTCGATTCTGGTGCCTCTAATCATATGACAGGAAATCCTACACTCTTCAACAATTATAGTAACCAAAAGTCTCCTTCCTCCATCAAAATAGCCGATGGTTCCCTTACAACAGTAAAAGTGAGTGGTTCTCTTCGATTGAGTAGCAAGATCATATTGTCTGATGTTCTTTATGTTCCCAAACTCACATGCAATTTATTATCTGTTAGCAAATTGGTTCAAGATGTTAAATGTGAGGTTAACTTTGGGGTTGCTTGTTGTGTTTTCCAGGCACAGGGCTCGAAGACGGTGATTGGCAGTGCTAGGCTGTGTAACGGCTTATATATCCTTGATGGCCTACCCTATCCGAATCCTTCTATTTCCAATTGCTTTAGAACATCAGTTTTTTCTAGCAGTTTCCCTTCGAATGATATTATGCTTTTGCATCTTCGATTAGGACATCCAAGTTTCTACTACCTTGCAAAGTTGTTTCCTAATTTCTTCATTATAAAAATCCTCTTCTTTTACTTGTGAAGTATGTCAAATGGCTAAACATACGAGAAAACCATATGTTCCTTCTCACTATAAACCTACTTCACCATTTTCTATCATACACAGTGACATTTGGGGCCCTTCTAAAGTAAAAAACATCTCTGGGTCTAGATGGTTTGTGTCGTTTATTGATGATTTTTCTAGAACAACTTGGACCTTTTTGATGAAAGAAAAATCTGAAGTTGAGACAATTTTTAAAAGTTTTTATCACATGGTCAAAACTCAATTTGAGAAACAAATTAAAATAGTGAGGAGTGATAATGGGAGTGAATATCTTAGCAAATCTCTTGGGCATTTTTTCAAAGAAAAAGACATCTTTCATCTTACTTCTTGTGTCAACACCCCTCAACAAAATGGAGTGGCCGAAAGGAAAAATAGACATTTACTAGAGGTGACTAGGTCCCTATTATTTTCTGCCAATGCACCTAATTATCTATGGGGAAGCTCTTTCTTCGCCACCTACCTAATCAATAGGATGCCAAGCAAGACACTAGGATTCAAAGTACCCACTGAAACTCTTTTCCAACATTTTCCACATTTTAAACCATTATCCTCTGTTATTCCTCTTCGAGTTTTTGGATGCACATCTTTTGTTCATGTGCATCGCAATAATAGGAGTAAACTTGATCCTAGGGCTCTACGTTGTGTGTTTATAGGGTATTCATCGAGTCAGAAGGGTTACAAGTGTTCTTTGCCCATTACCAAGAAAACCTATATCTCTTTTGATGTTACTTTCTTTGAAAATAAACCTTACTTTGCAGGAACTGAAATTCAGGGGGAGAGATACAAGGAATCTAAGCCCTTGCATGATCCACAACCCATTATTTCCTTGCATATTCTTGATGTAAGTACCACTACTCCGCAAAATACTTCTTCCGAGCCTACTTCTGATGAAATTGTGAGTACTGCTTTTAATCCTGTAGACACACCTTCTCCACAGTCTAAAACTACCAGCCCTTATACAACACCTCCTCCAATGATTAAAACTGTACCACATACATCACCAAACTCTATGACTCTACAACCACCAGAAAGACAATTCAGTGTCTATACAAGAAGAAAAAGAAACTTGACCGAGGCAGTTAGTCAGCCTAACACTTGCCAAGAACTAGCTTTGAGTCCTGCTGCTTTGGAGACAGGAGGTAATATTATTCCACAGATTCTACTCATTAACTTAGATGAGTTTCCTATTGCTATTAGAAGGGGGTAAGGAAATGTACTGCTCATCCTATTAATGAGTTTATTGCCTATGGGAAATTAATGCTGGATTCAAAGCTTTTACAGCTAACATTGTCATCATAAGAATTCCCAAGATAAAGTGGAAAGAGGCCTTTGTGATCGAATGGAGAGAGAGCAGTTGAAGAGGAAATTGAGGCATTACAAAAGAACAATACCTGGAGCATAACAGATCTGCCAAAAGGAAAAAAGGCTGTGGGGTGTAAATGGGTCTTTACAATCAAGTACCATTCAGATGAGAGTGTTGAAAGATACAAGGCAAGGTTGGTGGCTAAAGGGTTTACTCAATCATATGGTGTAGACTATCAAGAAACTTTCGCACCTGTAGCAAAGTTAAACACCATCAGGGTATTGCTTTCAGTGGCAGTTAACAAGGATTGGAAGCTGCATTAGTTGGACATCAAAAACGCATTTCTAAATGGTAGACTTGAGGAGGAAGTGTACATGCAGGTTCCACCTGGTTTAGAAAAGAAGACCACAAAAAAGACAGTGTGCAAACTGAATAGATCGTTGTACGGCTTGAAGCAATCCCCTAGAGCATGGTTTGACAGGTTTGCTAGAGCTATGGTTCAGAATAATTTCAAGCAAAGTCAAGCAGACCATACATTATTTAGAAAAGCTACACCAGATGGTAAGACAACTCTCCTAATTGTCTATGTTGATGATATCATTATTACTAGTGATGACATAGAAGAAATAGAGAAGCTGAAAACTGTTCTAGCAAAGGAGTTCGAAACTAAGGACTTAGGAAGCCTTAGGTACTTCTTGGGAATAGAAGTTGCAAGATCAAAAGAAGGGTTAGTTATCAACCAAAGAAAATACATTCTAGATCTACTTACAGAAACTAGAATGCTCGGGTGTAGACCAGCAAAATCTCCAATGGAACCAGGTTTGAAATTCAGTAAAAATAGAATGGGGAATCTAGTGAATAAAGAGTCCTACCAAAGGCTGGTAGGAAAACTAATCTACCTCTCACTCACCAGACCTGACATTGCATACTCAGTGATTATAGTGAGTCAACACATGAGTGATCCTCAAGAAGAGCACATGGAGGCAGTCGATAGGATCCTGAGGTACCTGAAGTTTACACCAGGATCTGGGCTTATTTTCAGAAAACATCAAGACAGAACTGTAAAAGTCTACACAGACTCAAGCTGGGCAGGAGAACTAACAGATAGAAGGTCTGTGAGTGGCTATTGTACGTTTGTGTGGGGAAATCTGGTCACTTGGAGAAGTAAAAAGCAGGCTGTTGTATCTAGAAGCAGTGCAGAAGCGGAATTCAGAGCTATGGCTCTTGGAATATGTGAGGGAATGTGGATTAAAAAGCTCCTCACTGAGTTAGAGTTGGATGGAAAATTAGAATTTGAGGTTTACAGTGATAGTCAATCAGCAATGAGCATTGCCAAGAATCCAGTGCAGCATGACCGGACTAAACATATTGAAATAGATAGGCACTTTATCTATGAGAAGGTCAATAATGGAGTAATAAAGCTTCATTATATTCCAACCAAGAATCAACTTGCTGATATCTTCACCAAAGCACTTCCTAGGGCGAATTTTGATGAGTTTTCATCCAAACTGGGTGTATACAACATATACACGCCAGTTTGAGGGGGAGTGTGAGTTAATACGTGTATGATAGGTAATCTAACTCTATCATAACTTGTAGTTTAGTTATAATCTAACTCTATCATAACTATGTAGTTTAGTTATAATCTAACTCTATCATTGTAAAGGATAAAAGTCCAATCCTAATAGGTTAATTACTCTGTGTAAAACTCCTCTGTAAAAGTCTATAAATAGACTTCTTCTCTTATATATCGAAATAACAAGAAGAGTATTCAAACTCTCTTTTCTACAAGTTTCTACAAAACCTACAAGAAGAAAGTCACACCCCCATTTGTACTCCACTAAAATAACAGAAATACCAACATTATCAAACCAAAAGTGTTCCTTAAAGTACTTGTGACATTAAGGACAACATACCATTGCTCTTGAAGGATATTGAAAAGATACATTTACAAATTCTATATGCCACAGCAGCTTTTGCAATGTCATTCCTATAATTGAGAAAAATCCAAAGTAATAAAGTTAAAACAATGTTTCTCATATCCTAGACTAAGGTTCTCTTTAGTTTTGATAGAGAGGAAGAATGATGTAGAAGAGTAATAACTTATCTTTCTACACACATATGTTACCCACTAAAAAGTAACATGCTTAAGAATCATTTCAAACCTTCCACCTAAAATCTGTGTGAATCAAAATGTATTTGAAGTACCATAACCAAAATAAATAACATATGTTATCGTGTAGCAACAACACATCCCTTAATCACTGATCCGAGCAAGATGTATCAAGGGAAATAATATATTCAATCAAGTAACTACATGCCTGAAAATTCCCCTACTCCTATATATAAATAAAAGGTTAAGAGAACATTAAAGTCCCAACAAGAATTCTTTTCGTAATTTAGTAATGCTTCACTGGTTTGCAGTTACGACAGCAATCCCCGTGATGATGGAGTGCTATGTATCACAGAGAAGTGAACGCATGAGCTTTTCAGAAGAAAAAAAAGTCATGAAGTGTCTATCAAAGTAAATAAAATGCTTGCCTTTCTATATGAATTGATCACTAGGCATAAGATCCATCAATTGGAAGACCTTTTCACTTGCTCCAACAGATTGCATCAATGATGATACATTATCCCCAACCAACCACGTTGAATAGATTAACCATTCACTGTACAGTATAAACTTTGTAAGTTTCTCTGCTGTTATATGACCGGCAAGAATATACATCCCTCCAACCAGCAGCAATAACCTATAGAGAAAGCGGGGAAGTCGAAAGAGAGAAAAATTCAATAATGAAAGGACTAGATTACTATTTTTTTTCCATTTACAATATTATACTTGTTACAAAGGCCAGATCCATGGGTTGCAAACCTGAGTTGCATGGTAAAGATTGTGGAAGCTCAGATTCCAAATTCCATTGGCAGCACTTTGTCGCAAGCTTATCTCAGCCAGTTAATCCAGAAAATGATCGTACCTAATAATCATAAACATATCAAACCCTTTTTCTATATCTATCAAAGGAAAAGATCAAAAATCAATATGGCATTCGGACAAAAATGTTTAGCAGAATAGTTAACCTTTTCATTTCTTGCTTCTCTGTTCCACAAACACGAACAGTTCTCATTAAGGAAAATGTCTCTTGAGACACCTATGAAATAAATAGCGAGGAACCTTTCACCCTACTGTAAGAAAACAGAAAAGAAATACAGGATGCAAACTGCAAAGAAAGTTTCTATTGAATACCTCATTGGCAGAAGCATCGAATTCTTGGATCATTTTTGCTATCTTTTTCTGGTACCTACACAAGAGGACAAAATATATTTTTCTCAAAAAAAAAATTACACTTAGAAAATAGTCAAGCCACCATATACTCTGCAAGTCAAGAATAAGATAACTGTGCCAGTCTCAATTTTAGTGAGTACAAGTCAAAATCCTCAGTTTGAATCAAAGCATCATTTTTCTGAGAATCCAAAAACATTTTCTGTTATATGTCCTGCCATGTGACTTTTCAGTACTAATTAACACTAATAGCATTTGGATATATCCTCGCTATCATCTTTAGTTACCTTCAGACGCATCCATTTAATCACACTTACCTCCTCTTATACATTTTAAGTAAATTAGCCTCAATGTAAAGAAGCAAAAAGTAAGGATACTTCAAAAATCTTACAGGCCGTAGACCGTCATAACTGCTGCTAGACTGCAGCATATCACCAATGTACATAAACCAAGTGGCCATGACAAATCAGCAAGTAGATCAAGGCACCTGTCCCCTAAAAGAATAATGAAATGCTAATCAGATTCCCACTATTCCAGAAAACACAAAAAAGATTAATTATTTGATCAGTGACAAACCTGAAGAACATTTCGCAAAATCAGGTTAAGGTCGTTCCCAATCACACATGACACTTGTTGACAATCTGAACCAAGCCTACTTGTCAAATCACCAACTGTTTCACCATCAAAAAAGGATATATCCTGCAGAAAATATTATGTAAAAATGTCCTGGCAGAACAAACTAAAGATGTATAATTATAACCAGCATGCCTAACTGCAAGCAAAAAACTATAGGAATTTGAGTTTTTATATATTCAGAACCTGAAGAAGAAGAGCAGAATACAGTGTTTCTCTCATTCGCTTAACCTGTGGATATTACAGGAACAAGTCAGTCCTAAAGTAATGCTCCATGGAGAGAGATGTCACGATCATCACTACATTCACACTCAAAATTTGAAATAAAACTTGAACAGTTATTCTCAGGAAATCCACAAAACGCAGGGCCCTGTGTGAAAACAAGGCATTGGATGTTAAACAGTCAAATAATCATAAGAAACTCACCCGGATCATATTTGCAATGCCAAAGCAGCATCCTCGCAGACCACTGAAATTCAAGTGAACAGAGCAAAGCACACGCAACTGTTACCTCTTCCTTCATGAAAGTTCAAATTCCAAGAAAAATATTTAAAACTTTTATGTTCATGGGAAACTCACATGCAAGTGCTAAATTTCTACATGCTGGTTTGGCCATACGCAATGGTGAATCCTTTTTAAGTATTAATACACGCAAACAATTAAGGGACAAAAATCATAGATTAATAGAAACATGATCTCAGATTCTTTTAGTAGCAACTACAAGAAAAGGAGAATCACATAGTATTGCAACTTAATATAGAAGGGAGATTTGACCATACTAGATTTTGACCTGCATATTCCTGCGGTAACACACATGATAATCAGATGGCGTACATTCGTACGGAACATTGCTATTTCACGAGTCTGCGCCGAAAATATGGATGCCGTCAAGTAATGTGGGATAGATATTTCCGAAAGCTGAACCAATAAATGCACCAGTTAGTTTACATAATTAGAAAGAAGAAAAAACAAAAAATTAACCAGAGTTATTAATTTCATCAAACAAGTTAAGAATTAATAAATTATCAAAAATTAGTATACGACAGAAACAACAGATAAAGGACTTACAGCAGCCACAATCAGAGTAGAAAAAGCAGCAAAAATAACCAAACGATCATTAGCAATCAATTGCCACATTCGACCAAGCGCCCGCCAAAACAACAGAGAAAGGACTTACAGCAGCCACAATCAGAGTAGAAAAAGCAGCAAAAATAATTAAACGATCATTAGCAATCAATTGCCACATTCGACCGGTTTGGCCATGAATTTAACCTCCACCTCATCAGAGAAGCTCCACCAGCTCCCTCCTGGCAACACAGATCGGAGAAAATCAATCCATTTCCGTATCCTCTCTCGCAACTCCACATTCTCTAACGTATGCAGCTCTTCCTCAAAATGTTCTAGATTTGTCTCTAGCGGGAATCCGTTAATCGAAGTCGACGATTTCAAAGGAGGTAAACGACAGCTTATCCTCTTAAAGCTAATCGAGACGGTACCGCTCCTCGAAAATCTGAAAGTCCGGCGGGTAACAGAATAGAAAGGTCACTCGAAATGAGACGAAAAATGAAAGCAAGGCTTTAGCCTTGCGTTTGTCACGGACCAAACTTTTCGGATCGAGACATTGGCGCAAGCATCAGATAGGGAGGTTGTGCGCGATGCAACGGGCTTGCCAAATGTGGCCCAGCACTCGGAGAATGTCGTGGACCATACCTTTGAGACCAAGGCGGCGCAAGAATCAGCCAAAGAAGGTTTGCGCGGTATAATGGGCTTGCCAAGACCATTAGACTTGGCCCAGCACTTGGAGAAAGGCGTGGACCAAACCTTTGGAACCGAGGCATTGACGCAAGAATCAGCCAAAGAGGGTTTGCGCGGTGTAACGGGCTTGCCAAGACCATCACACTTGGCCCGACACTTGGAGAATGCTAGAAAGCCCACAGGACTTAGCCAAATCCATGGACGATTCAGGAGGGTAATTCGGTCAAAGCATCATCTATTTATTTGAAATATAATGTGTAGATAATGTTTGTGATAATTAGAGATTTGAAATTGAAATTTGATTAGATAAGATCAATCTCAACCGTCGATGTAATTTAAACTGAGCCGTTGGATGTAGGAGAGTTCAACTATAAATAGAGGCTCCCTCCTCACTTGTAAATCACTTCATACTTCACATCACTTCATTTACTTTGAGTAATACAAGAAGCATTTACTCTAAACTCTTTGAGTGTTCTTCATTATTCTTGAGTGTTCTTCGTTGTTCGTGTTGCCAATCTTTTTCCGTTGTTCTTTGATTAGCTTTCGCTCAGAACACTCTTTCGTTCGAGGGCTTCAGGAAGTGTTTGATCTTCCGGAGCGAGAATCCTGGCAGAGTTAGGTGTTTGTCGAGAGAGCTTCACCTAAGGCCGTGACAAGGGATTTCAGGGTGACTTAGCCGACGTTTCAACCAAGAAAATGACTAAGGTTCACACGATTCGTCTGGCAAAGGTCTTGCCCGTGACAAGATCCATCGAAACCTGGAGGGCTTGTCGAAGCCGTTGTCGAGCAGGAGTATTTACAAGGCTGGTTGAAGGCTGACTTAGGCGTAGGAATCGACTAATTTGCGTCTAAGGCCGCACGGATCCGCTAGAGTCAAAATCTAGCCCCGTGACAAGTGGTATCAGAGCGAGTCGAGGAAGGGACTTGCGTTCGAGCCAGCTCGCAGTTGCAGTCAAGCGTGGTGGTGACTTGTGTTGAAGCCAGCTTGCAGGTGCAGTCAAGTGTGGTGGATTCCAGCTTGCAGTTGCAGTCAAGTGTGGTGGATTCCAGCTTGTAGTTGTAGTTAAGCGTGGTGGTGGTTTGCGTTCGAGTTAGTCGAAGTGATCAGGGATCAGACTAGTTCGTGGCAAAGTGGTGATTGAGATGACACCAAAGAAGAAGACATTGACAATGGACGGTGTAAGAAAGACTCTGAATGAATTTGATGAGAGGACCAACCGTCTTGAAAATAAGGTACAGTCGAATCCCGAATTCATAACGGTCGTGGAGGCTTGGATCGATAAACTCTTGGACTTCAAGAAGGAGGCCAAGGTGGTGTTTGAACAGCTAGAGTCGGTAAAACTTGAGAAGCTGGGTTCGTTGGATATTGAGATGTTAGAGTCCTTGGAAGGGATCCAGGAGGAGGTTCAATGGGCTCTTAATGGCTTGGATGTGAAGATGTCTGAGCGTGGCAATTCCTTAAAGGCTACAGTGGAAACTCTAAGAGAGGAGGCCAAGAAGATCCAAAGTGTTGTAGAGTCATGTCTTGAAAAGTTAGAGTTCATGGAGGGCAAGTTCAGTGACGAGACGCAACGCATCCTCAACGAGTTGGAGGTAGTTCGAAAGAGTTGTGCTTGTGAAGCCAAGATGGGGGATTTGCAAAAAGCGGATGATTCTTCCGAGGAGAAAACCGCGAAGGAGATCCAAGAAGTTCTCAACTCGGTGTACGAAAAGTTGAACCAACAAGATAATTCCCTTCAAGATGCAGTAGAGGCAATGAAGGCGGAATTAGAGTCGTTGTGAAAGAGGGTTCTTAGACTCGAGAAATCTGAAGAGGAGGCCAAACAGACCCAAGGTATTTTTGAGTCCCGTCTTGACGAAGTAGAGTCCATAGATGGCCGGTTCAAGGATGAGACACGAGAAGTTCTCAACAAGTTGGTGACTGTTCGAGGGAGTAATGCTAGTGAAGCTGAGATGGAAGCTTTGCGAAAAGAAGTGGATGAGCTCAAGAGGGAGCTGCTCAGTTGCAAGACCGCAATGAGTGAATGTGATGCACTCAAGACCTTCTTAGAGGGATTTAGACTGGGGGCGAAGCTCGTAGTAGAGCAGGGAGATGCTCAGAGACTTTCAGAGGCTCTTGTTGTTGCCGAACCTCTGACCGAGCCCGCAGAATGCAAGCAGGCGAGTGTTGAGTCAACTAGGCCTAGTTCGAGAGACAAGGGGAATGGTGAGGCTAAGTCCGTGCCAGAAAAGAAAGGGAGCAAGAAGTTGAAGTGCTACTTCTGTGATGGTCCTCATTTGATAAGGGGATGTCCCGAGAAGAACCGCCTAGCTGCCATGGTGAAGACAGCAGACGAGTCAAAGGGTGAAGTAGCGAGACTTGGGGTGATTGTGTGTGTCAATGCCGCTAAGCGAGGTGAGAGTCGTGGTTCGACTACGAGTGCCAAAGTAGTCCAGCCAGTGATGAGACTTGGTGCGATAGCAAGTGAGAAAGCTATCAAGCCGAAGGTAAATACGAGGCGATTGAAGTGCTACCGATGCAAGAGACCTCATAAGTTGCGGAGATGCCCGTTTCGAGCCAAGTGGTCCAAGGGACAGGACAAGGCCAAGAGTAAAGAGCATATGAAACTTGGTTCAGAGTTGTCTAGTTCTGCCAAGGTAAGCGGAGACCATGAGCAGAATGGGTTGAAGATGTCCAGGAAGGCTGGGAAAGAGCTTGCCGAGAATGTTCGAGTGAAGAACATTACTTTTGAGACCAGTAGAGAGTCGAAGTGGGCTGAGCCGCTGAGGGACATAGCAACCGTTAAGATACCACCTATGGGCAAGGTGGGAAAGAAGCGAATGACTTCAAGGAAGAAGTGCCGACGCAAGATTAAGCAACTAGAGTGCTACCAGTGTAAGGGGCCTCACAAATTGCGAGAGTGCCTGGATCGAGTCAAGCCATCCAAGGAGTTGGGTGAGCCCAAAGAAAGAGAGGCTGTATCGCTTTATCTGGTAATGTCGAGTTCTGCCAAGGCCAAAGGGGACCGAACGCAGAAAGGGGTAACCATGTTTGAGAAGGCTATCGAGGAGCTTGCCGAGGATGTTCGGGGAAAGGGCATCGCTTTTGAGACCATTGGAGAGTCGAAGGGGGCCAAGCTGTTAAGGGACATAGTAACCATGAAGACACCACCAATGGGCAAGGTGGGAAACGAGTGACGAACTTCAGGTAGGAAGTGTCGACGCAAGAGAAAGCACCGAACTTCAAGGAAGAAGGATCGATGCAAGAGAGCACCAAACTTCAAGTTAGAAGGACGGATGCAACCAGGGGCAACAGACTTCAAGGAAGAAGAGCCGATGCAGAGTATCGCAACGAACTTTGTGGCGAAAGTGCCGATGCAAGCAAAGAACTTCGATGAAGAAGGTTCAATGCAGAGGGGGCCAGACTTCAAGGAGAAAGAAGGGTTGGCCTGTTTTAGAGTAAATGTGATCGAGGAGAAGGTACATCTCAAACACATTCCTAGTGTTTTTGGTTTTGATTTGCCATTGTTGATGAGCGTAGGTCAAGTAAGATCTAGCCTTCAGTGTGGGGGAAATAAAGATTGGAAGAGACCTTTCAGAGTTCAAAGGGGCAAGTCAGAGTTGTCGATGAATCTGAGAGTTCAGTCTGTGTTCAATATTGTGACAACTTCCAAGTCTTTGCCGCATGACCAAGTGGGTCTGAGTCGAGGTAAATCGGAGTTTGTGGGAGAATGCTCCTACAAGAGAGATGTATCAAGAGGCGTGTTAGCATGCGATGTTCAATGACAGTTTGAGTCGAGGCGAGCAGTTCATATGGGGGAATTGTATGAAGCCGAGGCATCGACAAGTAATCAAGTTGACCCTGCCCGGGATCATTCGAGTGTAGCGACGAGGGCGTCGCTAAGTCAAGTGGGGGAGATTGTCACGGACCAAACTTTTCAGATCGAGACATTGGCGCAAGCATCAGATAGGGAGGTTGTGCGCAATGCAACGGGCTTGCCAAATGTGGCCCAGCACTCGGAGAATGTCGTGGACCATACCTTTGGGACCAAGGCGTTGGCTCAAGAATCAGCCAAAGAAGGTTTGCGCGGTGTAACGGGCTTGCCAAGACCATTAGACTTGGCCCAGCACTTGGAGAAAGGCGTGGACCAAACCTTTGGAACCGAGACATTGGCACAAGAATCAGCCAAAGAGGGTTTGCGCGGTGTAACGGGCTTGCCAAGACCATCACACTTGGCCCGACACTTGGAGAATGCTAGAAAGCCCGCAAGCCCACAGGACTTAGCTAAATCCATGGAGGATTCAGGAGGGTAATTCGGTCAAAGCATCATCTATTTATTTGAAATATAATGTGCAGATAATGTTTGTGATAATTAGAGATTTGAAATTGAGATTTGATTAGATAAGATCAATCTCGACCGTCGATGTAATTTAAACTGAGCCGTTGGATGTAGGGGAGTTCAACTATAAATAGAGGCTCCCTCCTCACTTGTAAATCACTTCATACTTCACATCACTTCATTTACTTTGAGTAATACAAGAAGCATTTACTCTAAACTCTTTGAGTGTTCTTCATTATTCTTGAGTGTTCTTCGTTGTTCGTGTTGCCAATCTTTTTCCGTTGTTCTTTGATTAGCTTTCGCTTAGAACGATCTTTCGTTCGAGGGCTTCAGGAAGTGTTTGATCTTTCGGAGCGAGAATCTTGACAGAGTTAGGTGTTTGTCGAAAGACCTTCACCTAAGGCCATGACAAGGGATTTCAGGGTGACTTAACCAACGTTTCAACCGAGAAAGCGACTAAGGTTCACACGATTCGTCTGGGAAAGGTCTAGCCCGTGACAAGATCCATCGAAACCTGGAGGGCTTGTCGAAGCCGTTGTCGAGCAGGAGTACTCACAAGGCTGGTTGAAGGCTGACTTAGGCATAGGAATCGACTGATTTGCGTCGAATGTGTCTAAGGCCGCACGGATCCGCTAGAGTCAAAATCTAGCCCCGTGACACGTTGCAGCAGAGGGGAAGCGCCATTGGACGGAGTACTGGAATGTGTTTGTTTGGGGATAAAGCTAAAGGTTTTTCAAAATCTTCAGCTTCTGGTCCATTTGTGGTTGCGGAGAAACGACAACGATTTTAAGGCATGGGACGACTGACAAGTGAGGGGAAGTTTTGCTTGTTTAATTGACACAAATTCTCGCGCATGATAGATGTTGGGAACTGCACACGTTGGAGTTTTTTTTAATTATCTGTTTTGTTTCGAAGGTTTTCTGTGAAGCGAATTGTTTCCTCATGTTGAGATCCATTCCTTTATATTAGTCACTATAAAACGACAACGTTTCATAGAGTGCTCAACTGCAATTCGTAGAGATGGTGAGCAGGGGCAGATCTGGGCCTTGGCCTACTTAAGTAATGGCCCACACATGCCCAAAAAATGTTTGTTATTTATAATAATATATATTAAATTTTGAATAGTTAAAAAAGTTACCAAATATAAAAGTTTAGTTTAATTTTTAAGCATTAAATTAGTTAAAGATAAGCATAAATAAAAATAAAAGGTAAAAAAAGGAAAAAATGAGGTTACTTATATTTTTATTACATTTTATTAATAATATAGGATAAAAATAATTTAAACATATTTTTTACTACTAATTAATTAAATATTTTTAAAACAAAAATATTAAATAAATTATGTTGGAATGCATACAATATATCATTTTTTAAATAAAAAATAAATTAAACCCATGGTGTAGTCACAATAATAAAAGATGGTATGTTCTATTCAGATTACGCGAGCGCCATGTGATCACATTGTGCGTACATTAACTAAAAATTAAAAAAATTAAATAAATACTACCACATAATCATACCAACATATTAAATAAATAAAACAATTTAAACATGACTGAACCACAGCCATTTTGAACCTAAAGCTCAAAGTAATTAGGGCCGAGCCACAGCCAGAAAGTCTCAAAAGCCGAAAACCCTAGAGTAAGGGCAAACTCGGAAACTACAAACCTCATCTCCTAAATAAATCCCCCTCAATAACCCTAATTTCATTTTGCCTCTCGCAGCCGCTCCGAACCCTCAGTTCCCCTCCCCCCAGCTCCGCAGTCCACATAGATCCAGACAATGACAACCCGCTTCAAGAAGAATCGCAAGAAGCGCGGCCATGTGAGCGCCGGACACGGTCGTATCGGCAAGCACCGCAAGCACCCCGGAGGTCGCGGTAACGCCGGAGGCATGCACCACCACAGGATCCTCTTCGACAAGTACCACCCTGGGTATTTCGGGAAAGTCGGTATGAGGTACTTTCACAAGCTCCGCAACAAGTTCTACTGCCCCATCGTTAACATCGACAAACTCTGGTCCCTCGTCCCGCAAGATGTGAAGGCCAAAGCCAACAAGGATGCCGCCCCGATGATCGACGTGACCCAGTACGGCTACTTCAAGGTCCTTGGAAAAGGTGTCTTGCCCGAGAACCAACCCATCGTGGTTAAGGCCAAGTTGGTTTCCAAGACCGCCGAGAAGAAGATTAAGGAGGCTGGTGGTGCCGTTGTGCTCACCGCCTAGGTTAGCTTTTTTCAGTTTTTTTTTTTTGGATTTGAATGACAGTTATGTTTTTGTTATTATCTTTTGTTTGTTTGGAGTTAAACTTGAAATGAGACTTCCAATTTATTTTGGCCAATTATATTATTGTGTTTGTTTCGCTGTGTTTTACTCTGCTGAAATTTGTTGGTTTAATCTTTTAATGACTTTGATTTAGTGTTTGGTGGATTAAACTTGCTCCGTATTATATAAGCACTTGCAAATTCCTTGTTCTATAAGTTGCTTATGGTTATGGTCCTATGTAACACGTTTTATGTTCTCTGATGGGCAATTTAGCGGTTCGAATGTATGATTTTGTATTTTCGTATTGGGAATGAGAAATTTGATGTTGGTTTTTTATTTCTTGTTATCGTTTTAAGTCTAGTGAAAGTAGTGTACGATGTGGATGCAGGACCTCCTTACTCTTCACTATCATAATTAATACAGCTTGTAACAGGGGGATAGGGTAACCAGGGTTTACCGAGGCACGTTCAAGTACGATATGAATACTATATGTAGTTGTTCTAGTTCATGCAGGTACCCTCTAAAATTATTGGAATGCATGTTTTAACAAAATCCATAAAATTATTACCTGAGAAAACAATGTTGACATTGTTCCCTGGAGATAACCACTTGCTTAGTGCGATGAAAAACGGGAAATTAGTTTCTACTAGCCTCTGATTCATATGACATACACTAGGGGTGTTCATGGTTAACCAACATATTACAACGGTTAACATGTAGGTTCTGTTCTTTGTGCAATTAGATGATAATGTCTAAAGATAATGTACACTAAGAACAGAACCTACATGTAAAATGAGCAATGGGTGTTAGGACCAACTTAAACTACATGCATATTCTGATGTTATTTTTGTTCTAGCTAGTTTAATTTCAGTATTTCCAGAGATGCTTAAAGTGGTTGTTAAGGCTGTTACCGGTGCTAAACGGGAGTACGGGACACTTTGATTCAAATTTAGTCCAACGGTGATCGAAGCTCAAGTTAGACTGTCTCGGAGCTGGTGGCTGGGATTGATGATAACTGGATAGATTGGCCATGAAAATTGTTAGAAGATGAAGAAAACTGTCATTTTTTCATGCCCATGTTTTTGATATCACCGGAGACACAGCCTGAGCTTTGGTCGTTGGAGGAGACACTGCTTGCATTGCAGAATTCCATCGAAGCAACAGCTTTATCAACCTCTTTTAGGCATCCATGGAAACGATTCCTTCATACACCTACAAACTGTCCACTCATGATGCTCCCTGTTCATTTCTCTAATTTTAGCTGCTTTATATCCTAACATTACGGGATAATGTTGCCTGAAGAAGTGTCACCGACCCTATTCAAATTTAGTAATATCACAAGCACAATTGATCAAATCACATGTTAATCTATGCATTTATGATGTAATTTCCAAACAATCTATAAATATTTTTTAAAATAATTTTTTCACCTTATTTTTCAAAAATAATATCAAACTGGCCCTTAATCTTGCAACAAAGATTTGTGTCCCTAATGTGAACTCAACGGAGAGACATGAAAAAAGATGTAAGCAACAATTTTCTATGACTCTTTTTACATGTTTATGTCTGTGTGTTCACGAGACTTGAATCCTTGACTTTGCTGATAAGTCTTGCATGATAATAAAACTTTACCTGCACCAATGCTTGTTTCTTGTTGGATTAAGTGGAAGGAGCTTATGCTCCTCGAGTAAAGTATCAAGTTGAAGTCTTTTGAACGGAAAAAATAGGTGCCGGGAGAGCTTCTTTGGGTCCAATGTGGTTACCGGAGCTTATGTTGTTTTTATGCAAAACAGCAAGTAAACTGCAGTTCAAGTGTTATGTGTTAAACCGTGTTAGTTGAATCGCCGTCACGTAACTGCGCATACCGCTGCTTCATTGTTGGCTGTTGTGACCTTCAACTGCGATAACTTCAACATTACCCGTCATATGACCGAAAGGAAGAGGATGACCAAGGAGTTGTAGGGGCTATCAAATCATTGTTCGATCTTAATGAGAAAACCAAGTCTGCAAAAGTCTTGCCGAAGGCTTATGTAAAGTCAGCCAGAGAAGTCGTGAAAACGCTCCCTGAATCGCTGTAGGAGGATCCCTAGGATATCACTAAATTTAGACGCACGACGGATTCAACCAAAGAGTCGGTCCGAGACTATTTGAGTAATTGGAGGGGACAAGAGATGGTGGCTGGTGAGGAATCATACGTTGAGCTCGAAAAGGCGATTAGGTCGTTGGCCAGTTTCTACTCAAAGGCAGGCTCCTCTGCTGCATTACCACTTACCAGAAGAGATCAAGAATGAAATATTGAATGATCTGAACACAGCTGAAGAATATTTGTAGCATGTTGGAGATGATCCATATATACAATGAGACATAACAAAGACCAGGGGCGGAGAATTTTATGTTAGGAGGGGCGAACCTATAAAATTTTAGGAGGGGCGAAAATAGATTTTCAATAGAAAATTTCTAAAAATTTCTAAATCGTATATGAATTTAAAAATTTTAGGGGGCGATTACCCCTCTCAGGGTCCATCCCTGACAAAGACGTTGAGCTCAGTTGTTATAAATCTTAAATATCGAACCTGATTCGAATCTGGACACTTAAAATAGTAGTCTTAATTTTGCCAATACAACCGAGGCCTCATTGGAAAAGATGTTGAAGATTAAATTTAAGTGATGAGATAGAATGTGGACAAATTGTTAGGTGAGATGGAAATAAATTTAAGGATAATGCCATTGCCACCATGGTTGGAATCCATTGCTTTCAGCTTTCAGCTTTCAGCTTTCAGCTTTCAGTTTTGGCCAGCTTTTATATCATGAGGTTTGTAGTTTTATATCCACCAAAACCCAAAATCAATAAAAGATATTTATTGCATTTTCATTCCCCCAACAACAACACCCACTTATTATTATCATGGTAGCAAATCTTAATCATGGAATTGGAACAAGCTCCATGCATATATAATAAAATTAATGTTGCAACTTGCAAATAATTGTCAATATTTAAATTTTTAATAGGATATATATATATATATATATATATATATATATATATATATATATATATATAAAGATCTAATTCTTAATCGTGGCTAAAAAGTGTTTTTTTTTTCTTTTGAGGAAAAATACTTTGACATTGAACAAAAAATTTTCGAGATGAAAATTGTTTTTCAAGCCAATTTTTCAACACAAACGCTTAGTTTAAAATATAAACAGAGTTTCGATTCTAGTATTTAAAGTATGAGTCAAGTCGTCTCATTTTTAGTTTACAATATGTTATTTCTTTGAATATTTGGTGTGAATTTCCGAGAATATTTGTTCATTTTTTCTTAGCCCTTTTTTATAAGGCTTATATTTAAATTGTTTGAACTCGAATCTTTTAAAGATAATAACATTCTTTTTTCACTTGAATCATTCAGAGGGTTGATATGTTAATCTTCTTTCGTACGATGAATTGTGCAATTTAAATAAGTTGTTTATGTATAGAAAAATAGAATTGGGTAAACTACAACAAAGGTCACTCAATTATGGTCAATGTTACACATTTGGTCACCTAATTATTAAAAGTTATATTTGGGTCACTCAATTATGGGTAAAGTTATATTTGGGTCATCCAATTATTAAAAGTTATATTTGGATCACTTAATTATGGGTAAAGTTATATTTAGGTCACCATTCATATTTAAAAACATATATCAATTTGGGTATTTGATTAATTAATGATTTCAAATGAAGTACTCTAGTAGTAACGAGGGTATACAAGTGATTTGGAAGAAAAAATGACTAAATTGATACACTTTTTAAAATATAAAGGGTGACCCAAATGTAACCTTACCCATAATTGAGTGACTCAAATGTAGCATTTAATAATTAGGTGACCCAAATGTAACCTTACACATAATTGAGTGACCTAAATGTAACTTTTAATAATTAGGTGATCCAAATATAACCTTACCCATAATTAAGTAACCTTCATTGTAGTTTACCCAATAAAAATTAACACCAAAATATCTAACCGAGATTGATTTAAGAAAAAATGTACAAAATTTAAAACTGATAAGTGATAAGATGGAAATTTAAATAATTATACACAGTGTTGATATCATATTTAGAATATCACGGTAAATATGTCACACTCACTAATTAAAATTATTACTTAATTGAGGGAGGAGGATTGATGACAATGACCCTGCTAAAGAGTCCCACCGGCCACCAACAAAGCCCGGTTGTGTTCTTCACTTTGTCCTGTAGTAGAAAAAGTTGAAACGCATGTTGCTGTCTCAACCCAATCAAAATACTTTAACCATATAATTAACCCCACTTATCCTTTGTCTTTCTGCTTGTCTTTAAACCAGTCACGATTATATCCCCCATTCTTGTTGCTTGGGAAACCAAGGAAGCTTTTGAGTGAACCTGAAACGTTAGACACCAGAATCGAAACCCAGAAACATAGTATTTGCTGTATGTCAGTAGACATCTGCAGTGTCAAATACTACGGTGGATACTGTGCGGTTGCTAACCCTTTGCAATGGCCTCAACTCAGGAAAAAACGACGCCTTGTTGCATCCCCAAAACCCACGACAGCAACAAGAAAAAGACTTCTGCTGCTGCTGAGGTTTTGCAGAACTGGAGTCTTGCTGTCGGTTCTGGGTCTGGTCCGTCTGAGGATTCTGTCCCCAAGACAGCTTCCATGGCTGCCCTGATCCGCCCTGCTGAGACCATCGAGGATCCTCCTGCTACTAAGACCACTACCAGCAAAGGTTTAAACTTCATAATATATATTATACGGATTGTTCATTTGTTGTTATAATATTTCCTTGATGTCGGATGTGCATGTGTACGAGGCCGCTTTTGACTTGCTTAATTTATTTATTTTTATATATGATTTCCAAATCTTCACAAATGTTTCCCTGTCAATCATGTTTGCTGGCAATATTCTGATTATATATTTCTTGTATGAACTGATTATGTTGTTTTTGGACAGGGACTTCAATCATGACAAGGGCTCAGACCAGCCATCCTTTGGATCCATTGTCCGCTGCTGAAATATCAGTGGCCGTGGCAACTGTAAGGGCAGCCGGAGCAACCCCCGAGGTAACCGGGAAAAATAGGAAGCTATGTTTTGTCTTGAATTGCTGCTTTCCATCTTGATGTTGTGTTTTTTTTTCTATGAATGAAATGAATTTGTTTGTTTCTTTAGGTCAGAGATAGCATGCGTTTTGTTGAAGTAGTTTTGGTGGAACCGGATAAGCATGTTGTTGCATTGGCGGATGCATATTTCTTTCCTCCTTTCCAGCCTTCATTACTCCCTAGGACAAAGCGCGGACCTGTGATTCCGAGTAAACTCCCTCCACGGAGAGCTAGACTTGTGGTTTACAGCAAAAGGTCCAATGAGACGAGCATATGGATTGTTCAATTGTCGGAAGTTCACGCTGCAACTCGAGGAGGCCACCACAGGGGCAAAGTCATTTCGTCTAAAGTTGTTCCGGATGTCCAGCCTCCCATGGTAAATATGTGTCTTCAATCGACTCGATCGGATTTTGTTTTATTGTTCTCATCGAGATATATTCCCCTGCTTTACAATACCAATATTATGCTATCCATCATCGGATTTTGTTGTTCTCGTCTCTCGAGTCCAGCTTATGTGGTGTGCTTGTTTATCGATGTTCTCAAATTATAGGATGCTATGGAATATGCCGAATGTGAGGCTGTTGTTAAGGACTTTCCTCCGTTTCAAGAGGCAATGAAGAAGAGGGGCATTGAGGACATGGATCTTGTGATGGTTGATGCCTGGTAAGTGATCGTATTTAGATTCTTATACTTTGATGTTCTATATAATCATCCTATGCGGATTCCTTACCGTTTTGCTTTCTTCTAGGTGTGCAGGATATCATAGCAATGCCGATGCCCCTAGCCGGAGACTTGCTAAACCACTTATCTTCTGCAGAACTGAGAGTGACTGCCCCATGGAAAATGGTTATGCTCGTCCGGTTGAGGGAATTCATATCCTTGTTGACATGCAAAATATGGTGGTGATTGAATTTGAAGACCGAAAACTTGTTCCCCTTCCACCGGCTGACCCTTTAAGAAATTACACTGCTGGTGAAACACGAGGTGGTGTTGATAGGAGTGATGTAAAACCACTACAAATTATTCAACCTGAAGGTCCCAGTTTTCGTATTAATGGGAATTTCATTGCATGGCAGAAGGTGCTTGCTTGTGAAACTAGTTATAACTTATATCAGTTCAAGATGTTGTACTAATAAGTTATTTTTAATTTCAGTGGAATTTCCGAGTTGGTTTCACTCCTAGGGAGGGTCTGGTAATCTATTCTGTGGCTTACATCGATGGTAGTCGTGGTCGGAGGCCTGTGGCTCATCGATTAAGTTTTGTTGAAATGGTTGTTCCTTATGGAGATCCAAATGCTCCACATTATAGGAAGAATGCATTTGATGCAGGAGAAGATGGGCTGGGTAAAAATGCACATTCCCTTAAGAAGGTTCGGCAGTTCTTTTTGGGTTTTCGCTTCCATCTCGAGTTTCAATTTGATATTCCGTTTCTTTGGTTTAAGTTGAAATTTCCCCTGCTTTGCCTTTATCTCCTGTAGGGTTGTGATTGTTTGGGATATATCAAGTACTTTGATGCTCATTTTACAAATTTCACCGGAGGCGTTGAAACGATCGAGAATTGTGTCTGTTTGCATGAAGAGGATCATGGTATCTTATGGAAGCACCAAGATTGGAGAACAGGTTTAGCAGAAGTCCGCCGGTCAAGAAGGCTGACAGTGTCGTTTGTATGCACTGTGGCTAATTATGAGTACGGATTTTTCTGGCATTTCTACCAGGCAAGTTGGTGTATGCCATGATTTTGTTTGTTTACTTTGCACGAATTGTCTATTGTGCTCATCTTTAAACTACTTAAATTCAATGTTGGGTGCTCGTTATAGGATGGAAAAATTGAAGCTGAGGTTAAACTCACTGGAATTCTCAGTTTAGGAGCTTTGCAGCCTGGTGAAACACGGAAATACGGCACAACCATAGCCCCTGGGTTATATGCCCCTGTTCATCAACACTTTTTCGTGGCTCGCATGGACATGGCAGTTGACTGTAAACCTGGTGAAGCGTTTAATCAAGTAAGTCGTGTTATTGCCCCGTTATCATGGTTTTGTTTTGCTCCTTCATTCATGCAAAGATGTATATACATTCTTATAGGTTGTTGAGGTGAATCTTAAAGTTGAAGAACCAGGGAAGGAGAATGTTCATAATAATGCATTCTATGCTGAAGAAGAACTACTGAGGTCCGAACAGCAAGCAATGCGTGACTGTAATCCATTGACTGCACGCCACTGGATTGTAAGTGATTTTTCCCACACCTTGTTTCGTTGTCTAATCCCGATGACTTGATCCCTGAACCATATTTCATGTTTTCGATATCAGATTAGGAACACAAGAAACGTCAACAGGACTGGGCAGCTAACAGGTTTCAAACTGGTACCTGGTTCGAATTGTTTGCCACTGGCTGGTTCTGAGGCGAAATTCCTTCGAAGAGCTGCTTTCTTGAAACATAATCTGTGGGTCACACACTATGCTCCAGAAGAAATGTACCCAGGAGGAGAGTTCCCAAATCAAAATCCACGTGTTGGGGAAGGATTAGCTACTTGGGTTAAGCAGAATCGTTCTTTGGAAGAAGCCGATATAGTTCTGTGGTTAGTTTCCGACACAAACTTTCTTTAAGGCTTCAAATAACTTTATACGCATTCATAGGCAGCTTTGGCATGTATGTTCTATGCTGTTTACCTTTTGTATTAGGTATGTCTTTGGAGTGACACATGTTCCCCGGCTGGAAGACTGGCCCGTTATGCCGGTCGAGCACATCGGCTTTATGCTTATGGTATATACTTTGATCCTTGTAACATTCATTCCTTGCATCACTATATTTACTAGTTAAAATCTACTCATATGAGTTTAATGCTTTTGATTCCCTAGTTTATAGACACCAACATGATATATATAGGATCATGAGTTTCTACCTCTCTGATTGATTATAAACTTGTAAAGTCATCCACATTCGCTGTCATGTTATCTAGTTTGCCGATGTGGTCGACACATTTCCCCTTTAGAAAACTTTCGCTGCCGTGATAGGTTTGCATATTAAACAAAATGCTTGAAACAAATAGCCCAGCTTGGTTGATAAAAGCTTGGTTTTGAAGTTAATCCTTGCTATCTGCAATGCAGCCACATGGTTTCTTTAATTGCTCACCGGCGATCGATGTTCCTCCGAGTGCAACTGATCTGGAGCTTAAGGACAACGACATTGCGACAAAGCCTATCCAAAACGGGATGATCGCGAAGCTTTGAATTGATCTCTGTACGCTATGCACAATATTTATCAAACATCAAACACTTGAGCCATTGGCCTAAAATTATTAAATAAGCATGAATGTTTGTGTTTGTTTGCCCGCCTATGAAATGCTCTTGAAGCTTTGTAATATATTTGAACTCTTGTGTGATCATTGTGCAATATTTAACTCTAAATAATTGAATTGATTGCGAATTTTCGTTCTTATTTCCATTTGCATGACTTTTATACTAGCAGCAGACACAGGTCACCTGATAAATAAACACAGCTGACACAGCTTGACTTTCTTTTTCTTCCAATGCAAATATTGAAACATGCAAGGGTGGAAGAAGCAATTACAGGATCATAGGAGAAAGTTTGGTATCGAGGCAAAGCACGCCGATTGTCGACAAGAAGCAGTGCACGGTCGCGAGAAGTTGCTCAAGGATTACATTCTTGACATGAATTGCAGCCGTTTCACCCAAATTTACAGCAAGTTCAAGGTACACTACAGCTTTCAACATTTCCCCTTCCTGCTCAATTATCATCATCGAAAGCGATGTCAGCTTAGATTTGCATAAATGCGACAGTATGTCCCGCCAACAAAGCGATGATCAGCTGCTCTCTTCATCCATTTCCTTGCTTGTCAAATGTGATAAACCTTCACCGAATGTATAACAGAGCGAAGCATTATACATTTGCAATGAACCGGTTTACATCTAAGTTGGATCTACAAGCGTCGTTGGGGTCCATGACGACAGGTTTGAACCGAATTCCGAACGCCGCGAAGATTGTCTTTCCTCGTCTTCCATCAGGTTTGGACAACAGAAAAGCAATGAACTGAGAGGCGTCGATCGGTCCGGCCATGTTCTTTGGTTCATGTTGCCGGTTATACTTTACTAAGCTCAAAAAAAAAAAAAATCCAGTAGGTAATGCATGTAGCATGACGTACCTCAAGGGAAACTAGAACTCGACACGTGTAACTTTATAACTATAAAAGGGTACATATAAACTAATTTAGTACCAAAGTGGCATAAAAGATGGAGTATTAAGAAATAAAGGGAGAAAATGAATATTAAGAATGAATATCTTCCAAAATGTATCTAAGATAAAAACAATAATCACTCATTTTTGTCTGGGTTGTAAATACTATAATAATATTTATTAATTAGTGTAATATGTGTATGGTAGTATACATATAGTAATGCTTGTTTGAAATATGCGTGTAATATGAATATAAGCGCAGTAATATGTGTGTGATATGGTTGTATTTATGTTATAGGTGTCGTATAATATTAGTTGGTATATGCGTATTTATTAGTATGTATATATATGTTTGCATGTATATATATTATTAATGTCCTTGTTATTATTGAATGTATACGAATGAATGTTGCATGAACTGTATGTATTATTATTAAGTGTATTTATGTGTGAATGTATTTTATTATAATCGTATGTATGTGTACGTAAGTATGTATGTGTATGCCTTTATTATTATTATATTAATATATTATTATTAACATGTATATATATAAACAAATCTGAAAATAAAAACCCACTGTTACTATTAAGTGTCCAAGTCCAATGTACAAATAAATTAAAACCCAAATTTAATTACATCAAGGCCCAATCGGCCAATTCAGACCCAAACCTAAACCCTACTTTGGTTAGATAACCCTAACATTTTATTCTCCTTTGCGCAGCCGCATTTAGACTGTTGGATCATATTTTGCTCCAACGACCACGATCAACCCAAGCCTATCCAGCTGGCGCGAGTGAAGAACACGCGCAGATCGTCCACTCACGCACGAGACCGGTCGTTTTCCACGCGCCACATGTCACGATTAGGTGCTGCCACATCATCTCGCAGATCGCATCCAGGCCGTTCATCTTCGAGCGATCTCAGCCGTTGGATCAGATCTGATCCAACAACCGAGATTAAATCTGGCCGAAATGATTTTTCACCCTGATGGCAGCCACTCCGCCATACTGCCACCGTACAACCACCACCATGGTTACATGCAAAGAAGGACGAAAAAGCATGAAAAAAAAAACAAATTGCAGCAAGCAATCAGAGAGTAATTTTTATCTTATTTGCATGTAAATGGATATATATATATATATATATCCAAAAACAACCAAAATCTTGTAACCATATTGGAATCAAATAAAAAAGCAAAAAAAAGATTTCCAGATTCAAAATTTTTTCCAAAGGTATCTTCATTCTCTCATTCTTTTCCTTGCATGCATTTGAAATAATAAAATAAACAAAAAATGGGGTACGAACTTTACCCTTGTCGTTCGATCTCCCCTTGCCGGCAATAAGCCCCATGCGGTGAGTCGGTAAAGGGGAAGGATAAGAGTTTTGTTTTTAGCTTCATGGTTTAAAATAAAAAGAACAGTCTTGAGGGGGCGTTTTTTTTATCTAAAAAGAGGGGACTTGATTTTGAAATATAGAGGCCAGATTTGACTTTTGGTTGGAAAGATGGTATAATGACGGTGGCCTATCGTCGGAATCTGGATTCATCCCAGATCGAATGAAGGAGCAAAAGGGGGCTGGGGATCTCAAGCTTTAAAATGCAGAGGGTTTTTAGGAGGTGTTATAAGGGTTTAAAAAATGGCAAAGTTTTGAAAATCAAACCAAATGGGGTGTTTTATTAGTTTCAAAATTTTTAAAATGGTCTAATTACGTAATAAAAACCTCCGTCCTTTTCAGTTTTTTGTTTTTGGCTCGCCGCATGGGTTATTTACACTCTCGGTCCTCTGTTCATTTTGATTTCTTTTAAATCGGTCCTTAAATCTCATGAAATCATATTTTAAATGGCAAAATTACGCACTTGATCCTTTCGTGTTTTTTTATTTTCACTTCAAGCACGCCTCTTGGTTTTATTATATTTCAAGTCTCTGCGGGTTTATTTCGGTTTACAATTAGGTCTTAAAATATGTGTTTTTTTTCTTTTGTTTCTCGCATGCTGATTTTATTTTTAGTTCATTTCAGTCCCTTGGTATGTTTTAAATAGTTATGTTTTTTGTATGGTTACATTGCTCTTTGGTGTTTATATGTTTTTTTTTTATATTTTATGTTTTTACATGTGTATTAATTTGTGATATCATGTTTTTGTGTTTTAATTTGTTTGTTCATGTTATATACATGGTTATTTTATATGTTATGTTTTAGCTTAATTTGTATATCGTGTTTACATGCTAGCATATTTTTATGTTTGAATATTATGTTACATGTTAATTTATAGCATGTTTAGTCATGTTAATATCATGTTTTTTATGTCCATTTCGTGTCTTAAATTGCATATCGGTGTGGTGATTTTGCACATTTTTTAATATCATATCGCTATATCATGTGTGCAAGTTGTGTTATGTAAGCTAAATTTTTTTATGTTATCATGTCGCTTTGATTTATTAGTTTAGTATCATATTACATCTATGCCAAGCACATTTTGTTTTTTTATATATATTGTTTATGTGTTAATTTGATCTTGAAGTATGATAGTTAATTAAATCTTTTTTATATGTTTGTTTTGTGTAAAATCATGTCTATGTTTATTGCTTTGGTTTAATGTTTTATTTATGTTTAAATGTTTTGTTAGTGTCGTATCATGTTCGTATATATGTTTTATAATTTGTTTTCTAAGATTGCATAACAGATGTATTTTTGTCAATGCGGTGCCCTTTTATTCGAGCGTAAATGTGGCCAGTATCAAGAGCAGTAATGGTGGTCTACCGGTTTATTCTCGAATAACAGGGCTCTTAAAATTTACCCGCACTTATAACCAAATTTTAATTTAATCGTCACTTTAATCCAAAAATTTTAATATTACTAAACCGGTAATTATTAAAGTATCAATTTTGGGCAGTGTAGGGGTGCTAATCCTTCCCCATCCGTAACAGACTCCCGAACCCAACAGTTTTAAAATCTCTGGTTTTATGGTGTTCGGCCTACCTTAGTGGCCAGTGGCGACTCCATTTTTAAATAAAAATACGGTTTTTCTAAAACTCCACGGAATACATTTTTTAATGCCCGAAAGAACCCCAAACACTTTGAAACCTTTTTTAGCAAAACACTCGCCATAGAAAAGGGATATCGCTACAGATGGCGACTCCGCTGGGAACCCTTTTCTTGTTTTTTTAAAAAAAAACAAATGAGAGTCAAGCTTTTAAATAATTACCGCTTTATTAATATCGGAAGTTTCGGATTAAAGTGACCATTAAATTAACATTTGGTTATAATTGCGCATTTATTTTAACGCATTTAAAATTTGGCATATAAACCCGTCTTTTTTTAGTGGGGGAAAACGCTAGTGCTTTCATGAGGATATCGTTCCTTAGTATGGGCCTAGCAAAGTACCTTCGGGGCTCGAGTACCTTATGCTTTCGTAAGGATATCATTCCTTCGTAAGGGCATAAGCGAATGGGTCTCCCTGAATTGAACCCTGTTGAAAGGAACCTATAATGGGTGATGATCTGAGGCCTTGCTACCCTTAGTAGGGGATAGCAAGGACAATTCAGGTACCTCCTAGCACCAACACTACATGTAGAGAACATAAAAATTCCACCCTTTTAGAGCCATGCAAATAACCCATGTGGTTTTAGACGAGATGTAAATAGGGTTGTTTTGTTTGTTTATCTTATTTAATTTGCTCTTTACTTATGTATTTATTGTTTTTATCCGGTACTAACTCGTTTCTTTTTTGTTTTGTTTTTGCATATATCATCGCATTCGCATTACATAGGGTATTGATTCCCGAGTAGTTTCTCCTATAATAGAGATTGTTCATGATGGGCCAAGTGTTCTCTGACCTGACGATATGGGTTCAGTTCCAGAGTTCTATCTCGAGGCTAGATCGGGGACAGTAGAAGAAGGATCGTTCAGAGACTTTAGGTCAGATTCGGCAAGCAGTGTCAGTCCTGGTAACGAGTGAGGGGAAGTACAAGAGTTAAAGAAACAAATGGCCGAGATGATAAACCAGATAAATGCTATGATGAAAGGTAACCAGCCTGTCAAACTTAGAGAAGAATCGATCAAGGATCAGAATGTAGAAAAGAATAGTCAGAATGTTAAGATAGACAACATCGTTAAATACGACAAGTTGAATCCTTTTATGATCAATCTCAATAAATAGACAAGTGGCATATCTAGTGCCGATACCCAAGAAACAGAGGCAAGACTAGGAGAAGCCCGAGAATCAAATGACGTAAAGAGGCATTGTTCTATACCTATGAGATACACTGAGTTACTTTTGTTGCTCATTGAAAGGAATCTTATCATACTGGTGAAGTCTGTACCAAAGAAACCTCCTTATCCGAAGAGTTACAACAGTCGTATCTGGTGCAGCTACCACATAGGGGATTTGGGTCATTACACTGAGAACTGCGGAGCCCTGAAGAACAGAGTTCAAGATCTTATCAGGATAGGAGTTTTGGGTTTTGAAGACGGACAACCCCGATTCTACAATGAGCCAGCCATTTCCCGAGGGGCAAAGTTGAAGAAGGGTCAATGCCCAGTCCAAGGTTCAGGTAACACAGGAGTGGGTCACTCAAGTGAGACAAATTCAGGAGTCAAGAGTAAAAGCATCTCAGAAGATGAACTTACATTCGAGTACGACCAGCTCAAGCAGGAAAGCTATGATCTGAGCAAAAAATGAAGAGTATACAAGACGAGTACCATAAGTTGCACTTTGAATTCAAGAATGCTGGTCTGGGTGACACCTCTGAAGAATGGGTTAATGGCATGATTCAGCTGAAGAACGATTTGGAACGTTGGAAGCAGAAATGCAAGACTAGTAAAAATAAAGCCAGATCATTATCACAGAAGCTAAAAGAAGATGAGAACCAACGCGATATCCTCCAAGGTGAGTTGGAAAGTAGTCTGGCTATGAACGAGATCCTGAAATCAAGTCTGTAGTAGAAATGGGAGGAATCTCAAGCCTTTCAAATGGAAAACACAACACTCAAAAAACAGATAGAAATGCTCAAGACTTCTTTACGTACCAGCGAGATTCGTGCTGAAGCGTACAAACAGGCCGGGTATGAAAGTTTCAAAGAAGTAACCGTCAAGCTACAAAAGGTCGAGCAAAAAATACAGGAGAAAGACAAAGACATGAAGATTGTTATGACTCAAGCGCGACAAGTGGCCCAACATGTAGCAGATTTAGCTAACGCAGTAGCACCGATAAGCCAGAATATGGATCCAGCTTTAGACCGCGAAGGAAAGCTGACGAGACTATTGAATGAGGTCAAGAAATTATGAGCTAGAGCTCACCGCTATCTGTAAAACTCCTAATACCGGATGTAATGAAAGCTTTTGGTCTTAATGAAAGATGTTCTATAGGGACAAATCACCTGCGGAATCAATACCTTATTGCATTCATGCATTGCATCACATCCTTTGCATTGTTTAATGATTTTATCATTGCATGACACTTTATCATTTAATTTTTGGGGTTCGATGGCAGAACTAGTTGAGAAAATAGAACGAACTAAGGAGTCGAGGCTTGACCTGCTAGAGGAAAGAATCGAGAATGAACTAAAGAACAAAGAAAAAATAGATGTTTTTAATACGAGGGAACTCTGACTAGTCCCTGATTTGGTCATTTCTCTGGATTTCAAGATTCCTCGATTTGTGCAGTATGACAGAACTAGCTACCCGAAGGTTCATCTGAACATGTTTTGCAAGAAAAAGAATGGATACATGAAGAATGAAGAGTTGTTAATCCACTACTTCACGATAGCCTGACGGGACCTGCAGTAGTGTGGTATAACCGTTTGAGCAGAAACCAAGTTCGGTCATGGGGTGACCTTGCTAATGCCTTCTTGAGTCAGTACATATATGCTTTAGACTTAGTGCCCCATCGTTAGTTTCTTCAAAACGAGAAAATAAGACCAAATGAAAGCTTTAGGGAATATGCACTAAGGTGGCGATGTTCGACAACCCAAGTTCAGCCTTCTATAGCAAAAAAAAGAGTTAACTTCCCTGTTCCATGCAACGCTTCCCTTTCCTTTCTTTGATATGATGTTGGAGAGATCAAGAAGCAAATTTGAGGATTTTATGACGATTAGAGAGAGGATAGAATACACAATCCTAGAAGGAAAATTAGGGTCTAAGTCGAAGGACCGAACTGAAGAGAAGATAGATGAAGAAAAGAAGTAAATAAGTGTCACCTCCAAGGTTCTCGTGGCTGTAAAAGAAGAAGACTAACTGACACTTCGAGATCATCAAGGAAAATTCCTCAAACGAGTGCAAATTTGGAAGTGTTCAAAGTATCCATTTCAGACATATGGCCTCATTTGGTAGAAGGTCGTTATCTTGCTCCCAGACCGATGAAGATTACACATGATCTATCTGCCCATAGCTTCGACTTGAGTAGCACATGTGAATTCCACATGGGGGCACCAGGCCATCCCACCAGCAAGTGTAGATCTTTACTGGGGGAGATCAAGAAGCTGGTCAATAATGGAACCTTGACACAAGAACTGATACAACAGTGGAAAACCAAGGATGAGGGGCAAGTTTACATAGTGCTAAGAAAACCATAGATGTCTATGCATTAGAAGACTTTCTTGAAGTAATACAAGGAATCAACTTTACTACATGTGGCCCACATATGGTAAAGATCTTTTGTGAAGGGGCATGCGTCACGTTTGTTGATTTTCATTCCAATGAAGAACTCATTTCGCTTAGCATACAATGTTCTTGAAAGTACATAGATGTGTATCTTTTCTTGCCGTTGTAGGACATTGGATAACAATTGCAAGATGTGACCTTATTTAGAGGTTGTGATAACGATGAGGTATGATCTCCCCAACAGACTCTGGTCAGCAAAGCAAGACTACTACTCTTTCAATGACGTTCAAGGATGAAAAAGCTCCAAATGTTAATCATGTAGAGTTGCTTGAAATTGAAACTCTAAGCGTAATCTTCTAGGCACTAAAGAGTTAACAATTAAAACATGACACATGTGTATGGGATAAAAGAAAATAACAATATTAGGTGGATTAAATAAAAATCACTCCTATGTTCAAAGCCTGATAATAGGTTTATTCGGATAAAAGTGTGGAAATTTTGGGGCACTCCGCTGAAGCAATAAGGTTGCAATACACCATCCAAGTCAAGAAACCCTAGCTTCATGAGTGATGATAATATTTTCAAATCGTGACTATGCCGAGTAACTTGGGGTAATGTTGTTTGCTCCATCGTTGTCTTCAAGACGAAGGACTGTGACGAGTTGATTTCCCCAAAAATAATGATAAACGCATAAAAAGGAAAAGAAAAGAAAAGCAAAAAAAGAAAAAGAAAAAAAAGAAAGAAGAAAAAAGAGAGAAAAATGAACAATAGCATAAGTATATTAAAAACACACACACCCACTTAGAACTTTATTCTTAGAATGATATTTCTGCACTCGAGTGGTCAAACAAGTCCACCCTTTTTAGGACAGAGTAAATAATGAGAATTGAGAAAGAGTAGTATTCTGCAGCAACGCGATAATCATGAGGATGAACCGAGTCATCTGGGAAGACTTTACAACCTTGAATCGCCGCAACATTCAAAATCCTTGTGGATCCAAGCTATGCTTGAAATGATCGCTGAACGGTTGAATCTAAGACGCTCTTGCACTTGATATCCAGAGTTCATATTCTGTTGTTGTAATACTAAGATTTTGATTTCAAGATCCCGTATGTTAATCTAAATAACACTCTTCAATAGAATGTCAATTAACAAATTGACAAATTAAAGCAACAGAGATTTCCATGTATTACTTTAGAGATAAGATCCAGAATACAAGGTCGTGGATATTATTGGGCATTTAACTAGAAAAACGACCACTCAGTATCTAAGATAAAGATGATGACAAGAATATATGTTAGACGGCTCAAAAGCAAGAAGTAGGTTTTAGCTATGATGTCTTGGTCGGTTCAAAGAAATGAAGAATAAACCAGGACAAGAATGAGATTGCAAAATACGGGGGAAGGTAAGAGATAAACATTGATTCTCCAAAGAGTTAGAGCATAGGGATCGAGAGATGGTCCCGTTAAGAAGCAGCAAGAATATTGAATTTAGAAATTAAGTTCAGAACATAGAAGCATTTTGCTCACCCCGATGATGAAACTGACAAATACTCCGAATGTGGGTCAAAGAATTGTAAGATAGCTGAGCTCATGATTTAGTGGGGCAATGCAGAACATGAAGAATGGTAAGAATCCCTGCACAAAAATGATATAGAGATTAGAATGAGCTTATTTGTGAAGTGGATAGAGACCCCGAAGAAGAAAGACAGTTGCTTGTGCAAGTGAGCAAGAGCGAGTATTCAATTGATAAAGGAAAGACTGATGAAAATGAAGATCAAAACTGGGCATACTGCAAAAAGAAAGAAAATGGAGAAATTTGAAAAATAACTTTTCAGGGCATAGGATTTTAAAACATATTTAAAAAAGGAGAAGAAGAAAAGGAAATCATTACATTGCATGCATCATACAAATAGAGGCATGTTATTTTTTTGCTTATTTTCGACAGGTATTTAAAGAATTATCGAAGAGTTTTAAGAAGTATATTTTATTAAAGAAAGAAAGAGGCAACCATAGTAGCGTGAGGCCAGATGATGATAGTCATAGTAGCGTAAAACCAGATATTAAGTCATTCGGGCATGATGATAAGACCTTTGGGCCACCGGTAAATCTTTCGAGCATGGTGATAAGTTCTTCGGGCCATCAATAAGTTCTTCGGGCATGATGCGGCAGCCATAGTAGCATGGGGCCAGATGACGGCAGCCATAGTAGCATAAAGCCATATATTAAGTTTTTCGGGCCATCAATAAGTCCTTCGGGCATGATGATAAGACCTTCGGGCCACCGGTAAGTCTTTCGAGCATGGTGATAAGTCCTTCAGGCCATCAATAAGTCCTTTGGGCATGATGCGACAACCATAGTAGCGTTAGGCCAGATGACGACAACCATAGTAGCGTGAGGCCAGATGACGATAGCCATAGTAGCGTAAAGCCAGATATTAAGTCCTTCGGGCCATCAATAAGACCTTCGGGCCACCAGTAAGTCTTTTGAGCATGGTGATAAGTCATTCGGGCCATCAATAGCGTAAAACCATAGTAGCGTGAGGCCAGATGACGGTAGCCATAGTAGCGTGAGGCCAGATGACGGTAGCCATAGTAGCGTGAGGCCAGATGACAGTAGCCTTAATAGCGTAAAGCCAGATATTAAGTCCTCCGAGCCATCAGTAAGTCCTTCAGGCATGATAATAAGTCCTTCGGGCCATCGGTACGTCCTTCGGGCATGGTGATAAGACCTTCAGGTTGTCAGTAAGACCTTCAAGCATGATGTCAAGCTTTCCTTTTGAATGTCGAAACGAGTACAAATCGGGGCATTGAAGAGATCGAAGCTTGAAGATATGGCCGAGGAATAGTGGAAAGTTCCAGAAGAACCCGTGATTCCAGAGCCCAGGATAGGGAAGTAGGACAAAAATGAGTGTTTTTTGGTCTTTGTTTTTTTCTCGTTTCACAAGAACAAGCAAAGAGGGGCAGCTGTAATCATTCATTTTTGTCCGGGTTGTAAATACTATAATAATATTTATTAATTAGTGTAATATGCGTATGGTAGTATACATATAATAATGCTTGTTTGAAATATGCGTTTAATATGAATATACGCGCGGTAATATGTGTGTGGTATGGTTGTATTTATGTTATAGGTGTCATATAATATATGTTGGTATATGCGTATTTATGAGTATGTATATATATGCTTGCATGTATATATATTATTAATGTCCTTGTTATTATTGAATGTATACGAATGAATGTTGCATGAATTGTATGTATTATTATTAAGTATATTTATGTGTGAATGTATTTTATTACAATTGTATGTATGTGTACGTAAGTATGTATGTGTATGCATTTATTATTATTATATTAATATATTATTATTAACATGTATATATACATATAAACAAATCTGAAAATAAAAACCCACTATTACTATTAAGTGTCCAAGTCCAATGTACAAATAAATTAAAACCCAAATTTAATTACATCAAGGCCCAACCGGCCAATTCAGACCCAAACCTAAAAACCCTACTTTGGTTAGATAACCCTAACAATTTATTCTCCTTTGCGCAGCCGCATTTAGACTGTTGGATCACATTTTGATCCAACTGCCACGATTAACCCGAGCCTATCCAGCTGGCGTGAGTGTAGAACACGCGCAGATCGTCCACTCACGCACGAGACCGATCGTATTTCATGTGTCACGATCAAGTGCTGCCACATCATCTCGCAGATTGCATCCAGGCCGTTCATCTTCGAGCGATCTCAGCCGTTGGATCATATCTGATCCAACGGCTGAGATTAATTTTGGCCAAAATGATTTTTCACCCCGATGGCAGCCACTCCGCCGTATTGCCACCGTACAACCACCGACATGGTTACCTGCAAAAAAAGACAAAAAAAGCATGAAAAAAAATAGATTGCAGCAAGCAATCAGAGAGTAGTTTTTATCTTATTTGCATGCAAATGGATATATATATATATATATATATATATATATATATATCCAAAAACAACCAAAATCTTGTAACCAGATTGGAATCAAATAAAAAAGCAAAACAAGATTTCCAGATTCAAATTTTTTTCCAAAGGTATCTTCATTCTCTCATTCTTTTCCTTGCATGCATATGAAATAATAAAATAAACAAAAAAGGGTACGAACTTTACCCTTATCGTTCGATTTCCCCTTGCCGGCGATAAGCCCCATGTGGTGAGTCGGTAAAGGGGAAGGATAAGGGTTTTGTTTTTAGCTTCATGGTTTAAAATAAAAAGAAGAACAGTTTTGAGGGGGCGTTTTTTTGATCTAAAAAGAGGGGACATGATTTTGACATATAGAGGTCGGATTCGAGTTTTGGTTGGAAAGATGGTATATTTTAGGGTGGTTTAGGGTTCTGCCGGCGTTGATTAGCGGCGGCCAACGGCGAATGAGACGGTGGCCTCCTATCGGAATCTGGATTCATCCCAGATCGAATGAAGGAGCAAAAGGGGGCTGGGGATCTCAAGCTTTAAAATGCAAAAGATTTTTAGAAGGTGTTATAAGGGTTTAAAAAATGGCAAAGTTTTGAAAATCAAACCAAATGGGTTGTTTTATAAGTTTCAAAATTTTTAAAATGGTCTAATTACGTAATAAGGACCTCCGTCCTTTTCAATTTTTTGTTTTTGGCTTGTCGCATGGGTTATTTACACTCTCGGTCCTCTATTCTCTTTGATTTCTTTTAAATCGGTCTCTAAATCTCATGAAATCGGATTTTAAATGGCAAGATTACGCACTTGATCCTTCCGTGTTTCTGTTATTTTCACTTCGAGCATGCCTCTTGGTTTTATTATATTTCCAGTCCCTGCAGGTTTATTTCGGTTTACAATTAGGTCTTAAAATGTGTGTTTTTTTCTTTTGTTTCTGGCCTGCTGATTTTATTTTTAGTTCATTTCAGTCCCTTGGTATGTTTTAAATAGTTATGTTTTTTGTATGGTTACATTGCTCTTTGGTGTTTATATGTTTTTTTTATATTTTATGTTTTTACATGTGTATTAATTTGTGATATCATGTTTTTGTGTTTTAATTTGTTTGTTCATGTTATATACATGGTTATTTTATATGTTATGTTTTAGCTTAATTTGTATATCGTGTTTACATGCTAGCATATGTTTATGTTTGAATATTATGTTACATGTTAATTTATGGCATGTTTAGTCTTGTTAATATCATATTTTTTTATGTCCATTTCGTGTCTTAAATTGCATATCGGTGTGGTGTTTTGCACAATTTTTTTAATATCATATCGCTATTTTATGTGTGCAAGTTGTGTTATGTAAGCTAAATTTTTTTATGTTATCATGTCGCTTTGATTTATTAGTTTAGTATCATATTACATCTATGCCATGCACATTTTGTTTTGTTTTTATATATTGTTTATGTGTTAATTTGATCTTGAAGTATGATAGTTAATTAAATCTTTTTTATATGTTTGTTTTGTTTTGTGTAAAATCATCATGTATATGTTTATTGCTTTGGTTTAATGTTTTATTTATGTTTAAATGTTTTGTTAGTGTCGTATCATGTTCGTATATATGTTTTATAATTTGTTTTCTAAGATTGCATAACGGATGTATTTTTGTCAATGCAGTGCCCTTTTATTTGAACGTAAACGTGGCCAATATCAAGCGCAATGATGGTGGTCTATCGATTTATTCTCGAATAACGGGCTCTTAAAATTTACCCGCACTTATAACCAAATTTTAATTTAATCGTCACTTTAATCCGAAAAGTTTAATATTACTAAAGCGGTAATTATTAAAGTACCAATTTTGGGCGGTGTGAGAATGCTAATCCTTCTCTATCCGTAACCGACTCCCGAACCCAACAGTTTTAAAATCTCTGGTTTTATAGTGTCCGGCCTACCTTAGTGGCCGGTGGCGACTCAATTTTAAATAAAATACGGTTTTTCTAAAACCTCACAGAATACATTTTTTAATACCCGAAGGAACCCCAAACACTTTGAAACTTTTTTTTTAACAAAACACCCGCTGTAGAAAAAGGGATATCGCTACGATACAAACTGAGCTTATGATTGTCCCACACATATAACTACAACTTAATGACAATAGAAATAATGTTACAATTACAGCCAAAGTGCACAAACTTTGGTTAAAATAATAAATGTGTGAGAATAATATAAGAGGACTGTGCGCTAAAGATTATTATTATTACAACTATTCAAGGACAGAGCTTGATTTGGTAAAGTTGGTGGGGTTTTTCTAAAAAACATGTTTTCTGCAACGGTCGAATATGGTGTCATACATCAGATCAAACTGAACTCTTGCTCTGTCCCTATTCACTATGAACAATATGTGATCTGCCTCTACAATAATCTTATAATACCTGCAACAATCCGAATTCCGAAACTCGTTTCTAGAAATGGATTCCATGCATTTAGCAATACAACAAATGGAGGAAATGAAATGTGCATAATGCTAACCATATGCCTGGCTGTAAAGGTAGGCAATCTGAATCATCTACAACCAAACGGCTTGGGTGTTCGATCGGGAGACGAGGGTGTGTCATTGATATCGTGTTCAAAGCTCCGTCATTGTCCTGCCAATCCTCGTCCCTGCAAATAAGACCATAACTCCATATTCTCAACAGAAGACAAGACATACATTCATGCATACCTGTAGCCTTTGTATGGGGGAGGAACATCAGGGGGATGGCGCCATTGGCTCATTTGTAGTGCTCGTATAAAGAGCAATGGGTGTATACCGAGAATGCCGGAAGGGACAGTCACGCCGAGGATCTTCCTAGTACGCTTAGTAGCGTAGCTGAAATAGAATGTGCTGGGGAATGTTTGGAGACGGCGATTCATTTCGATTGATCCTTGAAGCGTCGGAAAGGATCCAATCTCCGGTCGCGAACGGCCCTGCATTGCCCAGGAGGCAATCAACAAGACCCCAAAGACCAAGTTTTTTCCTTGACATGTTGAAATGATCGAATCCGAAATTGTAGTAAGCCTTTAGCCAGGGAATATCTAACCAGTCATAAATTACAACCCCTATGCGACATAGCTGAATCAGACTTACAGGTTTCATCGTTTTCCCATCGTCCGGCCTGAAAAAAAGAAAAATCAATCGAAAGATTCGTTTTCAACCGTGACAACAAAGCTAAATTAAGGCGATGGCGTTAAGGGAACATACTGCATGCCGTCGAAATAAATTCTGGTAGTGCCATTGAAAGCCCCGGATAAGGATGTTATGCTTAAAACCCAAAGCTCAGAAGTATTCTCGTACCCTTTGAATTCCTGGGGAAACAATAAACCATACAATGAGAATGAAGTCCATAACCGATTGTTTTTCCATCTGAATGAGAAATTTACTGACCTTATTGGCAAGCATCTGTTGCACGACACGAACGACCTGCGCACCGGCCGAATGGCCAACGAAGTGAATAGGATGATCTTCATCCCATTCCGGATAATGCCCTGCAGCGCAATGGTGAAACGAATGCATATTTGTCAAATTAAAGCATAATCAAATACAAATCTGGGAAAATTTTCTGCTTGCTTGCCTTGTTCATAAATTCGTCCAAACTGTGAGTGGCCATAAGCTTTGCTGTGTTCTTCACCATAATCAACTTGTCCTCCTTTCAAGTAATAGAACAACTCACGTGCCCTGGAAAACCAACCAAATCCAATGTATGAAAAACTGAAAAACACAGAAAAACAAACATAAATTGCAAGAATTCATGTCATATAAGAGACCAACCTATCGTATATGCTGGTGAGAGATCCCAAATCAGGCACGAGAACCCTCTCATCTTTCTTATCTACCCCAGCAAAGTATGAAAAACTTCCTAATTTCTGCAAACAAGAAGTAAAAACTAAAATCCCAGATCAATGAATATAAAAAAAAAACAGAAAAAAGAAAAGAAAACATACTCCTTTGCCAAATCCAAAAATGCCATGAACCAATACAATAGGAGGCAGATCATCAACATTGGTTCCACTGGGATCTTCTCTTTTAACCTCGAAATTCCCATTAGCCTTGAAAAACCGTTCACTTAGATTCTGAGAAAGGTCCCCGGCGACTGCGGTGCTAAAGACGTACAGCCCATATAACATATGCACCAATGAACTAACAATCAGCTCGGCTAATTGCAAAGCATAAATCCACCATCTTATCATCTTCTAAAACACGCACAAGAGAAAAGAAAAAGAAGGTTCTTCTCTTGAATAGAAAACAATACTAATAAATGTACAAAAAAGGGCTAAAACCCTTCAATGATATATGACACTACCACCATAGAAGGGGGCAAAGTTTTTGTTTTTGTCCCACAATCATCTTCTTTGTGTTGTTTGCATTCATGGGGATTTGAGTTTCTAGCTTTCAAATTGGTTTTTCTCCCACAAATTCAAATATACCAAGGTGAGCAATGAAGAGCCATTTTGGGGTTTTGTAAATGCCATATGTCCTGCCTCTCAAATTGTGCACGTTATCTGTTCTCCACGGATGGAGTAATGGGTCCCGACTAAATTGTGGGGAAGATAAAGATTAGAATATTTAATCCCATTCCATTTGAAGAAAACCCAGAGATCTCTGGCTTTCTAGGTTTTTGTTGATAAATTTAGAAACCCGATGGAAAATGGGAATTTCAAAAGCTGAGGCTGACGTTTGTTTTACATTCAATTCGCCAACTAGGTCTTTCTTTGTCTTCTTCTCATTTTTCTCAATGCAATTGTCTTGTCTTTTTCAATTGTTCGTCACTTGATCACGCAGCTTTTAATCTGTAATTGAATAATATGCGTTGTCACGGATATTATATTTTAAGGGTAAGTTATGGTTATGGTTATGGATTTGATAATAGATGTATGTTTTAAGTTAGAAACACATTACTCAATTTGATATTATTATAAATAAATTGCTGGTACATAAATTTTACGGCCTTTATTTTTTGATTTGGGTTGTCGTGGTCATAAAAAGTTTTATTATTTTGTGTATATTTATCGATGTAATCAGATTTGTGTAGCGGAACAATCTGCCTAATAGTATAGTTCGTTCACCACTCCTTGTTTGAGTAGAGATAAGAAGATTCATGAAGGTTTTTGAGTACTTTTACGATGTACGGAAATCTCAAGAGAAAAGTTACTTTTTGTTGCAACTTTGATTTTCATGTTTTATTTTTGTATGAATTTTTGTGTGGATATAATTCGTATTTTTTTTCTTTTTTAGGTATTGCATTTGTAACACCTTCGTTCATTTATTAATAAAATTTAGTTTGTTGTGAATAAAGTAAAGAAGCAAGAGAGATGAACAAGAACAAATAGAGAGACTTGTATTATATTCTCAATGCATGGTTGTATACAATGCTTTCTCCAAACTTTATATTTATAGGCATAAGATATAAACCCTAATTCCAATGGGTATTAAACAATAATAATAAAGTACATTAAAGTCTCATTTAATATATAAAAATCCACCATAAATAAATATATTCATAACACTTCCCCTTGTATAACCATGAAGATAATGTGCCTCGTTAAAACCTTACTAAGATAAAAACCATGTGGGAAAAAATTCTTAGTGAAGGAAAAATAGTACACACATCTTTGATACGCATAACATGTTGCCTCATTAAAAACTTTACCAGGAGAACCCATTGGAACAAAACCTCGGTTAAGGGAAAACAAGTACAACGCGTATTTACTCCCCATCATGAAAATATCACATAAGATATTTGAATCTTCACAATTCAATCTTGAATGCAATCTTCAAATGTTAAAGTAAAGTATGCACTAGTGAATAAATCTTCCAAATTACTGCTTGAAAGGATTCATCGAATACTATTCTTTTGAAGATCACGAGAGACAAAACTTTGAAAAAATATGTTTCGTTTTATCACATTTGATGTATTCACCTTTTGATTCAGTTATAAATTTTACATTATCTCCGCACAAGATAGCTTGCATCTTATCTTGTGAAAGCAATTCACATATATTCTATATATGTTTAGCCAAACACATTTTTCAGCTTTGCCTTATGTATAACAATTATTTACATGATTTGAAGAGGCATCGAGTTTTGAAATATCTAAAGGTAATGGTCCTGTAGCACTTAGACAATACTTTTGGACCAACTAAGCATAAAGGTGCTCAACGGATGTGCGTTATGCATGTAAAGTCTCTTTAAACATTTTTCTATGTATGTCGATTGATTCACAAAGATTTCATTGTCAGAGAGATCTCTTCATGAGTCTCAATGATATACACAACAACAACAAATCCGGAGCTAAACCTCTTAATAAAAATGCTCGGAGAAATTGAATCATTCTTATAGCCTTTTGCTAATAAGTATTCACTGAGGCGATTATGCAACATGTGCACAAATTATTTTAATCCATGAAGAGATGTTCAATTTGATTGAATAATGTTCTTGAGAACTTGAATTAACTACTTCTAGTAGTCTAAATCCTTTCAGAAGTTTCATATAAATGCTATTATCGAGAGGCTCATACAAATAGGATGTAACAATATCCATTAGGCGGAAACTAAATCTTTTATTGCTAGATTAATAAAAAATCTAAAAGTAGTTGCATCCACCACCGATGTGTATGTTTTCTTATAATCGATTCTAGGTCTTTGTGAGAATCATTATGCAACCAAACGAGCTTTATATCTCGTGATTTCCTTTTTTTTCATTTATATTTCTCACAAAGGATTATTTATATCCCACGAGTTTTACACCTATGGGTTTACAGATTATAGGTCCGAATTCTCCTCTTTTGAAAGAGATTTTAGTTTCGACTCAATTGCCTCTTTCCATTTTGGCCAATCATTTCTTTGTTTACATTGTCGAATTGACAATGGTTCACGATCCACATCATCATCCAAAATCTCTAGTGCTATATTGCATGCAAATGTATTATCGACGTCGATTTGATTTCAGTTCCACTTATTACCAGACATGACATAATTTGTTGAGATCTCGCTATTATCAAGTACCAGATTCATGTATAATGTCTTTGTCGGAGTGCTTTTAATCTCTTCTTAGAGATTTTCAAAATTCGTTGATTCCTCAATTGGACCATCATAAGATATAGCTCTTTTTCTTTTTCGAGGATTTTTATCTTTGGAACTTACTTGTCTACCACGCTTCAGGCATGAGTTAGACTCATTAGCAACTAGTGTTTGTCCTTCCGGAACATTAATTTTAATCGGAGCATTTATAGTTGGTATATGTAATTTAGTCACTCTTTTAGGGTCAGCAAAATCATCTGACAATTGATTTGCTAGGTTTTGTAAATAAATTATCATTTGAACTTCTAGTTCACATTTGTTGAGTATATGGATCAAAATGAGAGAATGATAATTTATTTCAACTTATTTCTTTTCCCAGCTATTTATTTTCTCCCTCTAATATTGGAAAAACTGACTCATAACATTCAACAAATCAAATTGTAAATAAATTCTCCATCAAAAACTCGATATTTAATTATTGAAGAGGGTTTGAATCCGACATATATTCCCAACCTCTTTTGAGGACCCATCTTTGTGTGTTGTGGTGGAGCAATTAGAACATATATTGCACACCCAAAAATTCTAAGATGGGAAATATTTGGTTCCTGACCAAAAATCACTTGTAATGAGGAGAACTTATGATAATTTATTGGCCTGTCGCGAATTAATGATACTTCATGTAAAATGGTATGTCACCAGCATTATGAAGACAAATTGTCTTTATAAGGTAATATGAAAAATGTGCTCGTAATTTTATCAACTGAGCAAGTAACCTCTCAAACGCTAAGTTGCGGGTTGATAACAAGGATACATATGATCATCTAGTCGATGCATCGATTAAAATCGTAAAATATCTAGATGGTCTATAAGAAGGGTGTACGGGCCCATATATATCACCTTGTATCCGTTTTAGAAAATTAATAGATTCACAATCTATCTTAGTTGGTGATGGTTGAATAATCAGTTTGCTCTGATAGCAAGCATCACAAGAAAAACATTACTTTGAAGAATCTGTCAATTATTCAATGAATGACCACATGAAATGTCAATAATTTATCGCATCATAATTGAATTGGAATGGCCTAACCAATCATGTCAAATAATAAAGTTATCAGTAAACTTTTGGTTTACAATAGCACGAGCTTCAATTTGTACTAATTCTTGTGTAGTACAAGTACAATCCGGATGAAAGTGCATGTATTTTTTTAAGATTTTCTTATTGCCTTGGGTTATACTCGTAATATGGAGATATTCATCATCCCCTTGACTAATAGTCTCAATATGATATATATTTCTGCGAATATCTTTAAAATTCAATAAGTCTCTTTGCAGCTTTGGCAAGTATAACGCATTGTGAATATGGAATTGAGTTCCATTTAGCAATAACATGTTTGCTCTTCTTAAGCCTTCTATGATATTAGTACTTCCGGATATAGTACTTCCGGATATAGTACTCTCATTATTCTCTTGCATTTTTAAATGAGAAAAATATGCACAAGTATGCACTTTTCAATATGTGCTTTGTTCCATTCACTTTGGGGAATGAAAAATATTGAATATAGCACATATCAAATTGATTATCTATTAAAGATAATGTCTCAAGAATTTATTTCTCTTCAGGAGCATTGATATTTTTAGTAATTTGAGATATAGTACTCATATTTTCCCTTGCATTTAAATGGGAAAAACATTTCTTATGCTTAAGTATAGTATGAGTACTTGCACCGTCTGTTAAGCATACATCGTCACAATTTATTGCATATTGTATTTTGGAAGTAATCATATTCTTCAAAGGATAATAAATAAATTACATAAATTAATAAATAATATGTAAAAAAATTAACATAAAGCAAAATAAATTAAAAGATCAATTATTCCTTTTAGAGATTATAAGGAAATAAAATAAATGGTAAATTATTCCTTCAAGGGTTATGAGAAAAATCAACAAATAAACAATTGAGTTGGACCAACAACGCCTTAATTATTTTCACCATTTTTGTAAATAAAATTTGTTTATATTTCTTTCATTTATCATTCATGATTGTGGATAAAGGTCCATAATGCTTCAGCGTATGACAAGTATGAGATTAATGGTTTGTACCATTGCATAAAAATTTCACTTTCTTAATATATTATTGTCATCTTTATAAACTCACTTCTTGTGGTTATAAACATTCTTAAAATGATCATCTTGTCCATGTCTATATTTATGGCCTCAATTACGACCACAATTGCTAATGTGACATTTATTCTTTTCTCTAAAAAATGTCGCATTCACTTCAATGAATGAAGCGGAGCCAGTAGGTCTTTAAAACCTTTTTCACGATATTGTGTTTGCAGGACAACATTGTTTGTGTGAAAACAAGAGTATGTTTTTCTAACATATCCTCATTGGTGATGCTCTGACCACAAATTTTCAATTTAATTTGAAGCATTCACATTGCTGAGTTTTATTCACTAACCATATAGTGAATTATCATGTTTGCATTCGCTTCAAGGAATGAAACAAATCCAATAATCGCATGGAATAAACACCATGCTTGCATTTACTTCAGGGAATGCCTCCCATGAACATTCTTGGATCAAGACGAATTTTCATAACTTGAACTTGGGAGAAATTGATGGGCTCGAATTCTTTAACTGTTTTTGCTTGCCAAGTGATGAAGTTGAATTTGGGTGATTGGTGATGGGAATTAATAAAAAGAAATTGGCACGGTAATTTTAGAGTAGTTCGAGCTTCTCAACTAAGCTCTACATCCATTACCTTAGCTTCCCCACTAAGGATTTCCCAATTCACTAAGAATTCTACCTTTTTTTACAGGTTCAAGAGAAAACCTTTACAACCTAGACTTATACCACAAAGCCTAGCATCCAAAGCTTATACCCCAAAGCTTTAAGAACCTATCTCTTACAAGAGAAAATAAAAGCAAATTGAATCCCTCTCACAAGGTGAATGTTTGCACCCTAAAGCTCTCACCTAAACCTAAAACACTTGAGCAAATATTACAATTGAGCTCACAAGTGTTTGTCTATACAAAATACAACAATTTGAGCACTAAGACATTTCTTAAACAAAATATTGTTGACTTGATGATCATTAGTTGTTCCAGTTGCTTGAAGGGTTCTTTTATCCTCTCAAATGAGTTCCTAGCCGTTGGTGACCGTTGAGGATGAATTGGAGTCGTTCAGGATGATTTCCCATTCTGGTACTGTAGGTACCTGTACGCTAGTACCCATATCAGTACACCCTTATTTTGGGAAATAACCATTGCAGGCTAAAAATAGGTAGAGGTTTCGAAACCTCTAGGGTGGTTTCGAAACCACCATGTTCGTATCGGTACGAAAAAAGTTGTATCGGTATTAGGTTTTGGTTCTAAAATTTGTGGATTGAAACACATATCTATATGAGATGATGGGTATCGGTATGAGGTTTCATTTTTTTGATAATTTTGCTATTTAAAAATGTTTTAAAGCCTCCCAAAACCTTTTGAAAACACTTCAAACATATTTTCAAGTTGTTTGGACTTTTAACCATTTTTGCAATCTTTGCAATTTAGTCTAAAATTATTTTTCAATTATTATATAAAAAAAATCCTAACAGAAGTCTATAGTCGAGTTTTTTGACACAGAATAATTTTTTTGCTTTCAAGCAAATATAGACTTTATAATAGTCATACTATTAAAGAATAATTGATCAACCAATATATATAATACTTACTAGACTTAAAAATCAAGACACCAAATAAAAAACTTATAGGTATTGAATTTGCCTTTAGTCCTTTTCTTTTGAATGAGGTTTTCAATCCAATAAAGTACTGCACTAGAACCTGTTTCATCCTCAGCGAACCATGAAACAATCACACATTTTCATCACAGTGTTTTGTGAACCTAAAAAATCAAAACGTCAAATTCGGGCAAATAATAATAAAAATTAATCTCATATAAAGCAAAAGTAAATGAAAAAAGTATTGAGGTGCATATAGCCTTAGGAACTCGAAAAACATCATTATCAAATGGCATATATAATCCATCACTTTCTTCACTTTCTATCACTATAATTTTCAAACTGAGTTGATTCCGTAAGCTTTGTTGAAGGCTCGATATTTGTTCCCGGAGTTATATATATATACTTGGTGCAAACGTCATTGAATATTAGAACAAAATAATAATCAAATATGATCAATATACACTGACCTTAATATAAGAGTGATTAACCAACCACTATATCGATAAATAAATAAGAAAAATATACCAGACTTTTTAAGATAAGTTGAATATAGTCACCAATATCATGTTGAAATATTTTCGAGAAATGCCGACATGAACCACGGTAATTGAGCGAGATCGTGCTTATGACGTGTTATGAATAAAGTAAAGAAACAAGAGAGATGAACAAGAACAAAGAGAGAGACTTGTATTATATTCTCAATGTAGGGCTATATACAATGCTTTCTCCAAACTCTATATTTATAGGCATAAGATGTAAACCCTAATTCTGATAGGTATTAAACCTTAATAATAAAATACATTAAAGTCTCATTTAATAGGTGGATATCCACCATAAATAATGATATTCATAACATAGTTGTCATTGTTAAAAAAACATTATATGAGACTAGTGATATGATATTGTATAATAACAATTTTAGTACTCAAACTTTATAATATATTGATTTGATTATATTCCGAAACAATTTAATAAATTTTAATTATTTATATTTAAAAGTTTATCATTTTAATCTTTATTCCCCGAAATTTCTTATTCTACACCCAAAATTTATATTACTTCTCTAGTATAATAACAAATTAGCATGTCTTAACGTTCAAATAAATTATTTGGTCTAGCAAAATGAGACGTAAGTAATGTCAAATATCTAAATTCTAATTAGATTGAGAAGATCATGCATTATGTAATTTTTTATCCGAATTAATCGGCCTTCTACAATTATGCAGTACACGAAAAAATTAATAAACAAACATTACTCACCCCCAAAACACTTTTATCCAAGGCACGTAGCAAAATAAAAGCAATTAGAAACTTAATCATCATGGGCGGATGTATATAGAAACAATAGGGTGCAATTAGAGGTGTAAATGAACAGAGCGTTCGACGAACCATTCGTGAAACGTTCGTTTATGTTCATTTATTAAGCTAAATAAACGAGTATGAACAAAACTTTTATGTTCGATTAATAAACGAACAAACACAAACATAGGTGTGTTCGGTTCGTTTATGTTCACGAACAAGCTCATTTATATGCTCGTTTATAAGCTCATTTATAGGCTCGTTTACATGCTCGTTTATAGGCTCGTTTACAGGCTCGTTTATAGGCTCATTTACAGCCTCGTTTATAAGCTCGTTTATTGTAGATGTATCTAAATACTGTCTTTTGTTGTTGCTAAGGATGTTATATAAGTTCACGTTAAAATGTAAGTTTTATTTTTTTGCTTTTGTTTTATTTATTTATTGTCAATTCAGTTAACATTTCTTAACATATAAACGAACACGTTCGCGAATACTTAAACGAACACGTTTGTGAATATTTAAACGAACACGTTCGCGAACACTTAAACGAACACGTTCATGAACACTTAAACGAACACGTTCATGAACACTTAAACGAACACGCTCATGAACACTTAAACGAACTCGTTCGTGAACACTAAACGAATGAACATGAACACCTTCAAAATTAAATAAACGAACATGAACACAATATTAAAAATCTAAACGAACACGAGCCGAACATGAACACCTTTAAAAATAAACAAACGAACACGAACATAGTCTTGTTCGTTCAAGCTCGGTTCATTTACACCCCTAGGTGCAATTGACCCCACATGATTTGTTGGGTATGTGGTTTTTAAGGAGGTAATATAGAAAATTTTCATATGAAATATTAGAATTGACCCCACTTGATTTTTTAAGGTATGGGGTCAACAATACTTATTTTAATAGTATGAATAGGGGTGTAAACGAGCCGAGTCGAGCTCGAGTAGTGCTGAGCTTGGGCAGTAAGGGTCAGAAAAGGGCAATTACTCATTCTTAAAACCAACATTCTTAAGACCATAGAGTTTGAGGGGGAAAAGCTTCGACTCAGCTCGTTAAGAATTCGAGTCGAGTTCAAGCTTGAGTAGTTTTTAACGAGCCTGAATAATCCGAGCTAGACTCGGCTCGTTAAGAACTCGAGCCGAGTTCGAGCTTGAGTTGAGTGTTGGCTGAGCTTTAACCTAGTCAAACTCAAATAGCTCGTGATCTGTCTCGTCTCATTTAAAGCCCTATTAGGAAAAAGCTTTGATACACAAATTGTGTAAACTAAAGTTTACACAAGCTTGTTAATTTTAGGGTTTATGATGTTAGTTTAGGGTTTAGATTTTTTGAAATATGGGCTTAGAGGTTTAAGTTGTTGAATTTAAAATTTAGGATTTAAATTTTAGCATTTAAGAGTTATGTTTTAGGTTTAGGAATTTAGATTTTAAATTTAAAAATTTTAGTATATTATATTTTGAGTAGCTCGCGAGATTTTCTAATCAGGTATCAAGTAGCTTAACTCAGCTCGTTAAGAACTCGAGCCGAATTCGAGCTCGAGTCGAATATTGACTGAGCTTTGACCGAGTCGAACTCGAGTAGCTGACGATCTGTATCGTCTCATTTATAGCCTTAAATATGAGATTCTCCCATAGCTCATACTCTACTCTGACCCCACTATATGAAAATTCTGATCCCGCCACGGTTAATCATACATAGTAAACACAAGCTTCTAGTTACGTGGTTTAACTATCTTTTATTCTTTCTTTCAGCGTTTTGTTTTGTATATTCATTTTCAGGTTCAGCTTCTTCTTCGGTGTTCTTTGTTACTATTGTCTTTTTTTTGTTTGTTTTTGCTCATTTTACAACCTGGGCATGGGCAAAACCACAGCCAAAAGAATAGAATAATACTATAAAGAAAAAAGGGGAAGATCACATCTGGGGTCTCGTCAGTACAACATAGACCTTCCCGTCCTTCAATGTCTTGTGGAGATCCATAGAGTTCTTCGATAGCATTTCCCGCGCGAGCAATGCTGGAAAGGATTTCTTGCTGAAACTTGCCGTCGTTTATCAATGGATGGGATGAGTAATCGAGCACCACTTTCTCCTCTTCATCCATGGGCACACTGCACAAAAACGATACTTATTATTAACATACATGGAAGTTGACAAAGAGAATTAAGTACAAAATCACGAGAGATGGTTCAGAAACAAAGAACCATCTGGTTTGCTTGGATATCCCGAAACAAAAATCCAAACACATCAAATTATATGTAACACCGCAGTCTTTCTGCATGACAGTTCGGAGGAGATTACCTATCATAAAGGCCAGCACCCGCATAACCTTCTAGATCTTCACCGTTTGAATCAGATCGGAAGATAATGGACCGCCTTAAGAAGAGACAAATTGGTTTGCTTGGATATCCCAAAACCTGAAATATCATGGAAATCATTAGTGGAGATGATAGATGCTTTGTCGTCAAATATAATTTTATGTCAACCATATGATAAAGGGGCATTGTACTGGTGGTTATCTTATTCCGCATTACTTTGTTATCTGGTACTGACACAAGCATGTTTTACCTGAGGAGAGTGGAGATTGTCTTGCAAACATAACTCAAAGCACGACCTGGATAAGCTCCAACAAGTGTTTCTCCGAGCCCTTTCACCACCTATGTCAAACGGAAGAGAAAATGATTCATTTTTCTTCCTCAAGCTGAAATAAATAAATTACAGCAGACCACAACAACAAATGATGAATGGAGATACATACCTCGTTATAGTCTCCGACGAGTCACCTGAAGATGGATTAGTAGTATGGATAACAAATGCATAATCAGCATTGATTACTTCCTGAACCAGGACAGCCATACAGAGGTAGTCGTGATCTAGTTTGACTTTCTTGGTGCTGAAATATGCTCTCTCATTCCATTTTGAAGCCCATACCTAGATTGAATGCATGAAACAAATAGGTCAATGCTATACATCTAAACAGAAACCCATGACTGCAAGTCTGCAAAGAAACTTAAAGCTGTGAAGAGAAGGAACAAATCTTGGAAGGCCAAAGTACAGGTAGAAGTCAAAATATTGATTAGACACTATCCAAATAACGCGTCATGCTGTAGAAGCCAAAATTTAGAGGGGTAAGTTCTTTGTTGGCAGAAAAATGGTATACCTTCTTTATAGCAGTCCACGCTTGCTCCCACCTTTGTTCACCTTCATCTCCAGGCCAAGGCATTCCAGAACTTTGCATCTTGGTCTTCAGCTCTTGCACCTGAAGTAATAAGAAATTGAAGTAAAACTGATCGATTGTCTCTCAAAGAAATATCTGATTCAGGTGCACGTGCATTCTCTTACATATGATGAAGTTAGGGTGGCAAAAGATTATTGAGAAAATTTATAATAAGATGGAGATATAGGTAATAGTGGGAAAATGCAAAGGAAAATTTTCTTGGTCAGAGGATTTGGACATATGAAAACATCTCATCCAGAGAACAGCTCAATTTTGTTTTTCAAGCTATTAGCAGTGCTTCTAGTGAAGAAGCTATCAAGTAGGGACTGAAAGCATAATAGATACGAACATATGAAGCTCAACCAGTAAAATGCATACCAATTGGGGCGGTGCCCTCAGCTGTAGAACCGTCTTACGAATCTCCTCAAGTGCACCATCTCCTTCTAACTTTTTCTTCAAAATTTGCAATTTCTCATCCACTTCCTGAGAATTTAATTTATTAAAATATTATTATAACTAAATATGTACTAAATAATGTAATTTGAATGAACAGTTATTATTTAATAATTTAATATCATTAGGAACCAAATAAAATAACAGTACTGAACATAATTTATAATCACATTAATATAAATCATTAGAGAATATATAATTTTAAATTGCATTTAATCATAGCGTTATTGAATATATATGTTTAGGGTTCTAATTGGAATTATTAAATGGTTGCAAAACTGTTTCCTCTTTTTAAAAAAAAATGCTAAATGACTTCTTAAGAAACTACTTTCAAAATTGGATTACAGCCCACAAATGAAGTCACTGTAAACAAAATGCATGGATGCATGCGCTAGAAAAGCAGGGAGATATTGTTGAAGCTCAGAATTATTATAACCTTGTTTAGTTTATCTGCAAGAACCTTCTCAAATACTACAAATGGAAGGGCAACTGACGCGGGAACCCCAACCCAAGATGGCACTTTTCCTTTTAGATATGAGATATTGAGTGATTTAGCACCAACCTAGGAGAGAAAAAATGTCCCCATGCATAAATTAGACATACGGCATTCATAAACATAGTTCGGAGATACAGAAATACAGAGAGGTTTAGAAGGTTCAACACTCAACAAATTAAGGTTTTGGAGATGAAGTGGATAATATTTTGCAAGTCTAACCATTTCAGGTGTAAACGCCTCGGCTGATATGGCATATTTACCAGCAAACTGCTTTTTGACCAAAGTGATAGACGATGGAACATCTCCCTTCAAGTTGCTTGAACTTGAATCAGCTAGCTCACCTTCCTTCACCTCACTAATGAATGCATGAAAAGAGAGCACCATTCAAATTATCTCTGCTTATATAAAAAAAGGGGTTTTTTTTTTAACTTTGCCTCATGGTTACATGATGTTTTCGACATGTTCAGAATTTAAGGTACAGATTGCACTACCTATAAACTACGTCTGCAGAAGAAGGTTTCAGGCGCAATAGTTTCCCTTTCTTTGCTTGGAGGTCATCCAGAATATTAGGATCAAAGCATGTAGCAAAGCAGACCTGCAGTTGGAAACTTGGAATTATGCCCATCTTAATACACAACCAATTATCAGCTACATAGAAATCTCAAAGAACCAGGTAATCACCTTGCAATTTCTTGCTCGGACAGAAACAAGCGACAAAACATCTGGCAGTCATGTGTCAACACAGCAACCGCACCATCCGGAATTTCTTCCTCTCCGTTTACACTTCTTGCCACTAAAATAGTAGGCCGGTCGTAAGATTTATTCTGTACAGAAAGCAGCTCGTCGACAACATCAACATATCCAACAACCTCAACTGGACTAATAACCTGCCAACTGTTGCAGGACATGAAAAAGTAGCATTAGTTTGCAATAAATGAAAGGCTCATATTTCTTTCATCCTATGATAAAATATCCTTAAATAATTAAGCCTAGGTATAGTTGCATAAAAGTTTGTTCACTACCAATATTTTCTAGTAACGAGTCAGCACAAAGAATTATATACCAACCTGCCAAGATGTGCGGTCTCCCGAAGAACAGGATCAAGTCTATTAACTAGTGAGGATAAAGTTGCTGCTGATCCAGCACGGATAATTTATTCAGTAAATATGTTGATCTGGAAAAAAATCAAAAAATGTGCTTTAATACTTCTATTTTACAATTGAGATCAACATTAAGTAACCGCATAAAATTTAGTGACCAAGTTTGAGATTTGAAAGAAGTAATGACATACAGCCCACTGGTCTACTCCAAGCAATGATCCAAGATAGTCTGCTGATGGTTGCAAAATAAGCTGGTACAACTCAGCCTTGCTAGCCAGTGCAAGGCGAGTTCTGTCTAGTACTGATTTTGCATACAGCGCCCAGTGAGCGCTTTGACTCTTGCACATGCTTATGGAGTGATGCCATCCCTGCATAAGTAATTAACTAGAAGTTATTATCATCCACAGAGGCATTTTTAAGATTACAAGCCAAAGTTGAAGCATTGTCATTGAATTTTTTAACTTTCTGTTTCTGCAAAGTACATACGAAACACAATCCATGCACACGAATATGCCAGTAATTAATTCCTCTCTGGTGTTTCTAACCATCAGTAACTGGAAGAAGGAAAATTGGTTGAGTAAGTTCAACATCTATCTGGCACTATATTAAAAGTTGAGTGGTTTTTTCAAGTTTCTAAGGTTGTTCTGCAACTTCAAGTGATAGAATGTCAGATTACTCGGGAAAAATTCATACAATGTTTAACATTCTTGGAAAGCTTTCATTTTCTTCAACATCGTTTTGACATGCTCACTTTGTTATCTCCTGTACTTAGAGAAGTAGGACTATTGTAGCTATTGAACTCTACAAAGCAGCTTAACACTAGATAAAGAGTTGTTATCTTGTAACATAGACATTTACCAAAGATTCATCTTGAATTCTAACTTCAAAGCTCAGTATCAAGATCCTAATCATTTTCTAGCACAATTTGAAATACATTTTGGCAGAATCTTCGGCACAGGTAAGTAAATATTGTCAATAATCAAGTCTGACCACTCTCCCCCACAAAAAAAAGAAAAAAAAATTACTCCATATATTTAGAATCTGTTGATGCCCTTAAGAAATAAGAACACAACAATAACTCTGTATGAAAGTAATTTACCTTCAAACAATAGATCAGATCCTCATTGTCATCTGACGACAGAGCAAGGTTTTCTAGAACAAGAGTGATGAAGTACATGATTTTCTACATGGTGCACAAAAAGCCTAATCAGGAATTCATATACATCAATAGATAGGACAAATCAGTGAACAGCATGGCACAGAAATACTAAATGTAAGATACATAGGATATGGTGAAGGTACAGGATTTACCTCAGGCCTAACATTATTCAGCTCCTCATAACCCCTTTCAATAGCTGTCCTAACAGTAGAGTCAAGGGCAATGTCTACAAACAATAGATCTTTTAGACGATCACTAGACTTACAAAAAAGGTCTAAGCTCTTGACGAGCCTCAAGCAAGCCCTGTGACAAGAGGGTTTGGAAAACGGTATATCAGAAAAAAATAAATGTGCATAGTGATTATAGATTTCCAATCAAATGTTCATACCTCGAGCAAGGCTTCTACATTTCTGTCTTCAACGTGTTCAAGAACAAATCTAAGCAATTCCTGTTATGAGTGTATCTTGAGTATTAATCAACTTTTTCCGCAGGGGGATTAGAAAAAGAGAAAATAAAACATTTAAAAGAAAACTGGAGATAAACTCACTAGAAATCCTGACGGCAAGCCAGGTATAGGATTTATTTGCACCCCAACCATGAAACCTTTACCCTGAACATAGAAAGCTCCGGTCAAATGCTGGCAACAATACTTTGTCCGGGAAAGAAATTGAAGGAATTTAATTCAGCATAATGGAGAGAAGATGAAACATAAACTTATCAATTAAAAAAAAATACCGTAATCTCTATGATAATGAGATAAAAGTACGGCCAAGGAACAAAATGATAGTCTTTTGAAGCAATGTGTCAATTGATACCTAGTAGAAAATCTGTTAACACATTAAGGTGATGACAAAAGGAACATTATATTGAAAACAGCCATAAAGGTTTAAGCAACAGACCTTCAAAGTTCTCATATAGTGTCCCAGATAACGCAAAAGCCATCCTTCTGATCTCTCTTTAAACTTGGTTCAGAATGGATAGCACGGTCATAACTTAAGAGGCGCTCCTTTGTTATTCCATTCTCATTTAGGGTCTTCCAGTAGACATTGATGTCAAAGTTGCTTTTAGTATAATCCATTAAAGCCTGAAAAGCATATGTTCTGTTAGCTGAAGGAAACTATAAAAGAATTTTCACTAAATTCATGAATCTGATACCTGACAGATTACAACATCGTCTGGACTGTTATTATTATGTAACTTCTGGCGCCATTCATGGGCGGATGTAGCATGCTAAGTGGGGGTGCAATTGACCCTACTTGATTTGTTGGGTATGAGATTTTTAATGTGGTAATATTGAATTTTTCATAGGAAATATTAGATTTGACCCCACTTAATTTGTTAGAGTATGGGGTCAACAATACTTACTATAGTGGTATGAAAATCTTGCATACCTCATATTTTATTCATGACCCCACTAGATAAAAATCCTGACTTTGCCACTGGTGCCATTCCTCCATCATTCCTCCCTTGCTATCATTGTTTCTCTGAAACAGATTGATAACAGTTCAAATAAATATAAAACGAGAAAAGTGGAAAAGATAGAAACATATTCTTCAAGATTGACCTGGATGACAAGTATTTCATCCCTAATTCTTTGTCCAACATCCCCTTCACCTCCACGACCATCGGTTGACATAATCATGCGCAAAAGCTCCCAATGCTGTGGATGAGTTTTGTAAATACACTGGAGCAAGTCAGTCAGTCTATCCTGTGCCTTACTTATCTCGCTGCAGAAAGTAAAAATAAAAAATAAAAACAGCTACATTAGCATTCGTATGATTATCATGCACATAGCATAAAATTTGTAATTAATCTAAACTGTACCGTGGTTTCACATTGTAGTTTTTGTTCCATATGAGCTGTCTTGTAGCCATAAACCTCATCCATACTAAGATCCCAGAAAGGTCCAATTCACCAGAATCTTTCGCTTGATCCATTAGGTCTGACGCAATATTAAACCTGAAAGAAGGGAAACAGCAAGACTTACTCTTTGAAGAATAATGCGAAATTGAACATAAAACTGTTAAGGTCTCATTTCAAGTAAAATATGAGTACATCAAGAGAAATGCAAAGAGTTTAGAACTTGACTAAAGTGCTGAGTGAAATTTCAACCTCTAGTCGAGCATGGAACCATTAACAAGACATGAAGGAGCCAAAAGAAACACACAACAACAGCTTGCATGTGTTTGAGAGAGATAAAGTAAGATTTAAAGTGATCATAACTATAAATGAAGTACCCATAATATGGACATATCATCTGCATTTCTAGCAGAGGACATACAACTCTAAATGCAATGTTCTCATAAAGATCTTCCTTGTAGACTTCCAGATGCTAAAATGCAAATTATCTTTTTACTTAAATTTTACAAAGATAACTAGATTCCTAATAACTAACTCCCCAATATCATAAAATGAGAAATGGTTGGTGATGGAAATGAAGTCCAAGTCCCATAAGTTCACTGACCGGTGCATAAAAGACTTTTGAGCCTCACTCTCCAGCTCGGCTATTCTATCCAATAAAACCTTTGCAGTACCTTTTCCATCACCAGCATCCTTGCTTTTTTCAAGAAAACTCCAGTTAATCATACAGGATAGCAGTTCAAACTGAAAATAACTGATAACATATGAAAACATGCAGGTGGAGCCAAACTTTTCTGGTTGAGATCAAGAAATAACCTTTTGAACTTGCTTAAATCTCTGGCTGAATTCTACAAAGAAGTCAGAGCTTTGATCTTTTATCCAATTCCCACCAGACAGAAGAACAAATGGCATTCCTTTAAAATTACCATCCTCAATCTTCATCTCAATGCATTGCACCTAAATAGGATTTCAGGATATGAATATGGGGACAGTCTTCTTTCTAACTTATTATATCTAAATCTCAGAAAATCCAGTTTATGTCTATCATTGGAATTCAGCCCTAGGGCGCACATGATAAGATTGAAATCTACTTGGTGAATCTGTTTAGGAAGATCAGCAGAATTGCTTGGTGAAAATTTTGATTCTGCGGCTTTATCTGAGGAAACTGAACCAGGAGGGAGAACAGAAGGCGTTGGTGGCTGAAAAAAGTTCACACAAAATAGTCTTAGATTTATATGAAAGAAATAGTGATTCAATCCCAAAGTCCAATGCCTTATTAAGAAGCATAGTAGTTAAAGAAATCTTACCAGACACTCTCCACCCTTTTCAGATAGAGCCCAGAAAAGGGTAGGAGATTCTTCAAAATCAGTAGCTAAGAGAATCTTTAGCTTACAAGCAAGTTTGGTTATAAGTACCTGGAATATTTGGAAGTAGTCAAACTTTAAAAGATTTGCAAGTGAAAGAGAGGAGGCAGAAATAACCAAAAGCTCCTTCTCACCAAGTTTGTAAATTTTCTTGTTCATAACAGGGCTGCCATCTAGTTCCTTTTCTTTAGCAAAGTGCTCAACTGCTGTCAATGGTTTTGTTTCAACAGAGATACTTTCTTGAGTTTCTTCTATAGGTTCTATTGCATACTTGTTAAGAAGCTGCATCAAGTCCCTCTGCTTGCGCTGAATTCGTTCAGGACTAAAATATCTTTTGTTCTGCAGTTGTTTAGACACTTTAGTCTCTATCTCTCCTTTGGTAATCTTCTTTCGAATTTCATCAAGAGATACACCTTTTTCTAGTTCGGACTGCAACTCTTTCCTTGCTTCCTCAAATTCTTTCTAATCATTGAAACATTGCTCCGGTCAGTATTTAGTACATGCAAGACCGATAGCCTCATTAACCTTTTAAAATTAAATGAGCAATCACCTAGTCCAATTTTCTTTAATAAATAAGAAATTGAAACAAAAAAGACTCTTAAAGTCCAGAAGGAGAAAGGAAAATTACAAGATGTTGCTCTGGGGAATAAGTCGGCATCCCAGCTTTGTATTTGGACAAGATCATCAGGTATCTTGTTACTTGTTTCATTAACAGAAGTCTTATTAGATTCTTGTCCACCTTTTCTTGTCATTCTTGACCGGATGTCATCCACAGAAGCACCCCTGGCTATTTCCTCCAATAGATCAGCACGAGCTGCTTCATATTCCTCCTATGGCAAAGGAATGTCCTTTGAGACAAGTAAAGAGATTGTACAAACCCAAAACTGGTTTCATATTTCTTTGGATACTTAAAGGAAAAAAGAAATCTATAATTCATGATTTACATATCCACATTAATCAATGATAATCCTGTTTTTCTCTTAAGATGCCCCACTGGTTGAAAAGTCTAAAATGCAAATTACAACAAGAACCCAGAATATTTCTTGATTTCTGAAATAAAGAGTTGGTAACTAAGATATTGCAACCAACTTTTTGTTACCAATACAGGGGCACGCCTTAAAATTTTATCAGATATTGCATGATAAATTGCTCCACTATACCAGAACATTCAGTTAAAAGCACATCAGTGGAGCTCCTTATATATACTACATGACGAAAAATGATAGTTTAAGTACCAAAGTGAGCCGAGAAAAAATTTAGGTACCAAAGTGAGAAAATGAGAGTGATTCGGGGTCAAAATGAGCCTTAAGCCCAAGTAAAAGGCAGTCAACAATTAGAATAGCTAAAGCAAAAAAAAAAAAAACAAGGCCCGAGGCCTATTTCAATGGGTTAATGAAGGAACAGGAAACTTAAATATGTAAGAGAATATAGAAACTCAATCAATTCATTTCTAGCCGAAAGGTGCAGGATTAATGAAACAAGGACCAGAAAAAGAACAAATTCAAACGCAGGACTTAACGTTAACAATATGAACAAATAAATTGTATGTTACTACACTTATTACTTGCCTTCTCTTGCTCATGGCTATACATCTGTTAAAAGAATTATTTAATTCGATTAACTTAATTTTTAAACAAATTTTAATTTGATTAATGGCTAAAAGAATTATTTAATTCGATTAACTTAATTTGATTCGATCTATGATCAAATTAATCGAATAAATACCTCTACTTAGAAGTAGAAAACTCTTCACATCCATGTTATTGTCCTCTTTCCAAACATGTACTATACTGTTTTGTTTCATGAAGGACCGGTTCAATTAAAACCCGATTTCCTACAAGAAAAAATGGATTTGTTATATATATATATATAAATTAAAAAGAGAAAAATTTCAATACAGTGCCTGTGTAAATTACACAGACTTTTTAATTTTAGGGGTTTAGTTTAGGGTTTAGAGTTTAGGGGTTTGGGTTGTAGGGTTTAGAATTTAAGGTTAGTGTTTAGAATTTAGGGTTTAGGATTTAGAGTTTAGTTTTTTAGGGTTTAGGTTTAATTTTGATTTATAATAAAAATAGACATGCTCGTGTAAAATTTATTTTACACAGCCTGTGTATCAAATTTAAACCAATTAAAAATGGATTTGTTATATATATATTCTAAATCCAATGTTACACAATAACATAAACAGGGATGGTAAGGGGTTTTTGGTCGCTTCGATTCTGATTCAAAAATTAAATATCTCGTCTCGACTTGACTCGATATACTACAATCATAATTTAACCCCTAAGTTTTAACTAAAACTTGACAAAATTTGTCTCGCCCGCAAAAAAATTAAAAATAATAATAAAAAATTAATAAATATATCGGAACAAGACGAGTATCATCTAAATTCAACCATGAAAATTTCAACAAAAACATGACTCGACTCGACCCGATATCCAATTAAAAAAATACATAATTATGGTCAAATCAGATCGAGTCAAGACCCGTCGAGATCAAGTAAAATTTTCATCCCAAAACATAAATACTTCAAGAATGTGGTTTCGACTTAATTTGCCGGCTTTGTGACACACTAGTCCAATTAGTATGATGCTCTGACATTAATTATTTGGGTAAAGTACATACATGATCACCGAACTTTTAGGGCACTTTCATTTTGGTCATCGTACTTATAAAATTTTCATTGGTTAACCCAACTTTTAGTCCACTTTTATTTTGGTCTCTCCCGTTAAGTTCTGTTAAAAAACACTGACATGGCACGTTAACTTCTTTTTTTTTTCCTGCTCTGTTTTTCCCTTCTCTGTGATATCAATGGTGGCTTTATTCATTTACTTGATGGTAACCCCCATTATTATGAATCAAAGAAGTATAAAGAAAACTTCTTTATTATAGAATCGAATAGAATGAAACAAAGGTAAGCCTATCTTAATATATAGGCTGATAAAGAAAACTAACCCTACTAACCTTAACTAACAGACTTGAAAATAACAGATAACTAACTATTTATACTATGAAGTTTACAATACCCATCATAATCCTGTGCTGTAAATCCACTCGGTTAATAGACATTTACCTGACAACACCAATGGGGCAATGGCAATAAGGCCATCGCCTCTTAACAATAACTTCAACAATGCGATGAGAAACAACCCTCTTCGCGTTTTGAGGGCATCAGCAGCAGAAGGTGAATCACCCTTCATGCTGGAGATGCTACAGGGGACGGAAACTTTGGATTCTCAGGATTTGATGAACATGTTCTCCAGAACCAAGAGATGAAGCGATTATCGAGTCATTGGGATACTAAAATCAATCTGCAGGGGGAAATGGAAGGTGTTGGGAAAAAAATATAGAGTAGAAGAGAGTTCAAAAGATCATATGAATAAGAAAATCAAGTTCATTTAAGTAATTGCATTTTGTTTGTTTTATATTCCACAATATTGTTTTTTTGTGAATTTTATTTAGAAGGGCAATGTTATAGGAGCCTGTAAAAGTAACTACACTACTTTTTTATTGTTTTAAGGCTACTCTCTCTTGGGGTAGACATGAACAAGCTAGAACCTCAAATCATTTCCTTTTTTTTTTTGTATCACACATGAGACATACCAGTGATCCATTTCCCTTTTTTATAAAGAAAAATCTGTTCAAATGGTTGAATACTGGATTTTCTTTTTTTCCTTAAACCTTCTGGAAGCAAACCTTGATCCCCAACGACTTTACAAACAGATGCCCATTTTCATGCATACCCTCATTAAATACTGTTGGTCAAGTGTAAAACATTCAACTGAAAAACAGAATAGAGAATGAAAAAAATGGAGAAAGGAGGAAAGTTAACATGCCACGTCAGCATTTTATAACGGAAGTTAACGGGAGGAATCAAAATGAAAGCGGACTAAAAGTTGGGTGACTCCAATGAAAATTTTAAAAGTGCAGTGACTAAAATAAAAACGCCTTAAAGTTTGATGACCATCTGTATACTTTACCCCGATTATTTATATACTTCACGTTATATGGTGGAGGTGAAAACTCTATAGCGTTCATTATTTTACTTATTCAAGTATTTTGAGCTTTTAGAATTTAAGAAATATTTTGTTTTTTTATTCACATGAGTTTCAGTAATTTTTATTTATAGAATGTGCATTAATTTTATTCATTGTTAAAAAAAAAGAACATATACTATTATAGAACAACATTAACAACGTAAAAAAATATTTTGAGATCCCTCTTCAAGGACAAAAGACAAATTTCATGATCGAAGCTCACAAAAAAAAACATTTGAAGAATACAATATATAATCAATGACCAAGCTATTAAGGATATAAGATGGCCCATACTCCCCACATATTTTCGTCTAATGATAATTTAATCATATTTGTTTGAATGATTGTTAAATTAAATTTTGTTCATTTTAAAATTCAGGTTAAATAATTAGTAAATATCTGTTAATTTTGAAGTTAGACGACTTTATCTTTTTTACTGTGTAATTTTGTGAACTCACACAAGAATTTTTGAACTTTCACGAACTTATCCCAAAAGAGCTTACTAAGTAACATTATTGAACATTTTTGTTATTGTTTGCCTAGCTTTTGTAGCTCAGCTGATCAGAGCACCCGTTTAATAAGTGGGAGGTCTTGAATTCAACTCTCAACGGGAGCATATTTATGACAAAGTATTTGTAAATTACTAAAATTTCAATCGCAAATTGTTTGCTTAGCACTTGTAGCTTGGTTAGAGCACCCATTTAGTAAGCAGGAGTTCTTGAGTTCATCTCTTGTAGCATAGAGTGTTGTTTCTCCAAATAAAAGTGTTGGAGTACCGTAAAGGGGTAGAAAATTTTTATTTTTTTTCAAATACCTACTAAGAAGTTTATTTTTAATTTTTTTACGATAGATATGTTGTAATATCCCGGAAAACGGGCTAGAAGATTCGGGTAATTTGTCGAAATAGGGTTGAAATTTTGGATTAGGTTTTAGCTAATTAATTAATTCTGAAAAATAAATTAGGTTTATTAAATTAATTTCCGATAAATTTATCGTGGTTAATATTTTTAGAAAATATTTTTAATGAGTTTAATAAAGGATGAAATTGAGTTTGGGCAATTTTAAATGAGTCCATTTAATATTAAGTTAAATAGTGACAATATTACAAGAGGTGCAAAATTTTAATAATGGCGATTTTGAAAAACGGGGTTAAAGTGGTATTTTTATTGAAATTATTAAATTAATGATTACATATATCTTTTTTCTTTTTTTACAAAAAGAAGTTGACGGTTATAATTTTCTAAAAGATGAGAAAGATATTTCTAAGTTTTTCTCATTTTCTTCCAAACAAAACTTAGGGATTTCTTGATTCCTTAACTATTTCTACTTCAATTTCTTCTCCATTTATTTTTAAACAATTGTAGATTAAGGATTTTGATTTCTACACCATCTTCACTATTTTTTTGTTGGAAATCAAGAGGGGAGCTCATGTTCAAGTTAGTTTTTCATCAAGCAATGTGAGAAAATGTTCTTTAATGATTTTCTACGTAATTTTGATTCTTAATCTATGATTTCTCATGCATTGGGATAATTAAAACAAATTCTTAATAGAATTATTGGGTTTTAATAGATTTTCTCATAAATCTTGATTAGATTATAGTAATCTAATAATTTCTATGGAGTTCTAATGTTTTGTGCATGGGTAATAATAATCTAAAGTTAATTTTATAATGTTATTCTGGAAATTAATTGAATTGGTTAAATTTAGAATTTAGATTCTTGAATGTGGTGGTTGGTGGAATGGTTGAGTGAATTATTGGATTTCATAGTAGTGTGGTGAACCGAGTATGTTTGATGAAATGTTTGTAAGAGTTTTTAAGCTGAAAAAAAAAAGATCGAGTAGGTTGCTGCTGCTTTTTTTTTATTCATCGTGGCATTCGAACATTGCATGGCGCTGTTGCCTGGACGCACAATTGTGCGCTGGGAATTGATGCGTGAATTGAAAGTAAATAGGGGAAATAAGGGGAAAAAAAAGGGGGAATTGGGAATTGGTTTCCCCTACAGTAGTGATGTGATATGGAAATGGCACGGCTGCCATTTTGTTTATTGTCGATGAAAAGAGAAAGGAATTAAGTGAGGGTATGGGAATTATGTTCCAGGCAGTAGTGATGTAGGGGGGGGGGGGGGGTTTATTTAGCGATAGTCAGTGCGATATTGTCTTATTTCGTATATATTAATTGGTTATTTTGGTGTGGTCTATTGACCTTTGTATTTTTTCATGGAGGTTGGCAAGTGTTCGGATGATTTTCGGTTAAGCGTCGAGGCATTGACGTCGAGACATTGGCATCAAGGCAATAACAAGTTGGTAAGTGCAAATGTGTTATGGTACTATAAAAAGGTTTTAATTATGGCCTTGGGGGTTTAGTTAAAGCCTAGCAAGCTTAGCTAAGCTCGAAATTAAGTTTTCTCTATTTTCGCCTTTTGAATATCGGTTTGATATGAGACTTGATTTACATGTTTTGGTTGAAAAGAATGGATTGGCTTACTTATTGTTTTATGCATCTTTTAAATGATATGCAATGATTTATCAAGTACATGGATGCCTAAGAGCATTGAGAAATGGTTCCTAAACGGAATGTGATTGTTGCCTTTGGCAGTGTAGTTTGCATATAGAAATGTTTTGTTAAATGCATGTGGAAAACAGTAAGTAACTGCATTTGAAAAATGATATATTGGCTATGTGATGTAAATGAGAAAGTATCGGATATAGTTGGCATGCCAATTATAGTTTTTTATATTTCATTTACTATAGAAGTTTTGAGGGAGTTCATTAAAGGAATGTTTTCAATAAAATTGTTTGAAGACTTACTATATTCATGTGTATTATGTTACTCGTCTCTATGAATATGAAACAAATATAAAAGAAATTTTCCATTATTGTTCACTAATAATAGTGGAATTACAGGCGCAAAGTAAAAAAGAACATGAAATTCTGACACACCGTCGTTGATGAAACACTTCAATAAATTCACTTAGAACAAGTTCTTATATGATTTCTAGTAAAATCGAGAACCATTAAGCACAAGCAAAATACGCAGTAACACTTTTGTAAGTATCAAAAAAACATTACTCACATGTATCAATAATAAGACGTATTCCTTCTTTTGGCGTCCATCATTAAGTAAAAGCCAATTATCTATCCAATCTAATATTAATTGGATGTCTGGACACTCAGAAACTTTCATCAGTCTGTCTACAAAGTATCTTCTAACCCTTCTACAATACAACCATTCATTAGTTAATTAGACACTATCGTTATCCAATCTAATTCAAGACTCCTCTAGTAGCCCCTCCCTCGGGGGGGCTCCCATATCAAGATTTACTGATTCCCTTCAACTACTTTAGTTTTTCCTTGAATTCTAGACATTAGAAGACGTTAGGATTTTGAGTTTTTTGTTGATCATGCGACACCCGGATTTGAACGAGGGAATAAGGGATTTGCAGTCCCCCGCCTTACTGCTCGACCATGTTTCCAAAAGGCTACAAATAAAAAAATGAGTGTATCATTTTTTTTAGATCGGATCCATGCCTTCAATTGGTTATAGTATCTAAAGACACACAATATCTAAAAATTTTCCCTTTCTTTTTTCTATTGAAAAAGAAAATGTAAATTCTCAGTGACAAAAGTCAATACTTAGGAAAAATAAATTGGAATCATTATTTATTAACTATTAACTACAAATTTATAGACAATTCTTCTTCACTTGTATTTTTCTAATGGTATAAGAAAATAAAACTGGATACAATCAATATTGATTTTTTTCAATAAAAAAATTTTGAATTTCAATTATATTATAATAATATAACAACAATTATGCGTCTATGTAAACCCCAGAGCATAAGTTATTACACAGTTATAGTTATCTAATGAGGTATTTTATCTATCTAGATATGATGTTCATAGGGGATCAACAAAAAAGTATCGTGTTTCAATTTTTCATTGAATAAATTAAAAGAAAAATTGAATTTTTGATAGAGCACGCCATGTCTTGTCTCCACCAGAGCGCTATAATGGGAAAAAGGAAGAAAGACATATATAAATAGAAATGCTATATCTGCACATGTTTAATAAATACAATTCCTCTTTTCGTACGCACTTCAATCATATTCTAAATATTCTACTAAAAAAACTAAAAAGTGGATAAAAATATCTCTCCTCTACGAATCATTTTTTGAACAATGGAGTCCATGAAAAAAAATTAAGCGCTAGAAAAATCAACTCTCTCCCTATATATATTTTATATATATTATGATTATTTTGTCTTTCATCTCAACGAATAGATCAAATCAGGAATTCTTTTCATTTTTCTGGTATTCAATCGGATTGGAATATGTAATATCATAATAATGATAAAAATGAATTATTATTTTCTTTTATATTCTAAACAAAACTCAATACGACTAAATGTCATTTATCAATTCTTTTCTGTATCTGTTTGATATAATTATAAATATAAATTCAAATTTGATTATAATTTTTCTTCTTCTGTTGATACGCATTTTATATTTCACACATTCTATATATAATTAGATAAAATTTCACGTGATTCAGTAAACAGAATAGAAATTCAATTCCATCATTATTAGATCGTTTAGTATGATTCAATGAAGAATGAGAAAAGAATGATATTTTTTGATAAGCGATAAATTTAAAATGCTCAAAGATGAAAATGGGAAAATGTCTACAATACCAGGGTTGAATCAGATACAATTTGAAGAATTTTGTGGGTTCATGTATCAAGGATTAATAGAAGAACTTTATAAGTTTCCAAAAATTGAAGATACAGATTAAGAAATTGGATTTCAATTATTTGTGGAAACATATCAATTGGTGGAACCTTTGATAAAATAAAGGAATGTTGTATATGAATCACTCACATATTCTTCTGAATTATATGTATTCGCAGGATTAATTTAGAAAACCAGTAAGGATATGCAATAACAAACATTTTTTATTGGAAACATTCCTTTAATGAACTCCCTCGAACTTCTATAGTAAATGGAATATACAAAATTGTGATCAATCAAATATTGCTAAGCCCCGGTATCTATTATCGATCAGAATTGGATCATAACAAAATTTTGGTCTATACTGGTACCATAATATCATATTGGGGGAGGTTAGAATTAGAGATTGATAGAAAAGCAAGGATACGGGCTCGTGTAAGTAGGAAACGGAAAATATCTATTTTAGTTCTATCATCAGCTATGGGTTTGAATCTAAGAGAAATTCTAGAGAATGTTTGCTACCCTGAAATTTGTTTGTCTTTCCTAACCGATAAGGAAAAAATGGGTCAAAATGTCATTTTAGAGTTTTATCAACAATTTTCTTGTGTAGGCGGGGATCCGATATTTTATGAATCCTTGTGTAAGGAATTACAAAAGAAATTCTTTCAGCAAGGATGTGAATTAGGAAGGATTGGTCGACAAAATATGAACCAGAGATTGAATCTTAATATACCCCAGAACAATACATTTTCGTTACCGCGAGATATATTGGCAGTCGCGGATCATTTGATTGGAATGAAATTTGGAATGGGTACACTTGACGATGTGAATCATTTGAAAAACAAATGTATTCGTTCTACAGCGAATCTCTTACAAGACCAATTCGGATTGGCTTTGGTTCGTTTAGAAAATGTAGTTAGAGGAACTATATGTGGAGCAATTAGGCATAAATTGATACCGACTCCTCAGAATTTGGTAACTTCGACTCCATTAACAACCACTTATGAATCCTTTTTTGGATTACACCCATTGTCTCAAGTTTTGGATCGAAAAATCCATTGACATAAATAGTTTATGGGAGAAAATTAAGTTATTTGGGGCCCTGGAGGCTTGACTGAGTGAACTGCTAATTTTCGTATACGAGATATCCATCCTAGTCACTTTGGATGCATTTGCCCAATTGACACATCTGAAAGGATCGATGTTGGACTTATTGGATCCTTAGCAATTCACGCCAGGATTGGTCATTGGGGGTCTCTAGAAATTCCATTTTATAAAATCTTTGAGAGATAAAAAAAAGCACAAATGCTTTAGGGTTTAAAGTGCACTATAATAAGTCGCCTCATGGTTGTCGAGGGGTGGGATGCCACTGTATTCTCCAACCATTGAGAACCGCAACCGTCGAGGAGTGGGATGCCACCATGTACTCCGACTGGTGGATATAAGGTGTGTTTAAAGGTACCACCAAGTATAAAGGTGTGTTTAAAGGTACCACAATGAAAATTTGAGTATCCGATGTGTTTTTATAAAAATGCTATGGAATTATTTTGGTCACTCTAATGCCAATATATGAACTAATGTATCAAAATGGTTTAAAAAGGATTGCATATAGAGTTATATGTATGTATTGCTCTTTAAGCTTTGCAAATGGAATAAGTATGCATGTGAAGGCTTAAATTGAGGCGTTAGCATATGGGATTATGCGTGTAGTCTTGATACATGGTATTTGAAAGCTATGTTTGCATATGGTAATTATGCATGTTTCAAAAAGAAGTTTTTGTGCATATGGTTTAGTATGGAAAGCAAGTTGTACAAACTTATAGGGAAATTGTTTTGGCTTAATTAAGCATGTTTTATTTAAATATTTTAGAATGGTGAGTTTGACTTGTTTTAATACGGGTTTCTAATAAGGTTTTAATTTCAAGGATGCATTGGCGTTTTAACCGTTTTGAACGCACTCACTAGGCATTATATGCGTATGCTATCTTTTCTTCCGTCAATGCATTGTATTAAGCGAGTGCAGGGTTGTGGTTCGAGTCAATGAGTGATTCCAAAACAAGCGTTCTAAAGAGTATATTTTATGGTGTTATCATTATTTGTAATAAGGAAATGTGGGCTAATCATAGGGATGTTATTTTTATACAATGTATTATTATTTGGTTTGGGATTCTATTATGTTGGATGATGGCGTTAATTGATGTGTATGATGTTGATTACATTTTAGTGCCAAGTACATTTGATGGTTATGATTTAATGTTTTAAAATAGTCTAATACTATTGACTGGATGGATTGCTTGTATTCTAAGTGTACATATGATCATATGCTTTTAGTTTTGCTGAATCTATAGCCTACGTTTGAGGTCTCGACCATTTAGTGCTTATCGGATAATGCTTTAAATTATTAGGAAGCTTGCCTCTAAATTACTTGTATGATTATGAATTGTGTTGAATAATTAACATGTGATTAATTGAGCTTACTTGTTTATTGATGGTATAATATTAGAAGCACGTCAAGGTTGTTTGTATGTAATTTGAGTATGTTTAGTTAATGTGTTTTACCAAGTTTAAATTCTTTGCATTTTGGTCATTGTATGTTCATGCACTAATTAAATGAGTAATTGATGTTCGATTGGCCTGAGATTTCGCAAGCATGCTTATAATGTAGCTAATTACAGTACGATGCTTTCGAAAATGTGTTAATCCTTGTATTTTGACAGTTTTATGTTTTAGTCCTTAATTTCGTATTTTGTTAAATTTGATGCCTAATTGTGAACCTTTGAGTTTAAAATCGACATGCTAGCATAAAATATAATTAATTAAATATTAGTAACTTGAAACTCATATAAGTCCCTGTAATTATTTGGATTTTCATTTTGGTCCCTAAAATACTTGTGTTTGTAATTGGGTGCCTTATCGATGTTTGTTTCGAATGAAAATTGAACCGCTGCTTGAATGCACATTGTAGGTATTAACGATGCATCTAGATAAGATAAAAGAAAAAAAATGGATCTAGTTTTGAGTAAGTTAGTTTGGGTTTGCTTTTACAAACCCAATGTGATCTTCTTGGTTCGGGTTTAACAACTAGACCGGGTCAATAGGGTTACATATGTTTATATTCCCAACATAAATATAAAAAACTGAACTCATACAATATGAGAAGTGAATGAACATCTTTAATCACTCGACCAATTAAAGAATCTCAATGATATTTATTATGATTTGTTGGAAGTAATCAACCATTGTGAACATTGATGCATGTATCTGACTTCTCTTATCAAAATCAAACATAGTATTCAATTTTCTTTTGGAATACACAACAAACTCTAATTCACACAAATAATTAACGAAAAGATTGTGGACATTTATTGTTTCCGATACAAATAATGGCATTATAAATAGGGATGTTAATTAGGTGGGGCGATTGAGAATGGTGCTTTTCCCACACTATTCCCGTTAAAAAGTTCATTTTCATCCCTGCCCCGTAACTTGCTGTGAATACAAAATATAAAACCATACTTGTCCCGCAACCCGAAAGACTAAAACTGTAACACCCTCAACCCGAATGTCACATTTGGGCCTTAAGCCCAACCTATTACCATAAAATTCCTTAACTTGGTTTAGCCCAAATAAAATAATTTCTGAAAACATTTAAAGCCAACAATTGAAATATATATATATGATTACAACGTTACAAATGAGCTCTAATTTAATTTAAAACACTTGAACATTTGATTTGATTAATACAATTTCAAAAATAAGGATTATAGACTCTATCTCGTATGACCTTATGAATTCACAACCCATTAAACACAAGTACCATACTCTGAAAACCACCACGTGCTGGAATCTCATATTGATAGTGCTTATCGATCCCACGATCCAATGATCAACCTATGCACGAAAACAATGATTTCGAACGTTGAGCTTACAATGTTCAGTGGTACACATCTACTCTACTTTACTTCATGCTAATCATAAACATAAGCATGCAAGTTAGTATGAGCAATAATGAGAGATAAATAAACACGTGGCACTACAACTAGTCACATAAACACATGCTCTAATCATAGCAATCATCCCAGCCATACTCGGGATCTCACCAAATCTTTCGAGAAAAAGCATACAAAGTTATACCACAAACATAGAGTGAGGCCCACGTCCACAAAGCATCAGGATCATACACTCTATGGGGTAAGGCCCACGACCACTAAGCATGATCATATACCCATGCTCGGAATCTCTCATCAAGTATCTTCAAATGAGGCCTACGACCATTAAGCATTGGGATCATACATTCGGGAATCTTTAACCATGGTGTTGCAATACACTCTTTCTCACACTGGGTATCCGAACCCCAACAATCAAAGGTGACTCAACCATCTAGGTGTCAATATCAGTACATAGCAGGGACACGTCTACCACACAACATCACACGATCCACCAAGGATCCTTACAATTGCTATTACTATCGAGTCACTCATCATTTACCAAGTTATTAATTATTATAAAAGTGTACATTAATCATCCCCATTAATTATCTCTATTGATCCATATTATCTCATTAACATCCTACGTCAATTTCCATCTATTGATGTATTAGCGTTATCGATTATTCTGTTCAGTGGGTATCGGTCCTCAAACACGAGTATTGATACGATACCATCGGGTACCGATACTCACACGCATACCAATATTGCTTACTGGAAATCCTAGATTTCCTCAAGTACCGATACGGGTTGACCCGTATCGATATGACCCCCAATCACGTATCGGTACCGCTAAAGCTCGTACTGATATACTATTCACGAGTTTGTACCGTTTCCTTGAATTATGATATTACAATGCTTATTCGATCCCTAAAGCTTATGAAAATCATTAGGGTTGGTTTACTAACGCATTAAATCAATTAAAATTAATTACTGACTTTATGACCATTTATTTAAATATTACCATTATTTATCCCTTACACGCTTTCCAGCGAGTACATCAATATCCATACTCTAGTACCCAATCAACACAACACACAATTCAATAGTCATCACATAGATATACGAATATTCGAACAACCCTACATAATCTCCAAAGTCTATACGAGTCAAATCATATTCACAACATCATCATGCCTCACACAGATATCAATCGTATACTATCGGTCTCCAAACATGCATATTCATCGTCTATCTAATTTACAGATATTAACACACAAAGCAATCACATTTATAATGCTCATGAAGTAATATAAGTTCGAGTTGTATTGACTTTAAGCGATTATCAATAAATCCTTACTCGAGCTCTTCAAACGTTTCTCTTGATCCGATATTCGAGCCTGAACAATCCTCATAATTATACGAATACCACAATATTAGTTAACTTCATTCACTAACTAATCTACTATGTCAAACGCGTAAAAACAGATTACCAGATTCAAATTTGGCGAAGCGAACTGTGCCAACAAACTCAGAACGTCGAGAAACCCCTGGTAGGGTCCCCCAAAAGAGTCAACAGCTCGGTCAACGCGATCAACGGCTCAGTCAGCAGTTCGGCTCAAAGTCAACGCGGCTCAACTCTAACTTGGCTCATTTTAGATGGCTTCAACTTCCCAGGACGAAGCCTACTCACGGCCAGTGGCACGTACAACGGCCTCCAGCCGCGGACGACGACCAAACTTCATCGGCCGTCTATTCTCAAGCTGTTAAACACGATGGTGGCATATGTTTCTCAATTCGAGCACTCTAACTACCCCAACTCAACAACCCAATTTTTTCTCTCACCCCCTGACAATGGCTCCGATGGCGATGTCGCTGGTACCACTGACTCATCTCGACGAGATAAACACAATGGTGGTGGAGGTGTCGACAACAGACGACCGAATCTCCATATATCAGAGATAAAAATTTGAAGAAGAAGAGAGAAAATGAGAGAAAAAGAAAGATGAAAAGGGGGAAGAGAGAAAGGGATATGAAATCTGATTTTTTTCTCTCCCTTTTTCACCACTTTTATCCAAATATCCTCTTCAAAAACATCACGGTGAAATCGCATCTTAAGCCCCCAACCTCTTATCTTTTCACAAAATGATCATTACTCATCTTTAAATTAAATCCTTAACTTTAAAATATCAAACTCAAATTTTAGATCCAAAACCCAACTCAATTTTCGGGTTGTTACAAAAATCGTCTTCGCCCCACCATCCACGTGAGTCCTGAGACCCACCTAATCCCTCTTTACCCGCTTCGTAAAATATATTTTTAAGTATTAATTAAATAAATATAAGCCAAATTTATTATAAAAAAGTACAAAATACATGTCATTCGGACTCCCACCATATGTGATATTATTTCAATTGTCACCCTAAAAAGAAGGCTTGAGGACAACACTAAAGGGAAAAAATCAAGAAACCTAATATATGTATGTTGAACTTTTCATCAATATTCTAAGACAAGTCAATATGAAGTATCTTAAATTTGACAATGATCTGAACTGATATTTTGAAAATATTTATATATTTAATCTGATCAATCTCAAACCCAATTATATATATTGAATTCTTTATAAAAATCACAAGTCAAGTCAATATACTACAACAAAACAGGTTTTCAACGGCATTATTTAGCCCTATAGCAATCCAAGCGCTAGAAAGAGTACCGCTAAATTAAATGCCGCAACAATTAGCGGCGTTTATTTGACAAACACCACTAAAGTACGTGTCTGTAGCGGCGTTTCTTCAAAAATGCCACCATATATCAGTCTATCACGACATTTATTCATAAAATGTCACTACATGTACAAATTAGCAGTGTTTACTCAAAAACCGCCGCTAGAAACCTATTTTGCTGTAGTGATATGAATTGACTTATATTTGACTATGATCAAAACTGATATTTTTAAAAATATTTATATATTTAATTTGATCAAATTCAAACCACAATTATATTTTTAATAATATTTATAATAACATGTTATAAGATCTATTGTGGTGGATAGGGATGATGCGTGGCTGGGTAGGGATGGAGATGTTACAAAGTCATATTCATATCTGCCCCACCACCCACAACGAATCTAATTTTTATTTTCATCTCCCACAACCCGTAAAATATGTAGCCATCCCTACCTAATTAGATGCGAAGGGCGAATCCCTACAAAAACCTCCCCAATAACATCCCTAATTACAAACTATTAAATAGAGAAGACAGAGATTACAAAAACAATGATTCTCAATCAAACCCCAGTACACCCAAAAAAAACGAATGGTAAAAAGTTATTACCACAGTAAAAATAAAGAAAAAAATGTAAAAAGCAATGATTTACTGACATTTACCAAGGGTGACAATTTCATTACCGGTTGCCACTGCTCTACCGATATCACCCAACCTGACGTCAGAACACGTAAACACCACCCTGTCCGCCACTCTGCCCCGATCACTCGCCACCGGATTCTTCAAACTCCCCCATCGACACCGCCCTTCATCGCCAACTTCCAACACCACCAATTCCCCTGGTTCTCCAGGATTATGTATATAGAAAAAATCAGCAATTGAACTTACTCTTATTGAACTGAAGCTTGTTCCCTCTCCTTTCAGCTTCTCCACCAAATCCTCCGGCATCGTCCCGATTTCGTTATTAGACTCAAAGAACTCGCCGCTTAATTCCCAGACTTTTACTTCGTTTAAATCCTCGGGATCTCCGAGCAGCCCCAGCATAATCAATCTGTTCCCGTGAAATGCTATCACCGAAAAGTAAATGTTCGGATCAGGGCGGAGATCGTAGGGTCCATACCAGATCTTCGAATCGGGATTGAAAGAGTGGGTCACGCCGGATTTCTGCTCCATCATGAAAATAGTTTTGGTATTAGCGGCGACGGAAAGCCACGTTGCGGTTGCTGAGTCCTTTAGAGTAGCAGGCATGGACTCGGTCCTTTCCCACGTACGAGTGCTAATGTCGTAGAGTTCGACCGCCAAAGGGTCGTCCTCGAAGTCACATGCTCCGCCGGCGACGACGATGTGTTGACCAACGACGGCGACGATGGGATCGATGCGCCAGACAGAGGGTGGGTTCACGTGGTGCCACGTCAAACGGAGAGGGTCGATGGAGAAGGAGAACTCGGAAGCGTTCAGGACGTAGAGGATCGTGGAGCTTGAGGAACGCAGGGCTGAAACGTGTTCGTAGGGAATCTTTTGGTTGATTCGGATCCAGAGGTCGGAGCGGGGATCGTAAGCGAAGGCGGCGGCGGTTCGTGGGCGGCGGATGCTCTGAGTGTGGACCAGGAGCCATGGTTTGGGCTTGTTGAAGCGGCGAAGGGAGGAGAAGACGGCGGCGTTCCAGGTCTTGGAGACGAAGCAGGCTGGGAGGAGGAGGTGGAGGGGAATGTGAGAGAAAATGGTTTCTAAGACATCTCCATGTATGGCCACTTCCACTTCATTCTGATCTTCTTCAGCCATATTCGAATCATTGGGGGGTTTGCCGTGTTGGGCTGTTATTTAATACAAGTGGACGGTGGATAGAATGATAGAAAAAGTCCATTTCTAAATTGTTGCCCATTTTCTATTTTTTTATAATTTTTTTATTATTAAAATTAGTTCATGCACATGTGGTAAAAATAAAAAAAAATTAATAAGTGTTTTAATTTTAGATTTTAGAGAATTTGTTTAGGATTTAAGTGTATGTGTTTTGAATTTAGGGGTGTGGTTATAAATTAGAGTTTATGGTTAAAGTTTAAGGTTTATAGGTTAAAACATAAATCCATAATCATATTACCCTAAAACCTAAACTCTAACATATAAACACTAAATTCTAACCATAAACCCTATATTCTAAACACCTACACTTAAAACACATAACCATAAACCCTAAGTCGAGCCCCTAAACCCTAAAACTAAGACACTTGTGGAATGCATGGTATACTTTCACATAATATATTTAGGTCGATGGAGTATAACTTAATTAATATTGTCATTGGTATGATATGCAGGAGGTCACGAGATCAAATATGCTTAAACATTCAATATTCTAATATTCATGTATAAGGAAGAGTTGAGTAATTTAGACATTGTACACTTAATGTTCAAAAAGTATAATAATAGATTTAATTGTAATATAAACTTATATGTTATGTGGTCTTAATTTAAAATTTTTAATAAATAATATTTATAAAACTTATCAATTTAATTGATGATATGTATTATCATCTTAAGCGAAAGTTAAGAAAATATGAAAGGGTTAGAGGGGATTAAATCTGAAACCTAGGTATGAGAAACACTTAATCATTAGGCTAAGTTATGTGATAGTTATACAGTAGAAAAAATATAATATCGAACCTAATGAGTTGCTGCAGTCGAAAAGAGGATGAAGTTGATCCTAAAAAATTTAAGTTTGAGCTTCTATATATGTAAGTTGTGTGTACATTATTAAATAGTTAAAAAAATATGATCATATATCATCAGTAGCGAATCTAAGGGTAAGTTTACCACATGGGCATGAACTAATTTTAATAATAAAAAATTTATAAAAAATAGAAAATGGGCTGTTATTTAATACGTCACGTTAGTGCATTTAAAAACCACATCAATTATAGACATTTGACTCATTTATAAGTTAACGTGGTTTAAATTAGTTTTTAAAATCTTTAAAATATGATAATATAAATAAGATTATAGTCTTACTAATTAAATAATGTACATTGTCTATCCAATTCATATTCCCAATATTTGCCCTTTATCTCTTCCCTGACTTTATCATCTATATTTAATATTTTGAATTGCATGCCTTATAAATTGGTCCCCAGTCCCCAATGGTCCCCCCCCCCCCTGCAGCATGCCTTAAATTGAAGGGTTGCAGTTCTAAGTTACTTTGACATTTTTTATTCCATTTTACATTTTAATTTCAAAACTTCAAAGGTTCTACACATTAATTAATGTTATTTTTTAATAATTTTAAAATGATTACAAGATAATAGAGTAATTCCTCACATATTGTGTTTAGAAAAACATTCCATCATCTATTGTACTTAATTTCTTTTAGGTCTATGGTAATTCCAATCATATCAATAGAGTAACCAATAGGTTTGGTTAGAGTGACATGAATACTGGCATGGAGTCAGCACGAATACAAGTTGGTTTCTCCTTTATTTTGCCTGAAGCCGGTAAGAATACATGGTGACTTCACTTTTTTTGTTGATGTCGGCAGGAATACATGACGACTTTATCTTTTTTGCTGAAGTCAACAAAAATACATCTACTGTAACAAGTATAATAGATTACAAAATAAAAATGAAAGTGCAATAGATCATGAAATATTTTTTCAGCAACAATATCCAAAAAATTTAGCTGGTAGTGAGTATATGTTCATACTTTTTATTTAATTCTTTGACACGACACACTTTGCTGACAAAACTATTCCAACTCGAGTATCTTAAGATAGACATCATCATCTTTTCCATTAGAACGACTCGTTGGTTCAATTGATACTATTTTTTTTATCTCACGTGCAATTATACAAATAATTATTCTTATCAGCTAATAAAATATATTTTATATTAAAAGCTGCATTTAATATTTTAATAAAATATTATTTAATTATTTTTATGTTATCAGATCTGATATAAACCACGACCATAAATATTCTACCAACAAATCATATGATATTAATTTTTATGTCTCATTAAATTGTGTCATAAAATTTAATTTTTTTAAGAATAGAATTATTATTTTAATTATTTTATAACATATTTTTCGCACACTTTTTTTTATTTAAACTTAAGTGAAAAAGTCAACAAAGACTAATTATTTTAGTTATTTTTAATTGAAGTCTTGTAGATAAATTTAATTTTTAAAAAAATTAGTTTAACTCCACATTATAATTTGATATTTATAAGGGTAAAATTTTGATATACAGGCTTGTGTAAATAATTTTACACAAGCTTGTGTATTTATACTATAAAAACTCAAATCTTAAATTCTTAACCCTAACCCTACAAAATTAAACCCTAAACCTTAAGCCCTATACACAGGGCCGTTCCTGAGATTTTAGTGGCCCCAAGGCGAACTTAAAAATTGGGCCCTAAATTAGGGATTTAAATTGCGGTTGCGATCGTATATTCGGTCATGTTGCGTTTATCACGGTTGCAGACATAACGAATGTTATTTCTATCATTTTGGGTATCGCAGTTGTGAACATTTTTAATAACATATGCTATTGTGGATATAACGGTTGCATGTATTGTGGTTTTGGATGGTGTCTCTACAGCTATATAACGATCTCTGTTGCGGTTACATACCCCTATTTAAATACATGCCTATAATATCAAGTATTGAAAAAGAAAATTTAAGAGTACGTCTATGATAATAAGTATTGAAAAAAATAAATTTTAAGAGTATGTTCATAATAATAAATAGTAGAAAAAATAGGTCTCTAATAATAAATATTAAAAAAATAATTTTAATATTTTTTATTATTAGCATACTCTTAAAAATTAAATTATTTTTAATACTTATTATTAGGGGTCCGATTCTCCCCTAATATTTATTAATATGAGCATACTCTTACGATTTAATTTTTTTAATACTTGTTATTGGGGCCCTCAAAACTTATCAAGCTATATATATGTGTGCGTGTGTGTGCGTCGTTCATCACTGGGTTCTTTTTTTTCATCCACCCGTAAAAACTAAAACTACACTTTTAACTTTTTTGGGCGTGGGCCCTGGGCAGTGTAGGGGCCTTGGGCGGGCGCCCTTATTGCCCTGGCCCAGGGACGGCCCTGCCTATTCACTAAATTCTAAATATTAACCTTAAATTCTAAATCATACAACCTAAACCTCTAAACTTTAAACCCTAAACTAAAATCCTAACCCCTAAAACTAAAAGGCACGTGTAAACTAAAGTTTACACGGCATGTGTATCAAAGTTTTTTCCTTATAATAATGGGATCATTCGAGAGTTCATAGTTAATTTTTTTTTTGAAGAGTTTAAGAATATGGTTTATTTTTAAAATAAATGGGTAAACTATAAAAATAGTCATCAAATCTTTAGGATACTTATATTTTGGTCATCAAACTTTTAAAATTTGTAATACAACCACTGAATTTTTAATTTGCTTTCATTAGTCATTGTCTTCAACTGCTGTTTAAGAATAGTTAATGTGCCATGTTAAAGTTTTCTTCTCCTAAAGAAAACCCTAAACTCTTATTCCAAATCAACCATCTCCACCTTTCACCATTCTAAAGTTTTTCATGTCGAAAAGATCATCAAACCACTTCTCTTCTTCTAATGCGATTTTATGATTCATAGCGAGCGAGTATATACTAATAACTCACAAATTTATTACTCTCGAGCAGAGACAGCCATTTTAGTGGATGGGAGGGGATTCATTCCCAAAATTTGTTGGTATAATAGCATTTTAGGTCCTTTTAAGTTTAAACATTAGTCAAATAAGGCATTCACTTCTCCCGATTTTTAAATTTAAAGGCTTAATGACTTTTGGAAGGTGAAGAAGGAAAATGTTCTGATAAAAGAGAAAAACAACACAATCTTTCGATCCATGTCTGTAACCAACAATAAATCCTTTGATGCATGTTTTTTTCTACCACACATCACAAATTTCCTCCCATTGAATATTAGATTAAAATTCCATACTTAAAACTACATATAATTCATGCACCATCAATGGAAATTATTTAAATTTAATTTTGAAATTATTTGACGATTATCATCGTCGAATTATACGTCCCGATATGTTTAACAGGTTCTTCGTGTTCATGCAATAAATATACATCCTTTTAATGCATAAAATATATTGAACTGTGAGATTTTTGGTAATTAAGCCGTTCTCTATGTTAAAAGTGATATCTTACGTGGGTTGAATTCTGAGTAATGCATGTTGTAATCACTCATTTTTATCTGGTTTGTGATTATCACATTAATATATTAGTTTAATAATTAATACATTGCATGTATACATATTATATTATGTACGTGTGATTAGAATATGTAATATATATGTGTGATTAATGTGTGAATGCATGCATACTATACGTATTAGCAATTATCATGGGGTGTGTGTCGTATGTATGTATGCATGTTATGTACGATTTAATTGTTTGTACGTATGAATGTGTACCACTTTCAAGATTCTCATAACGGTAAGAGAATGAGGTTTGATAATCCATCCGAATCACTGAGGGAAATTCATCGAGCAAGTCTGAAAATATTTGGGGTACTCATTTCAGACATATTTTCTCATTTGGTCGAAGGTTAGCAGCTCACCCCTAGGCCAACAAATATTACACCTGACAAATTTGCCCATAACTTTGACCTGAATAGTGCATATGAGTTTTATGTGGGGGCATTGGAGCATAGCACCGAGAAATCCAGAAGCTGGTTGGCGAGGGAGTCCTAACGCAAGAATTGATCCAGCAAGGAAAAACAAGAGAAGTGGCAAGCCTACACTACATTGAAAGGGCCGGAATGAGTTAGTACTCGGGGGGTAGTCCGAAGATCCCTATGGTTTTCCTATCAGTTCACAAAGAAATTCTCAATGTTTTGAAAAAAACTCTCAAATAGATATTTTTTAATTAATTAATTAAAAATCACATTTCCATTTAGAAAGCATTTTTGCATTATTTGATTCTTTAAACATTTCATTCATTGTTATGAGGTAGTTTTTGATTTTCCATACACATATACACATTTTTTAATGGACATATGTATATATCATTTCTATACCAGGTACTTGAATCTCAAATACAAGAATACATGTGGTTCAAATTCGGAAATCAACTCTAAGTTGCTTATATTTAGAAGAAATTGAAAGTTGTGAGGATATTGCAAATGTGAGTATCCGTTAATTCACTTAGGCCAACAAAGGAACAAAGTGAGTGATTAAACAATGGGTAGTTCTCATTTTAGGAATTTTCCTTCTCAGGCACTTGTCGTTTAAGATCCTTGAATCGAGAATTGACCCTAAACATTTACCCCCTGAAGGCTTTTTCAGGACATATATGAATGGAAGGACGAATGATATTCTTTCACTTTACTCAGAGAAATAGATGAAACCAGATAGATTGGACATGAAGGCCATAGAACTACCAGAGGAAAATGGATGAAGACGAGTTTATGCTCAGAAAGTAAACCAAGCAACATAAGAAATGGAAATCAGAAGGCCGAAGCAATAAAGAGCGAGTACACTGAGTTAAATAGTGTAAGAAGAAGATACATGAAGACTCTACCGTTTGATAGGCACCAGTTTAGAAGAGCTGGGTAGAATTGATTACGTTCAAGCGGGAACAAGCGATAATGTCTGGTATAAATAAAGTTTGATTCGAGAATACATCCACAGAATTGAATAAGAGGAAAGAGACTCTAGGCTGAAAACCCAAAATGGGTAGTCTAAAAAAAGATAGAGAAAAGAAAGAAAAAAAAGAAAGAAAGAGAAAGAAAAAAAACAAAAAAAAAAAACAAAAAAAGAAAAAACACTTCATTGTTTGGGTTTACTAAAAGGTATTCCTAGATAAGAGTGTTTAAAAAAAGAGAAATGAGTATAATTTTTCGGGGCACTCCGCTGTAGTGAAAAGCTTAGAAGGTGGTTGTATGCTCCATCCATCTTTTAAGTCAAAAGTGGAGTAGCTATATGAGTGATATATTCCAATCATGACTATGCCGAGTAACTCGGGGTTCTGTTGTATGCTCCATCATTATCCTCGAGACAAAGGACTATGATGAGTTGAATTCCCTTACAAGAAAAAAAAGAAGAAGAAGAAAGAAAAAAAGAAAAAGAAAGAGAGAAAAAAGAAAAAAGACAAAAGGAATAAAAAGAAAATACTGTATATACTTCACACACAGATCAAACAATACAAGATCAAGACTTCAACTATAAGAAATGAGCAAGAGATACATAAAGAATCCACAATTTTGAAGATTTGTATAGAAGCTTGAATTGAAGCCAAGTCAAGACAAGTCAGCTCAAAGATTGCCAATTTTGAAAAGGGAAATGACATTTAGGGTGAAAACCCAAAAATGGGCAGCCTAGAGTGATCCCGAAAATGAAGAGAAAAGAGTAGTCTGCATGAGCATGTTGGCATCAATATCCAAAATACATTGATCTGAAGATACAGAAGAATGAAGTGAACTCTAGGGTGAAAACCCAAAGGTGGGCAGTCTAGAGCAATCCAAAAAAAGAGAGAGAAAATAAAGAAAAAAGAAAAAATAAGAAGAAAGAAAGAAAGAGGAACATTTCATCTGGGCATACCAATCACAAGAACTCCCAGAAATGTACATAATCCTTCATTCAAGGAACTTTGGAGGATCAATCATTTTTTTACGGAAAACAAGCATCAATACACAGCCAGAATGCAAGACGGACCAAAAGAAAGAGAGTGGGGGAATGAACTCTCGGGTGAAAACCCAAAAAATGGGCAGTCTAGAGTGATCCCGAAAAAGAAAAAAAAAGAATACTCCATGTGAGCATATCCAGATCATATGAGCATAGAGATATGGCTTCGTCTAACCATGAACCAAAGGCCTACATTACAAGCCTTCAAAGACCATTCTGATCATCCATAGATATCCAAGTTGAATGAGAATGTCTTCAGATTTCATTCTGCCTATAAGGGTTAACCTTGCTTTAAGAAACATCAAACTTCGAAGTGCTTGATTGACACCCAAATGAGAGAAGAATGAGGCATAGTGAGTTAGTGAGATTAAGAGAGCCACCTGAAATGGGTTAGAAATTAGGTATGAGATTGTGCATCTTGAAAGCCTAATAGACTAGAAGAAACTATACATTTGCGTATATCTCCACAATAGTCAAGATCTTCTAAATATGCGCTTCATTAGAGTTGATCTCTGGCAATTTGAAGCAGATGTACTATGGATTTTGATATTTTGGGGGCAAACATGTTTTAAAAGGTTTGGCATTTTTCTCCCAAAGTTTTGATGTTTACCATTTCCCCCAAACATTAATTTTTAAAATATTTGGCAATATAATTCGAATTTTGTTTACCATTCTCCAAACATTAGTTTTTAAAAATGTTTGGATTTTTTTAAAAAAAGAAAAAAAGATGTTTACCATTTGTTCCAAACAATGTTTTTAAAATGTTTGGTATTCCCTCCAAATTGTGATTTTCAAAATGACTGTTATCTTTTCAAACAATCATTTTTTGTATTGAAATATACACAAGTAAATTGCCTTTTGCATTACTTTAAAAATGAATGATGATGAGATTTAAAGCATAGGGACCGAGAGTTAGTTCCCGTCGAAATGCTATGAGAAGATCAAGGATGAGCTCAGGGGATGGAAGCATTTTTGCTCACCCTAGTGACTAGAAATAGATCAAGACTCTGTATGGTAGGTCAGGAAATTTGAAGCAGTAGAGCCCGTGATTGAATGGGGCAACGCCAAGCGAAGAATATGACAAAGGTTTTTATAAGAATAATATGAGGACCAGAAGATCATTTATGAAGACGGGTGATAGCCCTGAAGACAAAAAAACCTTCCGTACGAAAGATTTGTAAGCGTTTTAATTCAGATTCGAAGTGATTGATCAAATGAGGATTTAAGAGCATACAGTGAAGAAGTAAAGAGATGAATAAATATGAGGAATGACCTTTTAGGGTGTAAGACTTTAGAACAGAAAAATATTGAAAGAAAAAAAACGAAAAGAAAAAGAGAGAGAAGAGAGTGAAAAATAAACAAAGAGAAAAAAGAAAAGTAGAAAAAGAAGAAGAAGAAGACGAAGAAGAAAAAGAAAAATAAAGCATTACATTGCATGCATCACATAGATAGAGGCATGTCAATTTTTGTTTGTTTTAGATAGGTATTTGAAGAATTATCAAAGAACTTTAAGAAGTAGATTTTATTAAAGAAAGAAAGATTTCGGCAGCTATAGTAGCGTGAGACCAGATGACGGTAGCCATAGTAGCGTAAAGCCAGATATTAAGTCATTCGAGCCATCAATAAGACCTTCGGGCATGATGATAAATCCTTCGGGCCACCAGTAAGTCTTTCGAGCATGGTGATAAGTCCTTCGGGCCATCAATAAGACCTTCAGGCATGATGCAGCAGCCATAGTAGCGTGAGGCCATATGGCGGTAGCCATAGTAGCGTAAGGCCAGGTGACGGTAGCCATAGTAGCTTAAAGCCAGATATTAAGTCCTTTAGGCCATCAGTAAGACCTTCGGGCATGATGATAAGTCCTTCGGGCCACCAGTAATTCTTTCGAGCATGGTGATAAGTCATTCGGGCCATCTATAAGTCCTTCAGGCATGATGCGGCAACCATAGTAGTGTGAGGCCAGATGACGGTAGCCATAGTAGCGTGAAGCCAGATATTAAGTCCTTCAGGCCAGCAGTAAGCCCTTCGGGCATGATGATAAGTCCTTCAGGCCACCGGTAAGTCTTTCGTGCATGGTGATAAGTCTTTCGGGCCATCAATATGTCCTTCGAGCATAATGTAGCAGCCATAGTAGCGTGAGGCCAGATGACGATAGCCATAGTAGCGTGAAGCCAAATATTAAGTCTTTTAGGCCAGCAATAAGCCCTTCGGGCATGATGATAAGTCATTCGGGCCACCGATAAGTCTTTCGTGCATGGTGATAAGTCCTTCGGGCATGATGCGGCAGCCATAGTAGTGTGAGGCCAGATGACGGTAGCCATAGTAGCGTGAAGCCAGATATTAAGTCCTTCAGGCCATCAATAAGTCCTTCGGGCATGATGATAAATCCTTCGAGCCACCAGTAAGTCTTTCGAGCATGGTGATAAGTCCTTCAGGCCATCAATAAGTCTCTTGGGCATGATGTGGCAGCCTTAGTAGCGTGAGTACAGAAAGATCGGTAGCCATTTTTGGCGTGAACCCCCAAATTTGAAGAAAGATCTCGGCAGCCTTAGTAGCGTGAGTCCAGAAAGTTCGGTAGCCAGTTTGGCGTGAACCTCTCATTTGAAGATAAAGGTTCTATATAGGAATGGCCTACATTTTCGATCCCTCATAGTGAAAGGTTCTATGTAGGAAGAACCCGTAACTCTAAGATTTCAGAAGCTAAAAGTTCTATATAGAAAGGACTCGCGTCTCCAAGGTTTGAAGGCTAGCAGTTCTATATAGGAAGAACTCCCAGTCGGAAGAATCCATTCCGTGACGTAGGAGGTTTTATATAAGAAAAACTCGTCGCGTTAAAGGTGAAGAGTTCTATATAGGAAGGACTCCAAGCTTTACCGTCTCAGAGTGAAAAGTTCTATATAGGAGGGACTCATAACTCGAGACTTCAGAGTGAAAGGTTCTATATAGGAAGAACCCTAACTCCAGGATTTCAAGGTGAAAAGTTCTATATAGGAAGAACTTTTAGTCCGAAGGATCCACCTAAGAAAGCAAAAGGTTCTATATAGGAAGAGCTTGTAGCTCTAAGATCGGAAGGTAAAGAAGTTCTATATAGGAAGAACTTACGAACCTGAAGATTCAGCTAAGGAAAAACAGAGAGTTCTAGAAGAACACAGGATTCCGAAGCTACAAATAGGGAAGTTGGATAAAAATGAGTTCTTATGATCTTTGCTTTGTTCCTGTTCCACAAGAACAAGCAAAGAGGGAAAACTGTAATCACTCATTTTTATCTGTTTTGTGATTATCACATTAATATATTAGTTTAATAATTAATACATTGAATGTATACATATTATATTATATTATATTATATTATATTATATTATATTATATTATATTATATTATATTATATTATATTATATTATATTATATTATATTATATTATATTATATTATATTATATTATATTATATTATATTATATTATATTATATTATATTATATTATATTATATTATATTATATTATATTATATTATATTATATTATATTATATTATGTACCTGTGATTAGTATATGTAATATATATATGTGATTAACGTGTTAATGCATGCATACTATACGCATTAACAATTATCATGGGGTGTGTCTCGTATGTATGTATATATGTATGCATGTTATGTACGATTTAATTGTTTGTATGTATGAATGTGTGTTATATATGAGTGTGTTAATATTGTATATGTATGTCCATATTAATGCTTGCGTGTGTATGTGTATATGTATGGTTACCGGTATTATTATTATTATTATTATTATTATTATTATTATTATTATTATTTAAAATGAAATCCAAAAAAATTTTATTAATTAAAACCCAAAAGTTAACAGTCCAAGTCCACATACAAATTTTTAAAACCCAAAAAAATGTTATATTGGGCCCAACTTGGCCAATCCCTAATCTAAATAAAAATCCTAATCCATATCTGAACCCTAATCCCTTTTATTGTATTTGCAGCCGCATGAGGGCCGTTGGATCAGATCTAGATCCAACGGCCATGATTGAAGCTCGAGGACTTCTCATCTGCCGCGTGAAGCCCACACACGGGCTATTGGATTCCCCACTCGCGCGTGTGATGCACGTGCAAGGCCGGTCATATTCTCCATGCCACGTGGCAAGATCTCGTGCAGATCATCCTTCTCCAGATGGTATCCTGGCCGTCCAATCAATGTAAGATCTTAGCCGTTAGATCAGATCTGATCTAACAGCCAGGATCAGTTTGGCCAAACGGTCACCACCTCCATGCCTCCACCATGCCGCTGTACCAACCATCAGACGTGCAAGAGAGATAGAAAAATGGATTATTGGTACCAAATCATACAAAGATATGTATTTTATATTTTTTTTTCTACCAAAACAAATCAGAGAACTCAGATATATGTATCCAAAAAAATCTGTAAACAATTAGTTATCAGTTTTCTAGTGGAGAGAAATAACAAAAAAATACAAAAGTTTCCAAGGGTAATATTCTCTCTTCCTTTCTTGCATGTCTTTTAAACAAAAAAATAACAAAAAAAAAAAAAAACAACAAATAAGGGTTCAAAGTTTACCCCTCCGCCGTGATGACCGTCGTCCGACGACAAGCCTTTCAGTTGTCTTCCGAGCTATGAAGGGTGAGTCGGACGATCGTTTTCAAAGGGTTTGTTTTAAAACGGTTTTGATCTTAAAAAAGAGGGGTTTGTGGTTCATATTTTTCGAAACGAGGTTTTTTGGCCCTTTAAATCAAGAAAGGGGTTCTGTTTTAGGGGTATATTGGCGGTGGTAGGTGACGGCTGGTAGCGTTTGGCAGTGACCGGAGTAGCAGGACCACCGCTAGTTTCTGGAAATAGCGGCGGCAAAGGGGGGAGGTTTTGGTTTTTGGGCTGCGGTTTTCTGGAAACAGAGAGAAGGGGGGAATATTATTAGGGGTAAAAAAATGGGAAAACTTTGATTTTTGGCCGGTTAAATGTGTTTTATAGGGTTTTAATTTTGTTTTAATGGTAAAATCACGTATTAAGGACCTCTCTCCTTCATGATTTTTCAAATCAAGCCTGCCCCTTGGTAGAATTACATCCCCAATCCCTCTCTTTTTTTTTCGAAATATTTCGATTAAGCCCCTAAATTAAACTGATTCAGTTTTTAAACGGTAAAATTGCACGTTTAATCACTCTGCATTTTTGAAATTTTCATTTTAAGTGTGTCTGAAATGCCCCGGTTTTAGGGCTTAGCGGTTTAGAGGGTTTATTTGACGGTTCGGTGGACCGGAGTAGAGATTCGAGTCAGTTTCGGGATCATATATTTTTGGTGTTGGAAAAATCATGGAAAATGCTTAAAAATCATTATTAATTATGTATTTAATAATGGTGGAATCAATTTTGAAAAATGAGTTTTGGAAGATGGACATTTTGGTTAGTGACCAAAATGAAAATTTTGAAAACTGTGATTTTCTAGTGACTAAAACGAAAAGGGTCAAATACTTAGAATCTTTAAGGAGCTATTTTACCAATTGGTTTCTGATGATTTCTCCCTTGATTTAACTGATTTTAACATGTGATTTAATTAATAATTAAAGAGGATTTTGTTAAAAAGTTAGTTATCTTTTCTAAAACAAAAATCACGTCATTTTCTCTTAACTTTTTCCTCTCCATTTTCTCCTTAGCCAAACACTCAGATTTCATCAAATTTCCAGAGGTGAGGTGGTTTTTAACTTGATTTTATTGTTTTAAATTGTTTTATAAAGATTGATTACACAAAATCTTACATTAATCTTGTGTTTTCTTAGCTTTTCACAAATCAATTGAGGGAGAAACTTCACAATAGGGGTAAGGTCCGAGATCTCCTCTATTGTATGGTTCTTTATTGAAATTCCCAAGTATTTGATCCTTGTTTTTGTGTTTCTAATCTGATTTTGATGATTTTCTAATGATTTAATGAGTTCTTTGAGGAAAATGAGTTGATTCGCGAATTGGATCTGATTTCCAGTAAGTAATGGTGATTTGATTTATATTTTGGATGATTAATAATGTTGATAAGTGATTTTTATCAATGGAATCCTGAAACTTAAGAATCTCTATTTGTTTAGGTTGTTAGTTTTGAGGTTTTGTGGTGTTTTTGGGGTTGTAAGGTTGCTGGAAGTAGTAGCTTGTTTTGGATCTGTTTTTAGATCTAGATCTGATCCAACGGCCCTCATGCGGCTGCAAATACAATAAAAGGGATTAGGGTTCAGATATGGATTAGGATTTTATTTTGATTAGGGCTTGGCCAAGTTGGGCCCAATATAACATTTTTTTGGGTTTTAAAAATTTGTATGTGGACTTGTACTGTTAACTTTTTTTTTCGAAATATTTCGATTAAGCCCCTAATTAAACTGATTCGATTTTCAAACGGTAAAATTACACGCTTAATCACTCCGCGTTTTTGAAATTTTCATTTTAAGCGTGCCACATGGGTATATTACAATGTTAATCCCTTAAAGTTTTGTCCAGCTTGCAATTCTGTCCCCGAAATGATTTTTATTGCTTTTGATTTCGGTTTTCTGTTTTGTTTTTATTTTATTTCGGTCCTTCATTATGTGTTTTCTTTATTTTATTTTAAATAGATATGTTTTTATGTTTTTGTAGCATTGTTTGTGATGTTCTTCGTGTATATATATTTTTGTTGCCTCATTGTGTCATGTTCATTCATATATTTGTAGGTGCATAATCATATTAATATGTCAATTAGCTCATTTATTCATGTTATATCTATGTTTTAGCATGTTCATTCTTCTTCATATTTTATTTCTATAGGTTTTTAGTATGTTCGCATTACCCATTGGTGTTTTCATGTGCTTTTTATTTATTTCATTTTTTTATGTTTTTTATATAATGTGTTTAGTTCATGATACCATGATTTTGTATTTTTGTTCGTTCATTTATATCTTACATGTTTGATTTATGTTCGTTTTTATATATGTTTTAGTTTAGTTTTCATGGTGTGCTTATATGTGTTATCTTTTTTTACGTTCGCTTTTTTCTTAGGTTACATGTTAGTGTGGAATTTTGTTAATTTTGTTATTACGTTTTTGTATTGTGTATGCATATATTGTGCTACGTATTAAGTTTAGTTTTATGTTCACATGTTGTTTTGTTAATTTAGTATCATTCTATGCCATGTAGGTATCATGCATGTGTTATAGATGTGGTTCATTTAATATGTTCAAGCATGTTAGGATTAATTAATTTAGTTTTGAAAGTATGTTTTTTTTGTTCATGTCCTTTTTTATATTATGATGGGTTATGTTTTTTATTCATGTATTTTATTATTTTTGTTTAATGTTGTAATATTCATTTTTTATGTTTTTATGTTCTTATTACCATGTCAAATGTGAATGTATGTCTTATAATTTTTTTTTAAGATTGCATAACGGATATATTAATTGTCAATGCGGTGCCCTTTTATTCGAGCGTAAACGTGGCCAGTATCAAGCGCAGTGATGGTGGTCTATCGGTTTATTCTCGAATAACAGGGCCCTTAAAATTTAATCGCACTTATAACTAAATTTTAATTTAATCGTCACTTTAGTCTAGAAAGTTTAATATTAATAAAGTGGTAATTATTAAAGTACCAATTTTGGGCGGTGTGTGGGTGTTAATCCATCCCCATCTGTAACCGACTCCCGAACCCAACATTTTAAAAATCTCTGGTTTTATGGTGTCCGACCTACCTTAGTGGCCGGTGGCGACTCCATTTTTTATAAAAATAAATTTTTTTCTAAAAACCCCGCGGAATATATATATAAATACCCGAAAGACCCCCAAATACCCTTAAAACCCGTTTTTTTTTAGCGAAGAAAGAGATCGCTACACATGTGATTTTATATTTTGACATTCCCCATCAGAGATGGAGCATAATGAGGGTGGGGCCTTGGCTCTAACAATTTTGAAATTTTTAAATAGTAAACTTTTTATTTTTATTTTCGAAAATTTTAATTTAGTTTTCTCAAGTTTTTAAAAATTCATATTAAATATTATTCTTTTTTAATATTTTTAATTAAATCTTTTAAAATTTTAATTTAACCCCTTTAATTTTTCGGTTTAATGACAATTTAGGTCCCTGTGAATTTAAATATTTAAATTAAGTATTGTCACTTAATTTTGAGTTTAAATACTTAATAAACCTTGTTACACCCAATTTTTTCGCCTCCGCATGACTCCGAAAGTACCCCTTAGAACCTTCGTATTAGGTAAACTTCGGAGATAGCCTACAACAACAACCACTCTGGAGATAAGGCTTTTCCGAAGGTTAATGTTACTGGAATCCTCAGGTTGCCTTGAGAATAGACGCTGTAAGACACTACAACACTCTGCCCGTATGTCCAAACTATAAAAAGCTAGTACTTAAAAATTGGGCTTATCTTTGTCTACCTATCCATAGGCTGTCACTGGGTCTAGTATCGTATAATCACCAACAATACTAAGGGACTATATACTCACGCCCCCAATAAGAAAGGAAAGAGTCTAAGAGCAAATACAATGCGGCTGGACAAGGCCAAACTAAAAGGGTTTTTCTTCTCTCATCTTCTTCATTCCGACCATTGTATTGACCGCAGTTCTCCGCCCTAGATCTACAGGTGGTGAACCGCCTGAAACTGCCATCAACCACTGTGTTCCTCCTCTCCATCTCCCTTGTTATTCTGCATCAACAAACCCTTATATTTTTAAGTTCAATAATTTGATCTCGCTAATTTGGTCTCTCCAGATATTCGATCCTGGCTTCATTCCGTTGTCTATGATTTTGAAGTTGCTGTCTTTGACAAATTCCATTCTCGAACAGTGGTTTGTGGGGGACAACACATGGGAGCACATGGGGTAAGACAGTGAAACAAGAGAGTAAAATGAAGTGAAAGCAAGGAAGTAGAGAAAATTGGGCAAATAAATGCCAGCATGCATTAAGGATGATGGTAGTGCATGCGACCAAATAACAAGAACAAAGACACAGCAGTGGAAGTGTTACACAGTTGCCATGTTTGACGAAAGACAAAACCTGAGATGCCTATTTTCCTTCTCCATACACTCTTCTAGAAACTTCCCCTCCCCTCCCAAATGGTATAAAAAAGCCTTACACTGAAAACAACACATGAAGAGCTCTAGTGCACTGACCCCTTTGACAAAACTGGCTCTGTTGGAAGCTTTTCATGCCTTGTAATGGCAATGCCAAACGTCAAACACCACACACAAATGTTGAAGTCTTGCTCTTGTTTTTAGCAGGTTAATTCAAACAGTGTGTGAATCACAACGTCGACAACGTTGCTCGGATTACTTTTGTCAGAACATGAATTGGCAAGGAAGTGAATGTGTAATAATTTTGTTTCCTTTTCTTTTTTCTATTAATTTTTAGGAGAGGAAACTGATTTTTTTTATGATTTGTATGGTTCATTGATAGAACAAGTTATGTTGTACAATCTAGAGTAACCTTACATTCCAACATAATATTTTCATGTTTGGTTCATAAGAATTACATTGAGTCGATAACTTTAGGCTTAAGGGGCTTGAAGCACTTGAACTTTTGAAAAAAATTAATTAAGTCTCTAATTTTTTTTGCATTAAATTAAGCCTCAAATCAATAAATTGAATCAATTAAGTCATTTAACTAATTTTAACTATCATTTTTGACAGCTTTTTTTTTGAGATATTGATGCCATTTAACACACTACATTTATGTCATGTGATATTTATAGATTTTTTAAAAATTTATTCTTTTAAAAGTTTTTAGAAGTTTTAGAACTTTTAAATAAGTTTTTAAATAAAATATTTTTTTTTGGAAATGCCATGTGACAATTGACAATACCGTAACACGACACGTTGCATCAACTGATCCAAAAAATGGTTAGATTTAACAACCAACGTTGGTCAAAGGGGTGAGTTGATGAGATTTTAAAGTGTAAGGACTTAACTGGACAAAAAATTTAAGAAATTAATTTATTTTTTCAAAAATTCAAGGGCTTATGATACCTTAAACCATGACTTTATATTCTCAATAACGACAAGATTCGGTAATATAGAGATAATCTCAATACCATAGTAATGTAAGATTACCATGATAATTATCATTTTATGAACTTGTTCATATATTAAGTAAATATATTTAACTTAATACACTAATAAAAACAGATAAAGTTATTAATAGGTTTGAACTTAGAAGACGACATTGTTAAGAGAGATAGCTACAAATTCTAATAAGTGATTGTATAACGAAAGTGAATGATACAAAAAAAATCATGTAACATAGAAAATAATCATATTACTAAGGTAATCTTGAATAAAAATCATTTGCTCCTTTTCGATGTCTCTTTCTATACTCAACACTAAAAGAAATAATCTTAAGTTCTAACCATAAATTCTAAATCTTAAACCCTAAAAATACACCCTACCTCCAATTTCCTAAACCATAATCATAAACATTAACCCTAAACTATAAACTTAATTTTTTAATACGAGGGCATAAATAAGAGCGCCAAAAAATGATAAAAAATTTCTATTTGGTAATCTTACGTTCCAAAAAACAAAAAAGTCATATTCGAGTATAATATTAACCCAAAACTAAATTTTTATATTTAAATATGCTGCAACAACAAAGATCGGCCATACATGAACATCATTTATTGTTCCATGAATGAATGTACTTATTTCTTGGTTAACAACAATAATGAAAGCACAATGTTTAAGGAATTAAGTAGAATAAAGCATCAAACAAAAGAATAGGCAACCCTTGGTAATTAGGGTCTTTGTACAATCTATAAATCCCACCCTCCCATGTAATATCAGAAACCCAAACCATCCAAAAACCTTCTTCCCCACTCTGTGTCTCTATTTTCCCTCACTTTCTTACACACAAAATCTCACAAACAGACAAGAGAAATGTCGACACTGAATCATCTCTTTGATCTCCCTGAGCAGATCTGCTACGTGCAATGTGGCTTCTGCACTACCATTTTACTGGTAAAAAAAGAAATGGATTAATGTATGCAACATGTTTTAAGTGTTTTGATCTCTCTTCAGCTGCTACTAATTTGGGGCTTCAAATTTGCAGGTAAGTGTCCCGTGTAGCAGCCTGTCCATGGTGGTTACAGTGAGATGTGGGCACTGCACAAGCCTTCTTTCAGTCAATATGATGAAAGCTTCGTTTGTCCCATTGCAGCTTCTAGCTTCCCTTGGTCATGATGATGAGGTGTGTGTGTGTGTGTACATATATATATATATACATATAATGGCAGTATATATATGTGCTTATTAATTTATTATGCTCCTCTCAAGCAGCCAAAAGGAGTAGTTTCAGAAGAAGTTGGTGCCCCTAGGAAGACCTCAGACCGGCGCAGCCCGTCGTTGCTGAGCTCTTCCGATAATGGAGATGAAGATATAGTCCGTGTGAATCCCACAGTGAACAAGCGTGCGTTCTTTCTTTCTATCTTTTTCAAACTTCGATTTATACCAGTGGATGCTGTTCATCGCTTACTGAAGTAACTTAATCATACATCAGAATTCTAATACTAGTTTAGTTTAAAATTTTACAGCGCCAGAGAAGAGGCAAAGAGCTCCATCGGCTTATAATCGCTTCATCAAGTAATAAAACTCCATATATATATATAGCAAGCATTTCTTTGACTTTGTAGTTACTAGTTAGTACATTTATCATATATATATAGATTCTTTCATTCTTGGTGGCTGCAGAGAAGAGATCAGGAGACTGAAAGCTCAAAACCCCAACATTCCACACAAAGAAGCCTTCAGCACTGCTGCAAAAAATGCAAGTTTCAGACACCCAAAAGAATCAACAAGAAGACAAACCAATCCTTTCCTGCATATGTTTTCTGATCTACATATATATGTTTATGTCTTATAGATATGTCTTAATATTTCAGTGGGCCCAGTTTCCTCCCATGCACAAGCACAACAAAGGAGGAGAGAGTTGTGAGCAGGAAGAGGGAGAGGCGTCATGGAACTCAGACGCTGCTGAGGTTAATTACTTAGCTTTTCTCTCATCGATTCCTATATGTCTAAAAAGTTTCTGATAGTAATTTAAACGCTTTACAAGTACATCTAGCTAGCGTAAACCGTTTTGGAGCAGTATAAAAGTACTGTACTCTCGAGTTCATGAGCATATATATCAGTACAAACAAGACAAGTTTCAGACACATGCATGCTTAACCTTGTTCATGCCTTAAGAAATCTATGGTAATTAAGCTTACAAAGCAACAGTAATCTACATTAATTATAAAAAAGTTCAAAGGATAGGGATATAGGGTAGTCCTTTTATTGCAGTTCAACTACTAGATGTAAAGGAATTTAATAAGCTAGCCTTTTGGGGACACTTGAAAGTACTGTTGACACTTGGTTAGGTCCATAATGTTTGGGGTAATTTATGCCACAGAAAAGGGTTGCATGACTTTCTGTTGCGACAAAATTTCAGGTTCACATACAAGGCAATGATTTCCGTGAAAGAAAAGCTGCAAGGAGTTCCATTTGGGCCAGATCACCCTTTGAGTGAAGTGAAATGAACAAGTATTGATTTCAAGCCCTTGCTAGCTGTTATGCTGCCACAACAATAACTCTTTTAGGGCTTACTGATACATGCATATATAGTTCTGTTTCAATCTCATTTTCCCCCTTTTGTGGGAGATGCTCTTGGGAATGAAGACTCTTCACTGCAAAACTTCAGTGTTTTTAGAGATTCCTACTTTACTACTGCTACTATAACTACTGCTGATATCTTAGCTGGTACTTCTTCTAAAACCCAAAAATGAAAATTTAACTAGTAGTATTACATGTGTTTAAATCATGCAAAGTGAAGTATTAATGATTATTTGCATATATACCTATGGATTTAGACCCGTTTCTGCAATAATATCAATTGTCATTCAGTGCTTCCAGTACTGTTTCTTCCTTTCAAATCTCGGTCTCCTTTGAATGTACCTTCCTGGGAAATCGAAAACCAAACAACTTATACTTACCATTGCAATCAACACAATGTATATATATATATATATGACAGATCAAACTTATATAGTCTCTCTTTTTCTTTTTAGGGGTGTAAATGAACTGAGCTTGAACGAACAAGACTATGTTCGTGTTCGTTTGTTTATTTTTAAAGGTGTTCATGTTCGTTTAAATTTTTAATATTATGTTTGTGTTCGTTTATTTATTTTTGAACATGTTCATATTCGTTTGTTAAGTGTTTGCGAACGTGTTTATTTATATGTTCAAAAATATTAACTAAATTAACAATAAATAAAATATAAACAACAAAATAAAACTTAGGAGTACATTTCAACATGAACTTATATTACATTCTTAGCAACAACAAAAAATAATATTTAGATACATCCATAAGCATTTTAATCCTATAAACGAGCCTATAAATGAGCTTATAAACGAGCTTATAAACGGGCTTATAAACAAGCGTATAAACGAGCTTGTTCATGAAATAAACGAGCGTGATACACATTTGTTCATGTCCGTTTGTTTATTAAAATGAACATAAAAAATTTGTTAATACTCGTTTGTTTAGCTTAATAAACGAACATAAACGAACCTTACACGAACTGTTCGTCGAACACTCTGTTCATTTACACCCCTATTTCTTTTGTTGCATGTGTATGAATATATGAAAATGGTAAAGATAAGGAAAGTTTAGGGTTGGGATTGTAGGGTATATGTTCAACAGTACACTTACCCATGAAAGGCCTGTAGGAAGAGACAGCATGAACATATGCTCGAAAGAAGTCCATATTCTCCTTTTCTAGCTCTCTCCACACTGCAAAAACACACATTAACATATTAAACGGTGAAATCCCAAACTGTGGGTGATCACCTGTAATTATTTATCACCTGTGATTGTAATGCACGGCCGGATGCTTGCATACTGTGCCAATGCCTTGACGCATTGCTGTTGGTTCATGTGAAGAAGCAAGCATCTCTCTATCAGATGCTGAACCTGCAGAATTTTCCCATTACAAAACCAGAAAAAAAAAACACAGTGCAGGTTATAAAACTATAAAAGTACAACACGAAGAGAGATTTCAGTTCAGTTCAGTTCATTAACCATCCTGATGTAGCTGTGTGGGGGGCAATGAAGACTAGGAACAACATGGACATGGCGGCAGCAGTTGTTGTTACGGTATATCATTTTTTGAACAGAAATGGACAAAAACGAAGACAATGCCAAAGGAAGGAAATAGAAAAGAAGAGAAAATAGAAGTGCAGACAAAGCTGTAAAGGGAAGGGGATATTTAGAAATGATCTAAAGGGCCAAGTGTTTGGGGAGAGCGACTGTTATCCGGATATAATCTGAGTGAAGGGCCAAAAGAGCATAAGAAATCCAATCGGTAGATTCACCTCATCTTTAGCAGATAAGAAGTTTTGGTATTGAAAATAGACCATCATTAACCATGACCGATCGCTGCATGCATTTGTTTCAGGTTTGGTCCCTCTAATGAATGCTGCTCAAGGTTGGATTCTAACCATACAGGGCGAGGGTGTGGCTTTTGTGTAGGAAACATGGGACACGTTTATGGGGTTGGATTGGTGGCACAAATGTAAGGCCAGGGGGGTGTGTGCCTTTGAATTTGGTGTTTTAAACAAGCAATGGCATTTGAGATCCATTATTGGAGTGGGAGCTCAGGAATTTTGTATGAATGGTCAAGATCTGAAAGAATGGTTCAACACTTGTGAGTAACACACAAAGCGAGAAAGGAGTGAGGTGTCTTAATGAGGTCTTTGGAAACTCCGTTGGTCCATAAATCAGCTTGAATAAGATTTATGAAATTCTGAAATTGTAGTGGCTAAGCTAGCTGTTTCGAGAAAAGAAAATTTAAGGTAGATCTTTGTGAGCCCTAAATTTATATATATATATATATATATATATATATATATATATATATATATATATATATATATATACACTGCTTAAGCGCCGGAAAGGAGCCCAAATTATAATTTTTTTCCAGTTTGGTGTTAACGTTTATTCTAGTTTAAATTAGTGTCTAATGTTTCATTTCGTAACTCAAAATAATTTTTTCCGTGATAGACGCTAAAAATTTTCTTTTATCTAATTAAAAAAACACATGCAATATATTTCTGATATTTTTTTATTTTTATTTTTTAAAAATCTAAAAATCTTTAATTTCTCTAAACCTTCAAACCCTAAATCCCAAAATTTCTCCCCTCCCACCACTGATTCAACCACCACCGGCCACCCTTGCCTTCGTTAGACCCCACGATTAAAAATCCCATCATCTTGTCGTCGAAAACTGACAAATGAACCATCGATTGCTCCATCGACGAACATCCAACAACGAAGAAAAAAGATCGGTTGGGCTTCTGATCGACGATTATAGGGTAGAGATGTCGAATGACGAGGTACATTACGCTTGGGTGGTGAACAGTGAACCACCGATGTGTAGGGGATGTCGGACGGTGAAGGAGATACGATTTGAGAGCTTGATTGAAAGAAACTAAAATTTTAGGTTTTTTTAGAAATTCATATTTTTAAAGAACTTCAAAAATTAAATAAATAAATAACCAAACCACATGTCATGTTATAGTTGTATGACAGTATTTTTTTAACACCGTTAACGGAAAAACCTGATTTGGGTTACAAAATGAAATATTAGGCTCTAATTTGGCCCGAAATAAATATTAGACACCAAACTAAAAAAGGGCATAATTTGGACACATGAGGTGACTCTCTTATCTCAATTTGTTTCATTCACAACGTTAGAATTCGAACCTGTGACATTACTTAAAAGATATAATACCTCGTCCCATTAAACTAACTGATTGTTGGTATTACTTCATATATTGACATTAAAATATTTTAGTTTTCGTATAATTAAAGTACACATGACAACAATATAATCTCATTATATATATATATAATCGAAGACCCACCTAATGCATGTTTGTACAATTATTATCAAAATTAATCAATAAAAATATTGGATTGAAAACATGAATGCATTCAACTTAGATTAAAACAAGTCTAGACACGACTCACACACATTAAACCTTAATTTAAAATAAGCATAAATTTAGATCCCTTACTTGGTACGTAAGATATTTCAAAATTTTAACCGTGAGTACTATTTAAAGTCGAAAATTTAAAATCTAAATTTATAACTTTAAAACCTTAAATTATAATTATAAATCCTAATATACTAACGGTCATTAGTGACCGACAATGATGATCAGAGAGAGCTTTAATCAGATTCAAAGATTAAATTAATATTTTATCTAAAGTTTATAGGCTAACGATTGTCAGTAGTGATCGCTTTGGTCAGATTCATAAGTTAATTGATATTTTATCTAAAGTTTATAAGTTAAAATGTTATTTCTATCTAAATTCACAGGAAAAATTAAACCCATTAACTAACGTGTGTCATGTCACTAAAATGACATATTTAACGTCGTAGTGACTAAAACGTTGTAAACTATAGCGTAAAAGATCAAAATTAAAACTTTGGTGAGCAAAATTGAACATTTATGAAACGGAATGACCGTATGAGTACTTTACCCTTATTTTATTTATTTCTTTTCTCCTCTTTCTATCTGTTCGTTTCCCTTTTCTTCGTTCTTTGTTTGCTTTTAGAGGTCAAATAGTCTCAGATCCTGAATGACCGGTTTCTCTATTTGTCATCTTCGCCAAAACGTTACATTCTGAGGTACGTTTTATTTCCCCCCTTTTTACGATGTATTTTTTGTAATTTCCCCTATATATTGTATTTTTTTCTGGGTGATTTAAGATTGGTTTGCAATTGCAGGATCTGGGCTGTTACTGTTGTTGGATTTGATTAGGAAAAACGCTTTCATATCGCAGATTTTTTTTTTTTAAATTGATGTGCTCTCCATGCTTTTGATGATGTTTTGTTTAAATTTATTTTATTTTCCCTTGTTAGGTTATCATTTTAAAAAAAAGTTTTTTTTATTTTCTTGTTATTTTGGGAATTATTACTTTTTTTTCTAATTTTATGTCTCTGGCTTTTCTTTTTGTATTCTGTTTTGATCTTAATATCCTCCTTTCTGGCTTTCCCAGCAATCTATTCCACGCCTTCCTTCTAGCCCAGGCATTACATCCAATTATCCTGTCATTAGCGGCATCAGCTTAGTATAGTATTAAATTGCAGTTGCGGATGTGGTCGCAAAAAATAACTATGATTTTAAATGCTGTTGCAGCTGATTTTTCTCTAAAAAATAACTGTGATTTTAAATGCTGTTGCGGTTTTCGGTGTTGTGGCGATCACCAAAACCATTACGATGCTGTCATTATGTTGTGTTGCGGCTGCAATTTAATACTATGCAGCTTAGGCTAAGCTGTTTCTTTGATGCATTTGTAATTCAATTCCTAAAAAAATTTCTTAATTGTTGATATGAACGGGGTTCATGTATGTTCATATGCTTGAATTTTTGGATACTTAACCATATGGGCATCCTTGTAGTGTCTGATCGAATAGCATAGTATTTCTTATCAATCTATTCAAAGGAAGACAATTACATGATCAATTCGTTCCCTTTCCTGAATATACAGATTAGTAGATATGTATGAGTAGGGTATTGTTGCTGATAAAAAATACACTATCTAATAAATGTGAGTATAATTGGATATTTTATAATGGCGGTGCCGAAGGTGGAAATAGTGAACTCTTATCCTAGTCATTGTACCATATTTCCTGCTTTTAAAATCTATAAGAAGTGGTCATAAAGAGTATGTAGTTTTCTTTTATAATCATATGATTTTATGGTGTCAAAGTAATTGAAATAATATCTTGATGTGATTCGTGTTTAGTAACTTTTGGATGAGCTTGATACAGTTTTCCGTTCGAATTCTCAACAAACTTTTCCATCATATACCAAAGGTTTTCTTATACCTTGCTGCTCTGTAAAATGGGTGTATGTTTTTTATGACAGCAGAAAATATTAAATTGATATTGTTGAGAAGTTTTGTTATTCTATAATAGTGTTAACGGAGGTGGTAGACTGGTAGTTGATTTCATTCATGTTGGATGGTGGCCAGACAATGGATAAAGAACACATGTAGAAGAACTGATATCGTACATGCATTGGTTGAGTGTTTCATCTTTGAGGCTTGAACTGTCAAATGTGCTTCTATTGCCAAGATTGAACTTATTTGGCTGGCCTTAGGACCTTTGATTGGAAATTTTGTTGGATCCGACTGTTATGCATGCATGTTCGAGATTGCTGGAATCTCACTATTATCAACTTGATAATTTGGATTGTAACTGTGTTTTCTTTTTCTTTTTTTCGGGTGCAGGCAAATATTCAGTTGTGGATACTCTTCAGAGAGCTATATATACCAATAATAGTTTAGGTTTTAAAATATGAAAATGCTCGTAGACAACAACAGTAATCTTGTGCTTCCTATTTTCCTGGATAAGAAGGTTGTTTGTTTGGATTTAATTGTATTTCCTTTTCTTGTGCAGGTAAATTCTCAATTTTGGATACTCTTTAGAGAGAGATATAAATCATACTAATATTGTGGGTTTTAATATAGGAAAATGCTAGGGGGAAATGACAGTTATCCTATGCTTCCCATTTGCATGGATGAGAATCGTCTTCAGTATCAGACTAATGCGTCAAATAAGCTGCAGTTATTTAAAAACTGTAAGTTATTTTCTCATTTATAGCAATTGGTATTTGTTTTAATTTCCTCTTTTTTCTTAACTTTTTAATGGATACTGGTTCATTTTTTCTTAAACTTTCAGTGGCTGCTGAGTGTACCATCGATGCAGTGAATTATTTTGGAAATGAGCAGCTCACTCACTCCCGTGGTTCCACCCAATAAAAGAGGTCGGGAAACAGAAGATATTGTAAAGCAGCAAAAGCTACAGATTTCCTCGAATTATAACATTTGTAAAGAGGAAAGCTGACCGTTTCGCTAGCATTCCGAATCCTCATGCTGTATCAACTGGCTTACGGCTATCATATGATGATGATGATGAGCGGAACTCATCCGTGACTTCTGCTGGTGGAAGCATGACACAAGGAACATCAATGATCTTGTCACTCGGTGACAATGTTACAACTGAACTTGATCGTCAGAAAGAAGAATTTGATCAATATATCAAAATGCAAGCATTATTGTAGTATTGCCAACCAAGTAGAATAAAAAATCAGTCACCTCTGTCTGTTCTCTCCGTATCAGGGGTTTCTTAATGAACAGATCAAAACATTTTAACTACCATCAGATCCTCGCCTTTTCTTTCGCGAAGTTTGAACTAGATACACCGCTCTACGGATCATATTCTCTTTTAGATTAAATGATACTTAGAATGGTAGTTCTTAATAACTCATATTTAGGTTGATGCATTTAATTTTTGCCTGGCCCATAGGCACTTCATACTTTCTTTGTTCGCTATGTAAGTCAGATGAATTTTCTCTGTTGGAGTTATCCTTGCTTCTAGGCTCCTAACTTGTTGGGAGGCTCGTACGATCAACCGAGATAGCCAAGAGGGGGTGAATTAGTTTTTAGGTGTTTGAAGTGTAAGCTATAGAAATTAAAAATGAGACACAAGGACTTATAGTGGTTCGAGCTTCTAATCAAGCTCTACATCCACTACTTTAGCTTTCTACTAAGGATTTTCTCAAATTCACTATGAATTTCTTTTATTTTCTAGGCTCAAGAGGAAATCTTTACAATCTCAAAGTTTATACCCCAAAGCTTTGAGAAAACCCTCTCTTACAAGAGAAATACAAAGAGCAAACTAGAAAACCCCACAGGTTGATTTGTTTGCAATTCTAAGCACTCATCCAAAACCTAAACACTTGAGCAAATGTGACAATTTTGGCTCACTAGTGTTTTCTACAAAGAGTATGAAAATTTTAGCTCTAAAACAATTTCTCAATACATTGATTGTTGATAATAAGTTTCTTGATTTTCTATAGATGCTTGGAGGTGTCTTTTAAACTCTCTAACAACTTCATGGTCGTTACTAGTCGTTGGGGGTTATTAAGAGCCGTTGGAGCCTTTATTTTTCGTAATAAATACAGTTTTGGACTCTTCAGTATCGGTACGCGAGGACCCGTATCGGTACACGTTTTTCAAAAAAATAGCCGTTGGAGCCTTTAAAACACATGGGTATCGGTACGCTGAACAGGCGTATCGGTACGCACCTACTCGTATCGATACGAATAGGCCTGTATCGGTATGGAATTTGGCTACTGAAATTTAGAAAACTTGAGGATCAAAAGTTGTATCGATACGCTCAAAACCGTATCGGTACAGGGTTCTTTGGGTATCGGTACGGGTAAAACTATATCGATACTCAGACCAATTTTTTTGTCACTTTTACTGTTTAAAAACACTTAAAACATGTCAAAAACCTTTTGAAAAACATTTCAATCATATTTTTTAAGTTTATGGACTTTTGAATATTTTTGCAAATTTGTTCAAGTCCAAAAATATTTTTCTTTAAGTTATATCAAAATCAAATAACTTTTACAATCTCCCCCTTTTTGATATAACGAAATCACTTGAAAATTGTTTTTGTGAAAACACCCCTTTAGTAGAATATTTTTAGAAAAAGAGAATATTTTTGAAAATATTTAAAACACTCCTTTTTTGGACATTTAATTTTGAAACCCCTATCTCTCCCCCTTTTTGTTAAATCAAAACTATCAAAAATAGTTTTAAAAATTAAGTTTGAAATCACCTTAAGTTCAAAAACAACAATTGTTGAAAAAAATAGTACCAATTGATAGGAAACATCAATTGTTGGTATAAAATAGAGAAAAGAGATAGAATTTTAACTTGAAAGAAATTTAAAAATGGCTCCCCCTTACTCTAGTATCAAGTAGATTGTTAGTCCAACAATTTAAGAGAAATAAATTGAATTTCAAATAAATAAGACAAATAAACACATGAAATTCAATTAAACATGCCATAAATAAAATAATCAAATAAGCACACAAGGCATGGCAAAAAGGAGACAAAATAGTCCCTTTTTGACTATGAGTACCGATACGATTGAAGGTCGTATAGATACTGGTTGAAGGTTGTATCAGTACAATATGAGTTGTACCGATACCAAAAGAATGATTCTGGTGAAAAATGAAACAAAAGCAACTTAAAAGGCCTTACAACTTAATTAAAAGTTCATACAAAGGCTTTATAAGTCTTCGATATGTATTTTGATCATTTTGTTGCACATGCTTCTTAAAAGATGACATTTAACACATACAAAGCATGAATTTCACTAAATTCAACCAAATATTACAAATTAATGGTCATAAGCATAGATATGAGCATACAAGGCCAAAAACATGTAACTCAAGCAATTGAGACTCTCCCAAACTATATGCAATTATGCACAACAAGGAGTCATACAAACATGCTTATATCAACAAGAAATTTAGACATGAAAACATATGATCAAGCAAATTGCATGAAATAAACTTACCACTTATGTAATACCCCAAAATTTACTAAGTTGATTAAAGGTCATTTAGTACTAAGATAATAGCTTAAAAGCTAACTTAGTGACTAAAATGACAAAAATGCAAAAGTTAGGATTTCTTTAATTATGGGTTTTGGAAAGGAAATTTCTAAGGTTTAAAGGTATCATGTGATAGATAGTGAATTGAATAAGGTATTCTTAAAGTTTGGTTGAATTCCAAGGAAAATTGGAATGAGAATTGAAGTTTAAAAAGTTAGTGACCAAAATGTAAATTTTGAAAATTTTATGGCTAAAGTATAAACTTTGGAAAAGTTTGGGGACTTAGTGAGGCATACAAATAAATGGCCCATGTGAGTGCAATTGCATGCATATCATAATACATTGATAATTATGTCATGGAATATATGATTGATATAATATGAATATGTCAAGATTTGAGAAATAAAATGCATTGATCATTTGATTACTTACATTGATGAAATTGAAATGTTATTTCGGGTATGAACTGCCCAATGTTGATATATATATTGATATATGTTGCCATTGATGAAATAGATTGATGATATAAAGCCCAATGTATGATATAGAGATTCGAAAGTATAGTTGGATATCCATAGAGTCATAAACAGCTGTATAAATATTCTAAGCACTTTAGGTAAAGTGCAAATTTCATTAATGGTATACTCCGGTAAGTATACCGAAGCACTTCGGTGCTAAGCACTCCCGGTAGAGTGCAAATAATACACCATACTCAAGTAAGTATAGGGGGATGACTCGTGTACATAGGATCTCTTAATTTGATACCTTGGGCTGAGTAAATTGAAATGAATCAAATAAACAGAATGATAAGCTTGAAAGTTTGCAGATAGAAATAAAAAGGTATTGGTAAGCATTGAAAGCTTACGGATGGAAATGGCAACGGTACTGGTAAGATCTAATCTTACTACTTTGATATTCATATATGCTGTTACATATTTACTTATGTTAAAGAACATGAAATGGTAAAATGATCATATGCATTATTATTTATTTACATTGATATTTATGTCAAATTTCATTTGACTATTAATTATTGCCTCACTAAGTAAATACTTAGCGTGTGACTGTTTCACATGTAGGAAAGAAGAAATGGTTGGAGTAAGGAGAATAGACGGACATCATCAATCAATATCAGGTACATAAGTATCAGTGAGATATCTTTTGACACTATTTGATATTTACTAGTTGGCATGTATATTAAAATGCTATGCCTTCTCTGATAGAATTTGTAATTTATTTGGAATCTGGATGAATTTTAAATCAGACAATTTTTAGGCAGTTTCACTAATTATATAAAGTCAAATTAAATCTATAAGTTGCTGCCTGAAATTAAACTCGATTTGAAGATGAAAATATTATGTTTAAACTTTACGCGAATAACTATATTTGTAAATAAAAACTAAATACATTGTAATATTTTTACATAAACAAAATTTTACCGAATTACAAATGTAGAGGGTTTTACAAATGTTTTGTGATATCTCTGACTCGTATTCAGTCAAAGAACTAAGAAACAAGATAATCTCGTTTGTTCAAGTTCTTTAACAAAATCATTAAGTCAAGGAAACGACTTGAAAAAGATTAGGAGAATATATGAGAAAGTAGTTTCCTCAACTTTTGAATCAAGTATATGTTGAAAATTCGAGGACAAATTTTCTTAAGAGGGAGAGAATTGTAATACCCCAAAATTTACTAAGTTGATTAAGGGTCATTTAGTACTAAGATAATAGCTTAAAAGCTAACTTAGTGAATAAAATGACAAAAATGCAAAAGTTAGGATTTCTTTAATTATGGGTTTTGGAAAGGAAATTTATAAGGTTTAAAGGTATCATGTGATAGATAGTGAATTGAATAAGGTATTCTTAAAGTTTGGTTGAATTCCAAGGAAAATTGGAATGGGAATTGAAGTTTAAAAAGTTAGTGACCAAAATGTAAATTTTGAAAATTTTATGGCTAAAGTATAAACTTTGAAAAGTTTGGGGACTTAGTGAGGCATACAAATAAATGGCCCAGGTGAGTGCAATTGCATGCATATCGTAATACATTGATAATTATGTCATTGAATATATGATTGATATAATATGAATATGTCAAGATTTGAGAAATAAAATGCATTGATCATTTGATTACTTACATTGATGAAATTGAAATGTTATTTCGGTTATGAACTGCCCAATGTTGATATATATATATTGATATATGTTTCCATTGATGAAATAGATTGATGATATAAAGCCCAATGTATGATACAGAGATTCGAAAGTATAGTTGGATATCAATAGAGTCATAAACAGCTGTATAAATATTCTAAGCACTTCAGGTAAAGTGCAAATTTATTCTAAGCACTTCAGGTAAAGTGCAAATTTCATTAATGGTATACTCTGGTAAGTATACCGAAGCACCCCCGGTAGAGTGCAAATAATACACCATACTTAAGTAAGTATAGGGGGATGACTCGTGTACATAGGATCTCTTAATTTGATACCTTGGGCTAAGTAAATTGAAATAAATCAAAGAAACAGAATGATAAGCTTGAAAGCTTGTAGATAGAAATGAAAAGGTATTGGTAAACATTGAAAGCTTACAGATGGAAATGGCAACGGTACTGGTAAGATCTAATCTTACTACTTTGATATTCATATATGTTGTTACATATTTACTTATGTTAAAGAACATGAAATGGTAAAATGATCATATGCATTATTATTTATTTACATTGATATTTATGTCAAATTTCATTTGACTATGAATTCTTGCCTCACTAAGTAAATACTTAGCGTGTGACTGTTTTACACGTAGGAAAGAAGAAATGGTTGGAGTAAGAAGAATAAACGGACATCATCAATCAATAACAGGTACATCAGTATCAGTAAGATACCTTTTGACACTGTTTGATATTTACTAGTTGGCATGTATATTAAAATGCTATGCCTGCTCTGATAGAACTTGTAATTTATTTGGAATCTGGATGAATTTTAAATCAGACAGTTTTTAGGTAGTTTCACTAATTATATAAAGTCAAATTAAATTGATAAGTTGCTGCTTGAAATTAAACTCGATTTGAAGATAAAAATATTATGTTTAAACTTTACGCGAATAACTAGATTTATAAATAAAAACTAAATACATTGTAATATTTTTACAGAAACAAAATTTTACCGAATTACAAATGTAGATGGTTTTACAAATGTTTTGTGATATCTCTGACTCATATTCAGTGATGGACACGGGAAGGGTGTTACAACTTAAACCAAGGTAGGATATTAAGCCTTCCTTCAAGAAAGTGTCCTCCCTCTTTTGTGTGTCATTAGCTTCCAAGGTTTGTCTTTGATCATCAATGGCTCAAGCACACCTACTAAAGACAATCAAGTAATTTTTTGTATCCAAATTGCTTTGGATCCAATAACATTAGTCTCAAATAGCTTAGTCCTCTTAGGAATCCATTTTTCAATGTCTTTCTTTTTCTTTGAAACAATGAGTCTTTTTGGAACTTAAATGTTTCGAACACATTTTTTATTTAAAAATCTAGAGAAACTAGATCGATCTTCTTTAATAAAAAGTTAACAAAATTTGTTTTGGAGTTACCTCCAACTTCACATTTTTTAAAACTTTTGTTAAACAAATTCTTTTTGAGGTCATCAATTTCCCTTTGATGATCCTCTTGAACTTTTAAAATCAAGTTTTGTAAATCAAGGTTCGTTTGTTCAAAATTTTTAAACCTTGCTTCAAGTTCGAGATTGGTTTTAGAAAGCAATTCATTTTCAATTTTTAACTTTGAAAGTAACTTTTTGTTTTTAGAAAAATGAAGCATTGAATTCGAAAACCAAATCATCATAGGTTTCTTGTAACTCATCAAAAGAATATAAATTTAAATTAGATGAGTTAGAAGTTACCCTTGAATCTTCTTCGATGACCATGAGACAAAGGTGAGCTACTTCGTTGTCGGTGGAGTCCTCTTTATCACTCTATGTAGCCACATATGCTTTCTTCTTATGGCTTGATCTCTTCTTGTTGAACTGAGGGCAATCATACTTGGTGTGCCCTGGCTTCTTGCACACGAAGCATATAATGAGATCTTTCTTCTTCATTTTCGATTCATGCCTTAATTCTTCCTTGTGGCACTTCATGAATCGGGCAAATTTCTTGAAGAGCTTGGCCATCTCTTTTTCTTCATCTTCACTCTCCTCTTCACTTGATTCTTCTTGAATTCTTGAGGAGGATTTGAGAGCAACAACATTCACATCAATGCATTGCTCGATCATCTTCTTCTTCCCTGTCTTTTTCTCTTCCTTTATCTTCCCCTCTTCTCTTTCTTTCTTCATGATTTTATGAGTGAGAAGAGACCCCAAGAGAGTATCGAGATTCAAGGTTTTGAGATATTTGGCTTCGATGATGGTAGTCTTCTTTGAGTCCTATGACTCGAAAAGAGAATAAATGAGCTTTCGAACAAGCTTGTTTTTCGAAATGATTTCTCCATAGCCTTTAAGCCCATTGACGATGACGGAGAATCTATCGAACATCTTGGTGATGTCTACATCCGGCTTTATTTTGAAGTTTTCATACTCAAGGTTGAGAAGACCAATCTTGGTCTCTTTTACTTCGTTTGTTCCCTCATGAGTGAATTTAAGCTTATCCCAAATCTTCTTAGCACTTTCTCAAGAAGAGACTGATATATTCTTCTAGGCCAAATGCACAAAGGAGAATGTGCAAGACCTTTTCGTTTAGCTCCATCTTCTTGCGATCATCCATACTCAATTCCGTTTTGCTTCTTGGTGAAACGAACTAGCCATCCAGCATAATGTCCTAAAGACGATAGTCCTTGGCTCTCATGAAGTACATCATCATATTTTTCTAATAAAAGTAGTTGGTCCCGTCGAAGAAAGATGGTCTATCGATGGATTGCGCCATGAACTCCGGTTGATGTAGAAATAATTTGAGCTCTTCGAGGACCGACTCTTAGGATGTTAATTCAATGAAAGAGACATCGCTCTGATACCAATTGTTGGGAGGCTCATACGATCAACCGAGATAGCTAAGAGAGGGTGGATTGGTTTTTAAGTGTTTGAAGTGGAAGCCATGGAAATTAAAAATGAGACACAAGGATTTATAGTGGTTCAAACTTCTAACAAAGCTCTACATTCACTACCTTAGCTTTCTACTAAGGATTTTCCCAAATTCACTATGAATTTCTCCCCTTTTTCTAGGTTCAAGAGGAAACATTTACAACCTCAAAGCTATACCCCAAAGCTTTGAGAAAACCATCTCTTACAAGAGAAATACAAATAGCAAACTAGGAAAACCTTAGAAGGCTGATTTGTTTGCAATTCTAAGCACTTACCCAAAACCTAAACACTTGAGCAAATGTGATAATTTTGTCTCGCTAGTGTTTACTACAAAGAGTATGAAAATTTTAGCTCTAAAACAAATTTTCAATACATTTAATGTTAATAATATGTTTCTTGTTCTTCTATAGATGCTTGAAGGTGTCTTTTAAACCCTCTAACAACTTCATGACTGTTACTAGCCGTTGGGGGTTGTTAAGAGCCGTTGAAGCCTTTATTTCCCGCAATAAATACAGTTCTAGACTCCTCGGTATCAGTACGTGGGGACCTGTATCGGTACTTGTTCTTCAAAAAACTAGCCATTGGAGCCTTTAAAACACAGGGGTTTCGGCATGCTGTACAAGTGTATCGGTACGCACATACTCGTATCGATACAGATAGGCTTGTATCGGTACAAAATTTGGCTACTAGAATTCAGAAAACTTGGGAATCAAAAGTCATATCGATACGCTCAAAACCGTATCAGTACGGGTAGAACCGTATTGATACTCAGGCCCAATTTTGGACACCTTGGCTGTTTAAAAACACTTAAAACATGTCAAAAACCCTTTGAAAAAAATTCAAACATGTTTTTCAAGTTTATGAACTTTTGAAAAATTTTTGTAAATTTGCTTAAGTCCAAGAACATTTTTCTTTAAGTTATATCAAAATCAAATAGGTTTTACATAACTTCTGTCTTGATAATAATGACAACTATTTCAAACTCGATAAAGCTCACATTCTCGTGGTTGTTCGTAATGTTGACATTGAGATGCCTTGGAAGGATGTTTAGTCAATTCATCTTTAGTTATTAATATATCCTCATTATAGTCTTTGCATTATTCTTACTATAAGAGTTTTTTTTTTTGCTTTTTAGTGTTTGCCTTTTTTTCGAACTTTTGATTTATTTTATTTTTGTTAATCAGCAAGAGCACTTGACAAAGGGAATAAGGGACCTGAAACAAAGGCACACGGCCTCTTTTCTTGCTGTCGTTGAGAAAGGCGTCAGCAAGAAGCTTAGGGAGAAAGACGTAGAACTAGAGACCATGAATCGCAAGAATAGGGAGCTGGTTGAGAGAATAAAGCAGGTGACTATGGAAGCCCAGAATTGGCACTACAGAGCAAAATACAATGAGTCGGTGGTCAATGTCATGAAGACCAACCTCGTGCAAGTAATCTCGTAGCCACATGGCGCTGAACAGCTGGGGAAGGAAGGTTTCGGAGACAGTGAAGTCGACGATGCCACCTTTTATATCGATCCCAACAACTTCCTCACTGTTGCCGGTGGTGCGAGATGTGTCTCCGGGAATCAGCATGATTTGTAGAGCATGCAAGGGGAAGGAGGTGTCCATTTTGTTGATGCCATGCAGGCACCTCTGCTTATGTAAAGAGTGTGACGTGCTAATCAGTATGTGTCCTGTATGCCAGGTTATGAAAACAGCTGGTGTCCAAGTTTACTTATCCTAGTCTGTGAAGCAAATTACTCTGAAAAGAAAAGGAAAAAGAAAATTATACCCTCTTCTGTGTGATATGTTTCTTACAGACCATGTATGAAAAGTGAAGGATTTAGTGAAATGGAGTTTGTAAATCATCCTTTGTTCTCTCTCTCTCTTGCGTGCTTTTCTTTCAAAGTGACGTGCAAGATGCTAGGTGTTGCATGTCGTAAGGTTTCTGTCTATTAAATTTTGGGCATAAAAAAGTCGGTAGGTCTATGTTGCGGCTAAATTAAAGTTGACTCCAACCTAAATTTTTATTCAAGACAAAATTTAACATAAAATATTACTCAATTGGTAAGAAATTTTGTTGCAACCTAAAATGTTATACAACGTAAGAATTTTGATTTCAACTTAAAATGTTACCTAGTTAGTAAAAATTTCAGTTATAAATCTAAAATGTTACCAATCCAACCTAAAATGTTATTGATAAGAATTTAAGTTAGAACCTAAATTTGTCATTTTTTAACTGTACACTAAACGTGCCGCACGCTAAACTCGCCATAAAAAAATCATTGCAGAAAAAGTAAAAAAAAAACATCACGATTAACAATAACGCCCAATTGTTACATTAGTTTTACAGTTGACAACATATGATTTTTTAGGTGAAACTGAAGTTGAAATAGAGTTAAAATTTTAAGATATATTAAATTTCAAATACTTAAAAACACTAAATCTTGACACGAGAAATAATAAATAAATAATTTTTCATATAGTTAAAAAATAAATTACTTAAATATTACTATTTTATTTTATAGTTTATACTTCTCATATGTTAGTGAAGTGTACGTTAAGATTATTATAATAATATAAAAAATTGATAGCGAAACTGTATATATGGCATGCACTTGCATAGTTTTCATATATTTGAAATTTAGTTCATGTATTCATCATTGGTAGCGTAACTGTTGTCCCAAACAATAAGAATCCCTGGATTTCCTTCTTTCTCTTCCCTTTGTGATCACAAGATCTCAAATCTAAGCCGGGTTATATTTTGATACACAATCCGAGCAAATTTTTTTACACAACTCGTCTTTAAAATCTAAACCCTAACCATAACACCTTAAATTCTAGACTCTAACCTTAAATCTTAAATTATAAACCCTACCTCTTAAAACCCTAAACTCTAAACAATAAACTAAACCATTAACCCCTAAATTTGACAAGCACACTAAACTTTAGTTTACACGGACTGTGTACCAAAGTTCTTCTCAATCTAAGCTATGTTAGGATACAGGCATGTGTTAGTTTTTCAGTATATTCAGATGATCCATTAAGTCATATCACTATATCCTTGTGTTCAACACAAGTGTCGAACACGAATACTTCCAAGAAAAATGAAATTTTCCTATGTCGAAGTGATTAGTTTTACTTATCAACTAGAAAAATTACATATGAAATTAACATGTTGTACTTTTTCATACCCATGCTAACGGTAGGTATGATCAGATTCTTCTTCTATTGTCCACTCGTGGTTTTTTTGGTGTAGGTCCGGCTTGCATATGCTCGGTGCTTGATTGAATCTAAAGCAAACAGATGAAGAGAATTGGGCGGGGGATGTTATATTACTAAGAAATATAACATTACTACTTTATACATTTCCAAAAGACAAGAAAATCATGTAGTTCAGAGATTTATCACCTTATTGAGTTTGTCCCTGACCGTTTTAACTGTCTGATTCATTGACTGGGAGGGGAAGTACTCCTGAAAGCAGTCCCGATATCGGCAAAGAGCAAACATTTATCAGACAAACTCCACAATTATGTATGATATCTAAACTTTCAATTCCAAAAGGTTCAAGTTGAGTAACAAAAAAAAGGATAAATCAAAATACTGACAGAAGGTATAAATTAACTCTACCAGATGACACTGAAGTGACGTTCAATCTTAATTAGACATTGCCACCAATAACACAAAGATAATACTATTAAGTACGAAAAATTTCAAAATAAGAGCAGAGTGAAATGAAAAAAATACCAACAGGTATTTAGGCTCACTACCCAGCAAATATAAGGATAAAGAGAATTATACAACCAGCGTTCACAAATTTTTAATTTTAATGCAAGTCTTCAACCGTTGGATAGTTCATTTGGGGATAACGTCTGAAGGGGAAAATTTTGATGACATTTCTCTCTCCACCAAGTAAAATTTATATGTAGAATTTCTTCCTTGCATTAAGAAACCAAGGCATGGAAAACTAACTAGCCATGGAAGAGACAGAAAGGGCTTGTAATTAAAGAATTGTAACAAAAGAAAAGAAAGCAAGGGTGAAAGTGAGAACATGCAAAATAAGCATTAGGACAGATGCACAATAAAAGAAGACAGCTAAATATTCTAGAGTGACATGTATTCTGTCCAAAGTTCATTCAACTTGGGTCAGCAACTGAAAGTCGGTTAAGCTACAAGCTTAGGCTTACAACTTACTTCATCATAGTCTTAAACAACTATCGCGTTACCGTGTACTGCCAGTAAACTTCACAAGTCAAATTGTATAAAGAAGAAAACATTTTATATTTAAAAAGAAAACAAGTCAAAACATGGGATGGGATAACGTTGTTAGAAAGTAATCCACACCTGGTCAGATGAAACTCTTGTTATCGGAGCATTCTTACTGTGAGACTCATACTCTGAATCTCCAAAATTCCAATGAAGAGGAGAAACCACAGTTTATGCTGATAAAGAATGCAAAAAGGCAACAATGATGAAGATAGCAGCACAAATTTGAACAGGGTACTACCTCAACCTAGAATTTATCTGATTAGGAATATGATGAAATGAAGCCGAAAGAGATGGAGCTTCATCAGAAGAGAGCCGGCGATGAACTGGTTGCCCCTTAGATCTTTGAGCTGACATCACAACACATTGACATAAAGGGTATGAGAACATTTAATCACAACTAGCAAACAGTTCTATTTGAAACATGGAAATTCTTTTTTCCATCTATACATAAAAGATAGCTACACTAAAATGCTAAATTTTTAGAGTAATAAAAAAGCTTACGATTCAATCTTACAAGGACTTCTGCCTTCTAACTTATCCTTGGTATCATCAAGGGTCTCAAATTCAGGAGCATATAAGACCTGCAAATGGTTCCCCAAGAAGACAAACTCGTCCAATTTCCTCTTCGCAAACCTATATGTGGCTTTATAGTTAATAAAACATATAAACTCAGATTTCATCAATCTTCATGTTTACCAATACAAAATAGCTTAACATGAAAGATTGTGATAGTTATAGATTAAAAACGTTATAAGGACCAAGTTTAATAATCTGGCATTGCTAATGAGTCGAAATTTGATCCAATAAACATCGGTGAATTGCTCACAATCTTCTGCATCCATCGGTTTACATCTGAAAGGCAAAACAAAATGGACCATAGGCATCATCAAAAAAATTCTTCAAAATTCAAATAATGAAAAATAGAAAGCGAAAAAAAGAGAAAAAGAGTAAAATTAAAAGGAGAGAGAACTTACTTACTCTTCAACATCTCCGTAATTAGCAAAGAGATTCAACAAATCATCGCCGCATCCCAACGCGGGATCGTTCCTCACAATCAAATATCTATCGACCAACAATTCAATTTTTTTTTAAAACGGATAAAATTTTGTTTCTAGGAAGCTAGTTTCCGGCTTCAACTATTCCAATTTTAGGGCTTTCTGATGATCTTGATGATGAAATTAAACGAATTTCACATTCTTCAACTCCATTAGTCAAAAATATCGACGAAACAAGTGGTAATTGAACAGTGAAAGTATTCACCTGGATTCGTCGCAGACGGTGTAGACGCGAACCGCCGGCGGATCATCTTTGTAACGAGGCACGTTGGAAATCGTTTGCCTTTTTTACCTCCAAAACTCGGAACCGGTGCGACCCTTCGATTCCCGCAATCTGAATGTATATTTTCTAAATATTTACAGAATACCATTTTCTCTTTGGGCTTTTTCCTTGACTAACAAGTAATGGAACTTAGGTTTTGGATCCATACTGAGAGGCCCAAAACCAAGCTCCAACGTTATCCAAAGTTCGGTTTACTTGTCTGGTTTGGTTCGTCCGGACTAAAATTGGGTCCAATTTGAATTGAAATATTAAAAATAAAAGGGTAAACTACACTCCAGATCACTTAATTGTAGATTTGTAAAAAATAAAACAAGTGAATCAATTAAAAAAATGATACAATAGGTCATTGACCGTTAAATATTGACGAAAATAGTGATTTAGCCTGATATAGTAATAATTTTAGTCCTTAAAACTTGTATAATCTATTAATTTTAGTCCTTAAAACTTGCATAATCTATTAATTTTATCCTACTTCGAAACAATTCAATAATTTTAATCCTTCATATTTAAAAATTTCATCATTTTAATCTTTGTTATTCTCCTAACTTGCTTATTCGTCTCCTAGAAATATTTGATTAATTTTTTGGTATAATAGCAGTTTAATAGTAACTTGTTGTTTTATTGTAAATTATCGTTATCCAATTACTACTTTGATCTGATGGGCTCGTTTGCTTAGATAGTATCGCAAAAAAGACTAAATTGATGAAATTTTTAAATATGAAGGTAAATTTTTTAAATTGTTTTGAATTAGGAAAAAATTAACATAATGTATAAGTTTTGAGAATTAAAAATGTTATTATATCATGCCACGTTAGACGTTCGTTTCAATTTTAACGACAAAGCGACTTGCTTATGTCACGTCCGTAGAACTTTACTGCCCCAGAACGTGCAGCCTTAGACGCTCTCGAACAATGAATCGCATAAGTAAGCATGAAACAATCAAAGCTGGAATGCTAAGTTTCTTGCGGAAGCAATAGAACAAAAGAAAGGAATGACAAAACAAAAGAATAACAAGGAGAAATGAGTGAATGCTCAATGTATTACTCAAATCAGAAGTGAGAAAGTGGGGTAGGGGTAAGCCTCTATTTATAGTTGAAGCCCCCTACATCATACTACTAAGATGAAAGTACATCGATAGTCTACATTGAATCTAAGGTATGATATCCTATAATTCAAGGGATTATTTCCAAACATGCCATAGATACAAGATTACTTAGAATATGGAAAGGATTCAAAGGGAATATGCAGATTTCAATATGCTACTTGCCATATTCGATGTGCAAGGCTCTTCAACGCCAAGTATTGGCCAACTCGAATGGGTACTGGCAGGCCTAGGATGGTGTAGAGTGCTTCCTCAGTAGCCTGGTGTGCGCTGAGCTTGGACCCTAGGGTACAGGCCGTGACATTCTCCCTTACTAGCTCTGGCGATGCCATCGACGCTCGGCTAGTATGGTAACGGTCCAATTGGTTTTTAAATTGCCATAGGGCCTCGACTGGTTCCCAACTCCCTTCGCTGTCTGGAAGTCTCTTTCATTGAACAAAGAACTCGTGCCTTGACCGGTAACTTAGTCGTCGAATAACTCTCTTTGTCTAGATCTCTCGAACCTCATTCTCGTATAATACCTTCACTTCAACTGGTGCTAGATGTGACTTGCCTTGATCTGAATCTGGCTCATCTCGGTGGTATGGCTTGAGTAGACTGACACGGAACACAAGATGAGCTCGGATAGTTGATGGCAACTATAATCTGTAGGCCATAGTTCCCACGCGCTTCACCACTTCGAACGATCCCTCGTATCTTCGCACAAACCCTTTGTGTACGGTTGGGTTGCATAAGATTCCGGTCAACATGACAAAGACTAGGTCGCCAACTTGAAAGTTCACGTCCCTTCGCTTGCGATCTGCCTATTTTTTGGTCCGCTTCCCTGCCTTGTGTAAGCAAGCTCAAGCTAAGTCATGATGCTCTTGCCACTCATTGGCAAACTTGTGTGCTACTGGATTCAGCGGTTGTTACCCTGTCACGATCTCGAACAAACTCTGGTTGGTCGCCTCGCCCCGCTGCAAGTTGTAGGAAAATTGGGCCACGTCTAATAGCTTCGGCTAGTTGCATTGTGTGGCACTCATGTAATGCCTCAAGTAAATTTTCACTAGTGTATTCACTCGTTCGGTCTGCCTATCCGTCTGTAGATGAACACTGGTCGAGAAGTTTAAAATCGATCATATGAGCTTGAACAACTTGGTCCAAAATCTGTATGTAAACCACGTGTCTCGATCACTAATGATTATATTTGGCACTCCCCAAAACTTTATCGTATACTTGAGGAAAATACGAGCTACCTCCCCTGATGGGTACACCTTGGATGCTGGTATGAAAGTCCCGTACTTGGAAAATTTGTCAACCACAACCATAATACTAGACAAACCGTCAGTGTTAGGTAATCCGACAATAAAGTTTATGGATGCACGTTCTCATGGTCATACGAGAATAGGCAACGGTTGCAACAATCCTGTTGGTTTCTTTATCTCAATCTTGTCTTGTTGGCACACAAGATAAGTCTTCATATATGCCTCAATGTTTTCTCCTATGTGTGGCCAATAGTAGTGCTCAACAATTAAGGCTAAAGTTCGGTTCATCCCTAGATATCTAACCCACTTAGAATTATGACACTCCTTCATGAGTTCCTTGTGGTCAACAATCAAGGCTAAAGTTTGGTTCATCCCGAATTGAGGCACATAAAGGCGATGTCCTAGAGCATACATCAAGCCACCTCGAGCCAAAACCTTATGGTTTTACCTTCTTTGGCATAGTCGATCAAAATTTTGGTCGTTGGGTCATGTGACAGTCCCTCCTTGATGCGCTCCAATAGTTGTCCTTGTGGCAAGCTGACATACTCTATGTTGTACCTTCAGCTTAAGGCATCGACAACGAAATTCACTTTCCCTGGCTTGTACTCTATTGTAAAGTCAAATTCTGTAAGAAATTCTTATCAACAAACCTGCTTGGGAGACAACTTATTTTGGGTCAGAAAATAACTATTAGCAATATTATTGATAAATACGACAAACCTAGACCCAAGTATGTGATATCTCAATATGTGCAAATAGTACACTACCGTGATTATCTCTTTCTCATGGACCGTGTACCTTCTCTTGGTCTCATTGAGCTTCTGGCTTTCATATGCAAACATATGTCCTTCTTGCATAAAGACCCCACCAATAGCAACATCAGATGCATCGGTGTAGATTTCAAAAGGTTTGGTGTGTCATGAAACACCAAAATTGGTTCACTTGTCATGACCTATTCTAAACCATCAAAAGCCTTCTGACAGTCGAGACTCCAATCCCATACCTTGTCTTTCTTCAGCAACTCGGTTAATGGTGTGGCGATTTTAAAGTAGCCCTTCATGAACCTTCGGTAATAGTTGGCTAGCCCCAGGAAGGATATCAACTCGATCACCTTGGTTGGCAACTCTCAATCTTCAATTGCTCAAACTTTGGCCCTATCCATCCGGATCATGCCACCTCCAACGATGTGCCTAGGAAAATAACCTCTTTTGGGGCAAATGAGCAATTCTCTTCTTTGACGTAAAGCTCGTTCTGTCTCAAAACTTCGAACACCTTTTTCAAGTACTTAATATGCTCCTCAAGTGTCTTACTATATATAACAATATCATCAAGGTAAACAACAATGAATTGATCTAGAAATGGTTGTAGTACCTTATTCATCAGTGTGCAAAAGGTTACGAGAGTATTCGTGAGGCCAAAAGGCATTACAAGGAATTTATATAAACTTTAGCGCACCACACATGCTATCTTTGGCTCATCTCCTTCGACAATTCTTACCTGGTAGTATCCGAACCACAAATCCAACTTGGTGAACTACCTTGCACCACCAAGTTGATCGAACAAATCGGCAATGGGCGAGATTGGGTACTTGTTCTTCATGGTGAACTTGTTCAAAGCCCAATAGTCGATGCACATTCTGAGCATTTTATCATGCTTCTTCTAAAAGAGCGTCGACGCCCCATAGGGTGCCTTGGATGGTCGGACATACCTAGTATCTAGGAGTTCCTTCAATTTTCTGCGCAACTCCTCTAGTTTGGATGAAGTCATTCATAAGGGGCTCTAACGAATGGCTGTGCATTCGGTATAAGTTCAATCTTGTGGTCTACCTCTCTCTTCGATGGAAGAATCTTGGGTAACTCATTACAAAATTCTGCCAATAGTTGTTTTTACCTCGGTCGGGATCTCCTCGGACATGGTCAGCTCATCAATTACCAACGCTGCTAGGTAGGTTGGCTCCTCTTTGCTCACCCACTTGCTGAATTAAATGGCTAACAATATCTTAGCCCTAACTCCAGACTCTCGGTTCACCAGAACAATGCATTGATGTTTTAGGTCAAGTATGCACAAACAATCGGCAAATAGAATAGAGAACGCCTTAATCCGATTAAGGAAACTAATCCCAATAACAAAGTCAAAGTCATCGAGTGGGATTACCTTTATAGTTTCCTTACCTGTCTAGCCTCCAATGTTGATCTTGAATCCTTTTGCTACCCCGCAATCAGAGCTTCTTCGGTATTGACGGTTTTAATAAACCCACTTATCTTCTTAACATGAAGGTCAAGTCTCTTGGTAGCCCGTTCTGACACGAATATTTCTGAGGCACTAGTGTCCACTTGTGTGCTCAACTTTTGACCTGCCACGATGATGTCTATAAACATCAACTATTTCTTCTTGGAACCTCCGTTCTTAACTTTTATGGAACTAATTATAGAGTTAAGCTTGAGAGCTTCCCTCTTTTCGCCATCTTTCTCTTTAATGGCAGCAACCTTGTCTTTTTTGTGTGTAGTTCCTCACCAAGTGCTTACATCAACAAATGTAGCATTGAAAGGTCTTGTTGTTCTTTTCCCACGGTTTGCTGAGTTTAACGTCGCTACTTGATGGTTTTCCAACCCCGTTCTTGGCTTTGTCTCCCTCACCATTACCTTTGTACTTTGGCTTCGGTTTGGTAGAGTCACTTCAGTTGACACTATGATCCTTCAATGATTCTGCAATCGCCATGGCTTTTGAGAGTTCTTTTACATCTCTCTATTCTAGCTCAGTGTTGACCTACGCCTTTAATCCATCCATAAAATGGAAGAGTGCATCTTTTTCGCTCAAGTCTGGGATTAAGAGTTATAGTTCACTAAACTCTCGTATGTAGTCTCAAATCGATCGATCTTGCTTAAGCTTCCTAAGCTTGGATCGGGTCTCTTTCTTAGCATCTCCAGATGTTAACTCTTCAAAATTACTACTTTTCATGTATATATTGCCATGCTTTTGTTTGACTTTGAGTACATACTTGTGCATTTAGCTAGTAGATTCATACATTTGCATCTAAAAGTTATAGAATGTATAGTTTTTATTGCTAGAGTAAAAGGTTATTTCCTTGTTGTGATAGGCAGGACAAGAGTAGAATTGGCGGAGTAGGGTTGGCAGAGCAGGACATGAGCGAAGGGGCAGAAGAGAAATGCCGAGTACTATTGGTAAAAGCAGGACGAATATTACCAGACTTGGTTGATAAAAGAAAGAAGACCAATGCCCGGTCATAACTGTTAGTCAGAGCCAGGTCAGCAAAAATTCAAAAAGAGGATAAGAAGAAAACGCGCCTACATTGGTGCGTAAAAAACTTTCAAATCAAAACCTTATCTAGGGTTTCCACGAGTGCCTATTTAAAGGAATCCCATCGATGAGTGTTGCGTGTGATAAGTGCTACGCAATTGTGCAAGTATACACGTCGCAAGTAATAAAGTGATATGAGTATCGAGTATCGTCTCCACAGGGATTGGTTTGGGCCACTTTGCTTAAGTTCTTGACTTTGTGAAAAGTAAAAACACAATTAAAGGATTAAAGGAGTTTAACTAATAACTAAACTAGAAAGCAATAAAGTAAAAGAAAAGATGAGATCGATTGAGAGAGATAGGCTAGGTTATCGTGAGTTGAGGTGTGATAGCCGATTGGATTGTCTTGGTAAAAAGAGTGCACGGGCAACTCGGTTGCCGTGGCGACTTGCACAACGGGTTGCCTTGGCAACTAATTGATGGTTGCCGGGCGACTAGTTGGGCAACTACTTGGGCGCGATGGGCAGCAACTTCAAGGTTCGGCGGAGCGTTCTTCAATGGTTTCTTCTTATCCCTAAGTCGAAACTCTAGCTACTTGTGCATGCCTTGATAATACATCCCCTGCGTGAATCAAGGGTGAACAACAACCAATCTTGCACTCCTCTTAGCCGTTGAAATCCTTAACTTATTCCTAAGCCGGATTAATCTTCACCATCATTGGATTGAATAAAGATCATATTCATTCGTTTCTTGAATCTAACTCTCCGATATTAGATAAATGGATGAAATCACGAGATCCTCTCCCAATTCACTCGCAAACAATAATAAGAATCAAGAATAAATAAACCTTGAAATAGAAAAGTACAAACTCTTATTACCTAAACAAAAACCAATAGTTTCTCACAACCACAAAACATAATAACCATAGCCGATCAAGTTAGTTCATGGTTGGGTTCAAAAGATATACAAAGAATAATCCCCAAACCATGAATCTAATAGAAGCAAAAAGAAGAAGAAGAAGTCGAAATTCCCTAATGCTCTCTTGTCTAAATTTCCCCTTGCTCTCTCTATGGATTGTCGAAATCTCCTTGCTATTTATAGGGCTAGTCCAAAGTCCTTCTTTAAGGAGGAGTTTGAGTTGGAATTAAATTATCTTTAAAGAATATAATTCTTTATTATAATTTTATTCCTATTAGAACTTCTCCTATCTTCTTGGAATTTAATTCTTCTTTAATCTCTGCATGGCAATCAAATTCCTTTGGGCTTGGGCCTTGCTCCATGTCATCTTGGGCTTGTAAAGTCATTAATTTCGGCATCCCTATTGCATTTTGTCTTTGTCGACAAATGCCATGGCAACTGCTCGGCGTCTCCTTCATGCATTGCCCGGCAACTAGCTCGGCATATCCTTCATGCATTGCCCTGGCAACTAGCTCGGCATTGCTTTGGCAAGTGATCCTGCACATACACACACAAAAACACACCAAAGCAGCATCTTTTTCCACAAAAATCACCAAGTTATGTAATCAAGCTCAACGGTGGAAAGAAACATGAATTAATGCATGAATGACTAATTATGCAACTATTATGAGCTTAAGTCTAACAATAATATGAGTAAAAAGGGTAATAAAAATAGTACTTTTGAACACTTATCACGCCCCCAAACTCGAACTATTGCTTGTCCTCAAGCAATGCAAACTAACAATTTACCGCCAAGACTTTAATCATCAAAGACATGCTTTAAACTTGAATTCAAACCTCGGAACCGTGGCACAAAGTATGATCACCTTTTAAATTTTTCGGATAGCACAAAAATTTCCCAGAACAAAACTATAATGCTCGTGACAATGTGTGTGCGTAGTTGTGTACAAGTTGATTTTCAAGATTCTATGTGAATAGTAGGCTTTTATCAATTTAATTACTGGGGCATTTATTTTAATTTTCACTAGAGCCAATTTCGGGCACCTCTAGTAAAGTAAGCAATTTCTCATTTTATTTTAGTCGACTAGAGCCAATTTCGGGCACCTCTAGCGATTCTTTAATGTGCATTAACTACTAGAGCCAGTTTCGGGCACCTCTAGCAAGAAAGTGTATTTACTACTAGAGCCAGTTTTGGGCACCTCTAGCAAGAAATTAACTTTTAATTTTCAATTTTAAATTTACCCAAATTTTAAGCAACCTAAGTTCACTAAGTTTCTTTGAATCAACAACCCACAACCGTGTAAAAAAAAATTCAGCATCATAGTAAAACTCTAAGTTCTTTTCATGCAATCCTAAAATTAAAGGTTATTTCAATTAAGTACAGTGGCAAAAATTCATCATTGGATATTCAACAAGTCTTAAGCAATTAAATCAAATTAAAGGCATGGCAAGTAACATATGCAACCTATATGTGATTGCTAAAGATGAATGCAACTAAACATGAAACTAACTAGAAACCAACACCCCCAAACTCGAGAGAAGCATTGTCCTCAATGCATGTAAGAGTGAAACAAAATTTAAAAGAAACTAAATGAAATGAGTTAGTCGGAGAGGTCGTCACCTCGATTGATGAGTTTCCTTCGTGCCGTTTGCTTGATTCAATTTTCGGTCGGTGGTTGAATGCTTGAGGCTGGTACCGCGTGAATAGCATTGCCTTGATTTGGTCCATGTTTGCCGATGCAGGTTTACTTGCATGTGCATCGAAGAGTTGCCGAAGCCATTGTTGTTGCTGGGCATCGCAGATTTCCGTTGTGGTTGTTGTGGCGAGTAGTCGGCAGTAAATTTCCTTATCATGGTGGTTGTGAGTCTTGTTGTGGAAAAGAAAATAAAGAAAAAACTGGAAACTAAAGATAATGAAGAAAATAAAATATATCCTAAAAAATAAAGAGAAAAATAACAAAAAATAATAGAACAAAATAGTTCAAAAAATAAAATAAAAATAAATGTATCGATGAGTTGCCGTGGCGTCGAGGGTTGCCGAGGCATGCACATCCATGGTTGCCGAGGCGTCGGGGTTGCCGAGGCGCGGCTTGGCGTCCATGGTTGCAGAGGCGTGCGATTAGGAGTTGTTGCGGTGTTGAAGGTTGCCGTTTTGATACTTCTTATAGTCCATCCGCACCTCCATCGGGTGATAATATTGCCCAAAAAGAGTTTGGCAAATGTGCTTGCCACTACTCCCTTTTGCGTTACCATGGTGGAGGTGTCTTTCTTCTTTGTTCGCTTGTAGTCCATGTATACTCTCCACCTTGCTACTATTCCCGAAGGCACAAATATATTAATAGGAAAAATTATATCCATTCTCAACCATTCAATTACCTCATTCTTGTCGACTTCTATCATGGTTGGATGTAGCCTTTGTTGTCGTGGCAATTGTTGCTCAAGCCAATTGCCGTGGCAATCAGTTGTCAAATTTTTTCTAAGTCAAGGGAAGAATCAATTTTCTCAAGAGCTTTATGAATCCAAACACCTTTTTCTTTTGGCCTCTCAAACATCTCCATCAGTAGAGATTTCGATGGCTTCAAATCTACCAACCTCGGTTCCTCAAGACATACCGCAATGGACGAGGTGAGTTTTTAAAGAATTCAAAAGGTTCAACTATTACCCGCTCATATTCCATTGGCAAAGTATTATCATCTCGTTGATCTTGTATGTGGTCGAGTAATTGCCGTGGCAATTGTAGATGAGAGCAATCTATAGATTCCTCGCTTCAACATCAACGTTGTAACCTTCAGGCATCAGGTTCCTTAGAATTTGCTGTAGTATTATTGTTCTCGGCTTCACCGAGTGTTGTCGCGGCATTTGCTCATTCAGGCTCCTCAATCATTGTCGAGGCAATTTGTTGTTCATGCTCATCATGTGTTGGGCAGTCTCTCTCATTGGCATCCTCTTGACTTTGAGGTTCTAGTTGTTCCTCACACATCGAGAGATTTCTTTGCATTGCTCCTTGTCCTCTTGCCTTGGGACTTGAGTATCCCTAGGAATGAATTGTTGGTGCATGTTATCCATGACATATGTGGATCTCCCCAATTGATCTTCTGAATCCCCTAAGGTTGCATCCCATTGAGTTATCCTCGTATCCATAGATTTTGATAGCTCTCGAATCTCTTCAATTGATCCGTCAAGTCTAGCCAATGAAGCTAGTAACGTTTCCTCCAAGGAATTGGAATGCTCTTGAAAAGGACTACATTGCCATGGCATATATCATTCTTTGCGGCAAAATTGTTATGGTAAAAAAATTTTTGAGCTTTTTGATCATACCATGAAGAATTTTTTGCTTTGGTTCCTCTATGGTCCTCCATGTAGTTATATGCACCGAAAATGTGAGGGCAATTTTCAAACACATGATGTTCTCCACACATAGCACAAGATTTTTCCATGGTATAAGTTCTTTGGGCTTTTCTCGGTTGGTATAGGTAATCATCAAAGGGTGCAAGGAACTCTTGATTGAATTGATTCATATCTTCCAACATCATCTCTCGAATAGATTGGTTTTTATTTCCCGACATGTTGATGTTCCTTAACTTGTAGCGCACCTATTTTTTTTTTTTTTTTGATAAAACAAACAAAAAGAAAAGTTAGTAAAATTAAGAGAGAAAAAAAAATGCAATAACAAAAACAACTAACACCAATTGCCAATCCCCGGCAACGGCGCCAAAAACTTGTTGCGTGTGATAAGTGCTACGCAATTGTGCAAGTATACACGTCGCAAGTAATAAAGTGATATGAGTATCGAGTATCGTCTCCACAGGATTGGTTTGGGCCACTTTGCTTAAGTTTCTTGCCTTTGTGAAAAGTAAAAACACAATTAAAGGATTAAAGGAGTTTAACTAATAACTAAACTAGAAAGCAATAAAGTAAAAGAAAAAAGATGAGATCGATTGAGAGAGATAGGCTAGGTTATCGTGAGTTGAGGTGTGATAGCCGATTGGATTGTCTTGGTAAAAGAGTGCACGGGCAACTCGGTTGCCGTGGCGACTTGCACAACGGGTTGCCTTGGCAACTAATTGATGGTTGCTCGGGCGACTAGTTGGGCAACTACTTGGGCGATCGGGCAGCAACTTCAAGGTTCGGCGGAGCGTTCTTCAATGGTTTCTTCTTATCCCTAAGTCGAAACTCTAGCTACTTGTGCATGCCTTGATAATACATCCTGCGTGAATCAAGGGTGAACAACAACCAATCTTGCACTCCTCTTAGCCGTTGAAATCCTTAACTTATTCCTAAGCCGGATTAATCTTCACCATCATTGGATTGAATAAAGATCATATTCATTCGTTTCTTGAATCTAACTCTCCCGATATTAGATAAATGGATGAAATCACGAGATCCTCTCCCAATTCACTCGCAAACAATAATAAGAATCAAGAATGAATAAACCTTGAAATAGAAAAGTACAAACTCTTATTACCTAAACAAAAACCAATAGTTTCTCACAACCACAAAACATAATAACCATAGCCGATCAAGTTAGTTCATGGTTGGGTTCAAAAGATATACAAAGAATAATCCCCAAACCATGAATCTAATAGAAGCAAAAGAAGAAGAAGAAGTCGAAATTCCCTAATGCTCTCTTGTCTAAATTTCCCCTTGCTCTCTCTATGGATTGTCGAAATCTCCTTGCTATTTATAGGGCTAGGCCAAAGTCCTTCTTTAAGGAGGAGTTTGAGTTGGAATTAAATTATCTTTAAAGAATATAATTCTTTATTATAATTTTATTCCTATTAGAACTTCTCCTATCTTCTTGGAATTTAATTCTTCTTTAATCTCTGCATGGCAATCAAATTCCTTTGGGCTTGGGCCTTGCTCCATGTCATCTTGGGCTTGTAAAGTCATTAATTTCGGCATCCCTATTGCATTTTGTCTTTGTCGACAAATGCCATGGCAACTGGCTCGGCGTCTCCTTCATGCATTGCCCTGGCAACTAGCTCGGCATATCCTTCATGCATTGCCCTGGCAACTAGCTCGGCATTGCTTTGGCAAGTGATCCTGCACATACACACACAAAAACACACCAAAGCAGCATCTTTTTCCACAAAAATCACCAAGTTATGTAATCAAGCTCAACGGTGGAAAGAAACATGAATTAATGCATGAATGACTAATTATGCAACTATTATGAGCTTAAGTCTAACAATAATATGAGTAAAAAGGGTAATAAAAATAGTACTTTTGAACACTTATCAATGAGCCAATGGGCGGCACCAAGGAGAAAGAAAGAGGGTAGAGAGCAAATAGTGGTTCGACCAGGCCGAGACTGAGAGTTCTGGACCCATTGAAGGGCTGAATCGACGTATCTCCTTCTTTGTCCATTTTTCTTAGTTTTAAATTCTGATTTGATGGTGATGTTTCAAAACGATATGGTGTTGATGGTTTCCCTAGCCATGAACTAATTCTTTTAAGTTGGCTAGGGGTGTTTTGCGATGAACGCTTAGCTTTTTGGGTTTTTAATAATTGAATGCTTTGTCATTTTTGTCTATTTTGCTAGTGCTTAATTTTCCTATATTCTTTGCCATACGACAGTTGGCATTGTATGCCCATTATCCCTTAATATTTTAATAGACTTAGGTGATAAGGATTAATGGTCAAATTCTAAGGAGAGAAACTTTGACAGAAGATGTTCAAGTAGATGAGATTACTTCGTAAGCGAATCTACCCCTTAGGAGTAAAGATTAAAACTTTGCCAAGTTAATTATTGAAAACATCACTATAGACATATATGGGTTAGTCGTAATTAACTTAGAGTATTACCATCGAAAGAGGCAACTTAAAATCTGCTCATCAATAAAACCAAGGCTAAAAGTTATTAATTGTTGTCTTCGCTAGCGTAAAATCCAAGCATCCCTTGCCAACGTCAACCATCCATCTTGAATACATTCGTTGCCAATCCGCCTGAATTTTCACTTCATTTTCGTTAGTCATTTTCTTAACTATCCTATCTCAATCACCAATTTATTCATTTTAATTCACAAGTAAATATCATGGCATTTAATTCCTGGACAATCCCTGTAGATACGATACTCAGCTTACTGTTGTATTACTTGCTGACCGTGTATAGTTGCACGCAAAAAGCCCTAAACTTGGCATTATTTACTAGCATATTCATATTAATTCATCATTTGTTTGCCAAGCTTTAGTCAGTCGACAAGTTTTTGGCGTTGTTGCTAAGGATTGCAATAGAATTTATTGTTTTGATTTTTACTTGTTTTGTTTATTTTACTTATTTTGTTTCATTTGGTGTATGACCAGTAGCCACACTGTGAAGGAATATTTATTATACGACCCAAAGATGAAAAGAACCCTACGCAGGTTGAAAAGAAAACTTTGAGAAATGGCTCTAAACGAAAATAGTGGAGTAGATGGTGTCAACAAGGAAAATCCAATAATACATGATGGGGTAACACCCGCTCCTGCTGTTACTGTAGAGAATCCTGAAGAGCGACCTATTAGAGAACACTTGACACCAAATATGGGCAATTTGATGCTAGGATTGATTGGTCCAAAGGTAAATGTAGTTAGTTTTGAACTTAAATCGGTAATGATTCATACGTTATTGAATGTAGGTCAATTTGATGGATCACCTACTGGAGACCCAAGGCAACACTTGAAGCAATTCATGAAGGTTTGCCAACTATTTAAGCAATCTGTTGTAGCTGAAGAGACAGTGAAGTTGAGACTAATCTTATTTTCTCTGGAAGATACCACCCGATGTTGTTGTTCCTGCAGAGAATCCTGAAGAGCGACCTATTAGAGAACACTTGGCACCAAATTTGGACAATTTGATGCCAGGACTGATTGGTATAAAGGTAAATGTAGTTAATTTTAAACTTAAACCGATAATGATTCAGAATTTATTGAATGTAGGTCAATTTGATGGATCACATATGCAACACTTGAAGCAATTCAAAGAGGTTTGCCAACTATTTCAGCAACCTGGTGTAGCTGAAAAGAAAGTAAAGTTGAGACTATTCTCATTTTTTTAGAGATAGAGCAAAAATATGGCTAAGTTCTTTGCCATATATTTTAGCTACTTTGTGGGCAGAATTATGCTAGAAATTTCTTCTAAGATTTCAGCCACCCAAACTTAATGCCAAGCTATGAAGTGACATCATTACGTTTAGACAGGCTGATGATGAGATTTTGTATAATGTCTGGGAGTGTTTCAAAGACCTGATGAGAAGATGTCCCATGCATAGATTCCTTACTTGGACCCAGATGGAGACTTTTTATAATAGACTCAATGCTCATGCCAGGACTATTGTAGATGCTTTGGCAAACGGTTCATTGTTGGACAAAATTATACGGAGGCATTTGACATCCTTGAAAGGATTGCCACCAATGATCTTTAGTACCTTACTGCCAGCTTAGGAACCAGGATAAAAGTAACTGGGAAATTGGAGCTTGATACATTATCATCTCTCAATGCTCAAATTTCTAATCTTACTAATATAGTGAAAACAATGCAAAAGCCTATTGAAGTCCAAGAAGTAAAGGCACTGGAACCATTCTGCACAATTTGTTAAGAGGATCATAATGTGAAAGAATGCCCATCAAACCCTAAATCAGTAAATTTTGTTGGCAATTTCAATCATAATTTTAACCCACATTTCAATACTTATAATGCAGGTTGGAAGCATCATCCGAACTTTTCATGGTCAAATCAAGGAGGTAACCAATTTAACACCTAGCGTTAGAACACCAATGGATCGCCAGGCTTCCACCAGAATGTGATGCCACAAAAAGCACAAAATAATTTCCATCCAGGGTAGAGATCTATCCAGAGGAATACTCTAACGGAGTATATGGAGCGAAATGATGCAACTGTCTAGAGTTTAGCAGCATCTATGCGAAACTTAGAGGTCCATCTATGACAGATTGCCAACGCACTCAGTAACAGACCCTAGGGAAAATTGCCAAGTAATACGGAGGATGCTTGACAAAAAGGGAGAGAACGATGCAAAACAATCACTCTCCGAAGTGGAAAACAATGTGAGAATGAAACACCTGTCAAACAGCCAATTATTTGCAGGACGAGAAATTGGTGCCAATAGATGATCCAAGGAAGCACAAAAAAATAAGGCGAACACTAACAATGCCAGGCCTCAATTTAATGCCAACACCACTTTGGCAAAACCAATAGAACCACCATTTGCTTATCTGCCACCATCTTTTCCATAGAGGCTTGAGAAACACAAGCAAGATCAGTAGTTTAAGCACTTTTTGGAAGTCCTTAAACAACTACAGATCAACATACCATTAGTGGAAGCTTTTAAACAAATGCCAAATTCATGATGAACATTTTGTCCAAAAAGAGAAGCTGGGTTATTTTGAGACTATTGCTCTTACTAAAGGATGTAGTGTAATGATAACCAATAAATTGCCACCAAAATAGAAAGACCTAGGAAGTTTCACTATTCCTTGTACGATTGGCAATAGATTCATGGGTAAAGCCCTGTGCGACTTGGGAGCCAGCATCAATCTGATGTCAATGTCAGTTTTTAGAAACTTGGTATTAAAGCAAGGCCTACCATAGTAACACTCCAGCTGGCAGATCGATCTTATGCACATCCCAAGGGTAAGATTGAAAATGTATTGGTAAAGGTAGATAAATTTATATTCCCAGCTGATTTTTTTATTTCAAAATATGAGGCTGATGTTAATGTCCCAATAATTATGGGAAAATTATTTCTTGCCACAAGTAGGACTTTAATTGATGTTAAAAAATATTATCTTACTATGCGTATGAATAACCAACAAGTTATATTTAATGTATTTCAAGCTCTTAAGTGTGCAGATGAACCTGAGGAATACCAAGCTGTTGAGCCGATAGAATCTATTTTCAATATGGAAATAGCAAAATTTTGCTAGGACACAGACAATGATGCTATAGAGTTGGATGACGAAGATATTATGAGAGAAGAATCTGAAAAACTGACCATGGTGAATGAGGTCATGAGCTATTACATGATACTTGAGCCACTTGAGTTGGCTGGTAGAGAAATCAAGGCACCCAAACCATCTATTGAGGAGCCACCAAAATTGGAGCTGAAACCTTTTCCAAGCCACCTTAAATATGCCTACCTGTGAGATAGCACAACTTTTCCAATGATCATTGTTGTCGATTTGACTGATGGCCAGGAGGAAAGATTGTTAGAGACATTGGGCAATCACAAGCAAGCCTTCTGATAGACCTTAGTAGATGTCCAAGGGATAAGCCCAACAATTTGTATGTACAAAATTATTCTAGAGGATTGCCATGACAAAACAATAGAGGCCCAGAGAAGACTGAATCTCAACATGAAGGAGGTGGTCAAGAAAGATGTCATAAAGTGGCTGGATGTCGGGATATTTTATCCCATTTCTGATAGTTCGTAGGTCAGCTTGGTGCAGTGTGTACTAAAGAATGATGGAATGAATATGGTTCAGAACAACAAAAATGAGCTGATCCCCTCGAGGATCGTGATGGGCTGGAGAGTGTGCATGGACTACATGAAGCTAAATAATGCCACTCGGAAAGATCACTTTTCACTGCCTTCATTGATCAGATGTTGGATAGATTGGCAGGGAAGGCATTTTATTACTTTTTAGACGGTTACTCGGGCTATAATCAGATTGTCATTGCTCTAGAAGATCAGGAGAAAACTATGTTCCCTTGACCATATAAGACATCCGTTTTTAGAAGAATGCCCTTTGGATTGTGTTGAAGTATACCCAAAGACCAATCATGAGATGGTTGTAAAAGACATACTTATTTTATCATGTTTATTAATATAAAGCCATTATTATTTTCATTCTTATTCTATGCATTTATAAATAAGCTGAATTATAATAAAGTCCTTAGAATAATATAATTATTCTTGAATGTCCTTAGTCGAGTATTATTGTGGGCTTGGACAATAATAATAAATTAAGACTAATATGTAGTTGATTGATGATAAAGTGTTGTCATTGATATGAAGATGTCAAAATCAATACATATGTATGTGTTAGAGAACGACATACTGGACTGGCCCGCTATGAACATGTTTCTTGGATTATTATGTGACAGTAACAACATTGCTTATAGTGATAACTACATGTATGATCCTCAGACTTGAGATCATCATTATTTCAACATCGTGAGTGACATATTCTGATGCGGTCAAACATGTGTCGTAACTGACTACACTATAAAGAATAATATTGGATATGTCAGAATCTATGTAGCGGAATATGGTTGATCAAGATAGGATTTGTCCCTCTTACATAATAGGAGTAATATCATAGGCCACTTGATTGAGTGAGACTAGAAAATGCATGGCCGTGCTCGAATAAATTGATATGAGTATCATAGTTATTCGTTTATAATAGTCTATTTAAGATATCAAGAAATATTAGATGGACTATACAAGTGTGACTATTCCATGACTTGTGTCCGATCTAAATATGAGGACAAAATGATGTAATACATGAAAAGAGTTAATCACGAAAAAGGTTATGTCGAACCACGACTTCCTGTAACTTAGGTAGCAATGATGCATATTAGAATTGTTCTAGATATTATTGCTAACGTTACATGAACCTACAAGGGTCACACCCTATGATTGAAATGAACAAATATCGACTAGATAGCATGTGTACAAACTTGTTGTACACGTAATAAGTAAAAATCGAAATTATTATAATTTTTGTAATTATAGATAATCTTGTTTATATATATTTTAACACTAGATAATTATTGTAATTATCAAATACTATTAAAATATATCTCTCTAAAGAAACTTAATTAAAGTATAATCAGATTATACATATTTAATTATATTCGGTTAAATATATTGTATATTTAATGAATCCAAATTTAATTAGAATTAGGTTTTTGAATGCTATATAAAGGCATAAGGTCTAGTAGCCGAAAATATGCCTCTTGCGAAAAACCTCTCTAACAGTTAGAGAAGTAAAATGTTGTTCGTTTCATTTGGGTGGACTGCGTAGAGGTCGGAACGCTGTTGTGAAGACTTGGATTCGATATCGCATAAGAAGAATTGGATTCTCCTAACTCTCTGTGGTTTTTCAGATTTATTTAAGGTAACGTTTCATCCCTTTTCCCCCCGAATTCGTTCCTCGTACATGGATCACTGACGGAATACACTGAATAATATTTCCACTATGACATGAGGTGTATCAGCGTTTCCCAACAGATTGTGTAACACTCCAGCAACGTTTCAATATTGTATGATGTCGACTTTCTCGAATATGATTGAGAACAACTTAGAAGTCTTCTTGTATGACTACTCTGTCTTTGGCAAAAGTTTTGTAGAATGCCTTTAGAGTTTGGAACTTGTTCTACGGAGATGCGTTGAAACTAACCTAGTCCTGAACTGGGAGAAATGTCACTTCATAGTGAAGGAGGGCATAGTTCTCGGACATAAAGTGGCCAAGAAAGGACTGAAAGTAGACAAAGCAAAGGTAGAGGTAATCAAACAATAGCCACCACCCAAAAGTGTCAAAGGTATTAGAAGTTTCTTGGGACATGCAGATTTTTATCGTCATTTTATTAAAGATTTCTAGAAAATTTCTAAACCTTTATGCTTACTTTTGGAACAGAATACCACATTTGCATTTGATGATTCTTGTTTGAAAGCTTTTTAGGAACTGAAAGATAGGTTAATTAATGCGTCCATAGTCGTGGCACCAGATTGGAATGAGTCATTCAAGCTCATGTACGATGCCAGCGATTATACCGTCAGAGTTGTGCTAGGACAGAGGCGTGGCAAAATTTTCTAGACCATCTATTATGCCAACCACACATTGAATGAACCCCCGCTTAACTACATACCAACTGAGAAGGAGTTCATTGCAGTTGTCTTTGCATTTGACAAATTCATATCTTGCCTGGCAGGTAGTAAAGTTGTGGTATACACAGACCACTTGCCACTCAAAGAAAAATGCCATGCCTAGACTGATCCGATAGACACTTTTGTTATAAGAATTTAATCTTGAGATACGAGATAAGAATGGAGTAAAAAGTTGGTGACAGATCATTTGTCTCGCTTAAAGTAACACCATGAGGATACCAATGCCGCTGCCATTAGAGATGATTTCCCTGATGAATATTTGCTTACGACCACTACCATTCCATGGTATATTGACATAGTCAACTACTTAGTCAGCAAAATATTACCACCGGACTTGTCAAGTAATGCTAGGAAGCGATTTCTATGGGATATTCGGCAATACTATTGGGATGAGTCATTCTTATTCAAATAATGTGCCGACCAAGTCATTCATCGTTCTGTGCCAGAAGATGAGCAACAAAATATTCTTCAACTATGCCATGCAGCACCATATGGAGGACACTTTGCTGGAATAAATATTGTAGCCAAGGTGCTACAGTTAGGATTTTTTCGTCCTACACTGTTCAAAGGCGCCCATTATCTTGCCAAGGCATGCGACAGATGCCAGCGTACTGGAAACATTTCTCGTAAATATCAATTGCCACTTTAGAATATCATGCCTATAAGCTGTTTGATGTATAAGGGTTAGACTTTATGGTTACTTTTCCCCATCGTTTGGAAATTTATACATACTTGTGGCTTTATACTACATCTTAAAGTGGGTTGAAGTTGTTGCTCTCCCAACAAATGATGCCAAGGCAGTTGCCAAGTTCCTACGCAAACACATCTTTACTATATTTGGTGTACCCAGAGCCATCATTCATGATGAAGGTACCCATTTTAAATGCCAGTTAATTAGTAGAGCCCCGTGTAGGTATGGAATCCAACAAAGAATTGCCACTGTCTACCATCCTCAGACAAATGGCCAGGCAGAGATTTCAAACAAGGAGATCAAGAATATCTTGGAGAAGATTATGAACCTAACTCAGAAGGACTAGTCTTTGAGGCTAGATGATTTCTTGTGGGCATATAGAACATCTTTTAAAACACCATTAGGAACTTCCTCAAACAAGCTTGTATTTGGGAAGTCATACCATTTGCCAATAGAGTTAGAGCACCGAGCTTATTGGGCAACCAAGCAGTTGAACATGGAATGAAGGGCAGTTGGTAAGAAATGCTTGTTAGATTTGAATAAGTTAGAAGAGTTTCGAGCACAATCCTATGAATATGCCAAGCTTTACAAAGAAAAAAACAAAGAGGTGGCATGATAACAGAATTTTGCCAAGGCATTTGAAGTGTGGAAAAAAGTTCTATTGTTCAATTCAGGGCTTAAATAATTTCCAAGAAAACTCAAATCCAGATGGTCAGGACCTTTTAAAGTTATCAAGCCTTATGCTCATGGAGCAGTAGATATCAAACACTTGAAAACTGAGACAACGTTCAAAGTGAATGGCCAGAGGTTGAAGCATTATTGGGAAGGAAGCCAAAAGAATGCCAAGGAGATCATTCTCTTGATAGAGATCCGGTAATTTTGGCATCACTGTATGATCATTGTAAATAGTTAGGATGGTTACTTTCTTTTTGGTATTTTAGTTTGTTTATTTTAGTTTTTCTTTTTCTATTTTGAAAGGTTTTTGTGAGTGTTAGTGTAGGTTATTTTGCCAAGGTAGTATGCCAGGACAAGATGGCATTCAGACACACATCATCACAGGGCCTGGTAACATGTGGATTATTTTCAGATAATGCCCAAGTGAAAGTAATTTTTGCTGAGAAAGAAACCCTAATTGCTGCTTAGGTTAAAATTTTCAAACTTCGAAAATTTACTGTAACCTCCTAAACCTGACCCAAAAGAAAAAGTCCCAATTTAGGAAGTCACATTCACAACTTTACCCTCAAGAATCCAATTTAGCATAAGTAAATATAATTAATTTTTATATTAAATAATATAATACAAAACTGTTGACTTCCAATAAAAGATATTCCCAAAAGGTTATTAAAACACATCATGATATTATAATCTGATAGTTTAATAAAATATCCAAATTTAAAAGTATAAGCATGCATACTAAAAAATATCCTCAAATCCCAAAATAGTCTCAAGTCCAAGTACATCAAGTCCTAAAATAAAATAATAACTGACATTTGAAAATGATAAAGTCCATATTGTAGTAAAAATAAATCTGAAACGTAAGAGGTCCTCCGATTACCAAGTCGCCTAGAGCCAAAAATAACTGAAAGAGAAAATATATAGGAGTGAGCTATTAAGCCCAGTGTGTCTCTAAAGTGCAAGCAATCACAGTTTCAGTTTCACAGCATTTCCTCAAAGTAATATAAATCACAGTAAAACATATTATTTGAAAAGATGCTATGCGCAAAACACAAATCCCAACTACATACTCCGATCACAGTGGTGGCAAAGCCAACCGGTCACAATGGAGGTAGTTCCCCAAAACCCCTCACCCCTTATTTCTCCAATCACAGTGTGGTCAAACCACTTCTTCCTCCTTACAGTCCTATTCCATGCATATAAAATTTATTGTTTGTAAAACAAAATCACATCACAGTTGTATCGTACTAAATACGAGGATCATAGTTCTGAAGTTCTGATAGTCTCATTAAAAACAAAGTTTAACATAGTATGCATAGCATCTCAAATCACAATGAAGCTGCATCACAAAAAGGTAGACATGCATGTTGAAAACATTTCATAGAGTAAATATAGAATAGAAAGAGAACACACCTCTAGTGGCTAAAGCTCTAACGTCGGTGATGACGCCTCCTAAGATTTGAACTAGCTCTAGGTCTAGCTGAGTCAGAACCTACAAGACGAAGTTCTATATTAAAACAAATTCTAACATAATTACTATGTCACCTAACATATTTTTAAAAGAATAACTACTCACGTGTAGCTCTCGCAGAAGATACTGGTACATGATGCACAGAAGGAGGAGGAGGATGTAAAATGTCATCCTTGGAATTGATGTCGTGTGAAATGCATTAATAAACCATTCAGATCTCATACTCAAATTCTTAGAATTTACTAAGTAAAAAAGAAGTTGCAATTATTAAAACTAGGCTTCTGGGTTTGATTTAGGCAAAAAATACTGCAAAAACGGATTCAAGATGTCAAAAGACGTCAAGTCAAAGTTGACTAAAAAAGTCAACAGTCAAAGTCAACGGTCAATGTTGACTTGACTGGTCAAAGGTTAATATGTTCAAGGTCAACTTAATTAAAGTCAAAGTCAACAGTCAGCGTTGACTTGACTGGTCAAAGGTTAACGGGTCAGGTCGGTCAATAAGTTTGTGCCATTATCTATTGGGTTCGACCGATAGGTTCAATTACAAGACTGGTTCATATGTTGGTTCGGTTCCCTCAGATCGGTTCAGTCCGGTTCAGATGGTCTCCTCACTTGGATCACTCATACACACGGTTTGGGCTCATTAGATATTCCCAAACCCATTGGCTATTCGAATAACCCTTAATCTTGGGCTCTCTCTCACAATGGGTCCAACAAGGGTAACCCAACATTATACAAGGCAGCCTATGCACATGGATTAAATCTTTGGCTACTAGGGTTTGCAGAACCCTAATTGGCGGCAGCGACTCACAAAGACGGTGATGGAAACATGTAACAACAAAAATTATATGAATCTGACGGCACGGCAGCATAAATCTAACCATAACGAAAAACGTGAATTTCAACGTCAAAACACATTTAAAACAGGGTTTAACATAAGGGAAAAATGACTCAAGGATTACCACACTTACCCAAACTAGGAAACAAGAAAGAATGGCTGAGTGCACGGTGAAAGAGACGGTGGCACAAAGAAACTGAACAGTTTTCCTTCAAAATGGAACAAGAACGAACGACGAGAGAAGCTTGGGTGGTCAGGGTTCGATTCGTAAGGACGCGAGGAACACAACTATAGGAGTGGTGTAACGTACGGACGGTGGTAAGGGCTTCGTCGAAGCCTCACCAAAAAATAAAAAGGTGTAAGGATTTGAACTAGAAAAAATAAGAGGGGGAAGGAGATTGAGCATGCGGCTATAGATATGAGGAAGGGAATGGATTTTAGGGTTTAATAATAGGAATTAAATACCCATGTGAAATGGTTAAATCGTAAGGTAAGGGTCCCCATTTATCTCGTTTCTAGAATAGTCCTCAAAGTTCTAATATTTCACAGATAGGTCACTAATTCGAGTTAAATTTAATGAAATCCCCAAATTGGATAATTAGGGTTTTAGGTTTTAAATTCCCAAATTCTAGGATTGTGAATCAGAAATTCCCAAATTAAACCAGGGTTTTGAATTAAGGATTTTTGGGGTATTACATTTACCCTACTTTAACCAAGCTTTCTTTCCATCACCGTCATCAACTTCTAAACCCATTATTATCCCACCCCCTATACACGCATAACTGTCACACCAAAATTATCTCTACTAACCTCACCATTAAACCATCCAAATCGTCTCCCTTACCCCTTATTTAACTCCTATTTCTCCCTTCAGCAAGAACATTTCTTCTTTTCATTCTTTCGACCAGCAAGAAAAGTAAGAACCAAACTTTTCCTCATATTTTTCGATCATCACTACTTTTCTCCAATCTTTTTCAATGGCATCGTCATCAGCACCACTTTAAATCTTCTTCAATGATAAGAAAAAGAAAAAGTATAAAGATAACTATGCTGCACGAACCTTTTGCTATGAGAAAAGGTTCGAATTCAAGAATGAACCGTACTTGGGATATTCGCTGAAAGTGGTTGACATAGTTAGAAAACACCATTAGAAGGTCATTTGCCAACAACCCAGGGAGGTTCACTCCATCATTGTTTGTGAATTCTACGCCCACCTCACTACCAAAGCTTTATATTTTCAGTTTGTGCGAGGTAAGTATGTTTAATTTGATGAAGGATACGTTAATTGCATGTTCAATTTAGAGGGTGCAAGAGAAGAGCATTCAACATTTGTTAAATCCATGGATACTACCAAAAGGTAGTTGATATTGAAGGATTTGTGCGAACCTAGCACGAAATGGATCGTCTCTTCCAAGGGTAAGAGAACTGTGAAAAGGCTGGCATTGAAACTGCAGTCAGGGGGATGAAATCTTTTCTTGAAAGCCAATCTTATACAGACCACACATAATGAGACGATTTTAGAGAAGATAATGGTTTTGTTGCACTCGATCATGGTGGGAAAAAATTAACGTGGGTCATCTGATTGTTGATAAGACCTAAAAATGTACCAGTAAAAGGAGTGGCAATTTGATTTTTCCTGAACTAATCTCTAAAATTTGCATACATCTTCAAGTGCAAAAGCTTGACTCCAAAAATGTCTAGAAATGCAAGGAAACCATCACTCCATCTCTGTGGTAGCAATTGATTGCCAGAGAGGCAAAAGAGAAGGACAAATGGAAAGTTGTTGAGTAGGTGTCTGCGGCCAAGACACCCAAGGCAGAACCTATTACACAGATGCCAGTTGATGCCTTGGCATTACTTTTCCAGATCTATCAATGCTAGGAACTCATTCTGCAAAAATTGGAGAAGGCTGAGGAGCAAAATTTGGTACTCTGGCAATATGTTGAATCCAGGGACCAAGCCCTAAAGACGACTCTTGAGGGCATTGCCATCAATAATTTGCCACCATTTCCAAAGTTGCCAACTAAGCTTCATACGCCCAAAAGAATGTCAGCCAGCCCACAGTCTGTCCATACTCCAACCCAGCAATCCGATGCCATTGTCCCTGTATCACTTGTCCCTATTAAATCTGCAAAAATTGAGACTCTACAAGAGTTTGATGATGAAGTGCCTACCAAAACTGATGTGCCACTTATTGCTCTAGTTTCTTCCACAGCCCTCATAGCTCCCGTCATATATGATCCGAAAAGGGTGGTTGAAGAAGTCATGTAAGATGTGAAGGCATCTACTGCTGTCTCAAAGCCATAATTGAAAAGGAAAAAATATTTGGCATAAAATCGAGGTAGCTTCATCAATAGAAAGACCCACATCTCTCGCATTGAACATTCCAAATGTGAGTATTCTTCCCTTTAACTCCTTAGCTTCATGTTTTTCATATTAATCATGCATAGCATTTGTATATATGTATTTTCATGCATGGAGGACAATGCACACCTTAGGTTTGGGTGTGTGTGTTGCCTCATATTTATTGCCATGACATTCATTCATTTTTATGTTTCTGTTTGCATTTTGTTATTGCCATATAGATTAGGTAGACTCATGCATACCAACCCATTAAATTGTTTTGCCACGGTTTGTTTTTAACTTGATAATTTTGCCAACACTTTTGTTAACATAGTTAGAATTTGCACTAGTATGCCTTGTCCGATGATGAAATTAGAATCTCTAGCTAGCATGAGCTGGTAGATTAGTAATGCCAGGTTGATTGGCAATTGATCTCTAGCTTTGGAAATTTTGATTTCACTTAAACACGTAGTATGCATCTAGTTTCAAAGACAAACTCAAGATTCTTCAACCACCCTGCCTTAGAACACCCCCTGTCTTAGAGACAATAAGTAACATGGGACTTTGTGGTTTTCTTCCTCTTAGTTCTCAAGCCAATAAAACTTTAGGGTATGAGTGTAATGGGTTAGTTTAGTGGTGCAGTCTGGACTAATGTTGGGATTCGTGGTATGCTCTATCTTACTTCTCGTGCCAAACAGTGTCACGGCGCGACCCCAAAACTAATGCTAGACCATTGGTAAATAAAAATAAAAAATAGAAAAATAAAAATATGTGTTTTCTGAGTTTGGATAGTAAATTTTTGCTAAGAGAGTTAATGGATACTTGATGTAAACCACCTGCACTTCATGCACACTTCATGACCCTAGGCTAGAGTTATATTGTTGCACTTGAATTTACTAATCTGTTGGCAATACTACTCTGGGATATAAAAGGAAAAAATTAGGAAGAGATTTTGCTTGCTAGCTTGTGTTGTTAATTAGGAAAATTTTGTTGAGGTATTAACTTAATTTTTATGTTTTTATAATATTTAGTTGCATTACTTGAGGACAAGCAATGAGCTAGGCTTGAGGGAGTGTTAACTCTTCAAAAGTACTATTTTTCATGTATATATTGACATGTTTTTGCTTGACTTTGAGTACATACTTGTGCATTTAGCTAGTAGATTCATACACTTGCATCTAGGAGTTAAGGGATGTATAGTTTTTATTGCCAAAGTGAAGGGTTATTTCCTTGTTGTGATAGGTAGGACAGGAGCAGGATTAGCGGAGCAGGGTTGGTAGAGCAGGACAGGAGCGGAGGACCAGAAGAGAAATGTCGAGTACCGTTAGAAAAAGAAGGACGAGGATTGCTAGACTCGGTTGAAAAAAAAGAACGACCAATGCCCGATCATAATCGTTAGTCAAAGGCAGGTCAGCCCAAATTCAAAAAAGGATAAGAAGATAACGAGCCTATATTGGTGCATAACAAACTTTCAAATCAAAACATTATCTAGGGTTTCCATGAGTGCCTATTTAAAGGAAGCCCGTCGATGAGCCAATGGGGCACCGAGGAGAAAGAAAGAGGGTAGAGGGCAAACAGTGGTTCGACCAGGCCGAGACCGAGAGCTTTGGACCCACTAAATGGCTACATCGACGAATCTCCTTCTTTGCCATTTCTCTTAGTTTTTAATTCTAATTAGATGGTGATATTTTAAAATAATATGGTGTTGATGGTTTCCCTGTAATAACTAATTTTTATCTAGTTTGTAAATACCATGTTAATATATTAGAATAATAATTAATAGATATTATTATTGCATGTATGCATATGTTATATTAGTATGTGTGTTAATTATATACGTGTGATTAATATGTGCATAAAATATGTGTGTGATATGTGTGAGTGCATGTATATTATACCTATTATGTATGTGTACGTGTTAATATTTATTATGGTATATGCGTGCCATATGTTTGTTTATATTTTATGTATACATTGTTTGTATATGTACAATATGTGTGAACAAATATATATGCTTGTGTATTATGTGTTTAAACGTATGTAATATATATGATAATTTGCATATATGTGTGTATGCATGTTATTTAAATATTATGTGTATGTATATGTGTGTCTAGTGTGTATGTGTTATTAAGGTTTGATAATATTTATTAAAGATATTAATATATTATATATGTGTTTTATATTGCATGAATGTTTGTATTAATATATTATGTATATGCACGTATTAAGGTATGTGTAAGTATGTGTGTGTGTACATTTATATGTATTGCATGTATGTATTATATATATGTCTATGTGAATACATATTGCATGTCCATATATGTATAATTAATATATGCATGTATTATTATTATTAGGTTTAAATTGAAAACGGATCCAATATAAATTATTATAATATAAGAGTCCAAGTCCAATTTATATATTTAAACCCAAAAAAAATGTGTACATAGGCCCAACCGGCCAAGCCCTTTGATAACTAAAAAACCCTAAAAATATCTGGAACCCTAATTATTGTCTCTTCTTATGCACAGCCCAATCTGGGCCATTAGATTAAATTTTGATCCAACGGTTCAGATCAAAGATGATGCTCCCTCAACCTCCAAGTGTGATACACGCGCCAACTATCCGTATCCGTTGCACGCGCGAGACCGGTCGTCTTTCACGCTCCACGTGTCACAATCATGTGCAACCACATCACTTCCAAGATATCATCCTGGCCGTTCGATCTTCATGCAATCTTAGCCATTGGATCAGATCTAATCCAACGGCCAAGAATGGATCTGGCCGAGAAACCCACCAACCCCGCCACGTGGCCGCTCCGCCATCCTCTGTCGTACACCACCCCTCACTGGCTCACCAACCAGCTTGGCCGAAACACATAAAAAAAGAGGATTCAAATCCATCTAAAATCAATAGTACAAGCATTTAATTTTTGCTTATCAATGTAAACAAAAATTCAGAACAAAGAAAGCATATAAACCAATGTAATCCAACAGCATGTACTCAGCCAGATTCCAGGTTCAATAATAATAAAAAAAGAGATTTTGGTGGTGTTTCCTTCTCTCTTTTTCTTGCATGCTTATCTCGAAATGAAAAAATAATATTAAATAAATAATAAAAGTATAAAGGATTTCACGTCTTACCCTCGCCGCCGGCGGACCTCCATTTGCCGATGATAAGCCCTGTGTGGTGAGTCGGTCAAAGGGAATGTTCTTGGGTCTCGGTTTTAAAGAAAAAAAACGATTTTAGGTTCGTGTTCTTTTAGATCTAGGAAAGGAGGGGTGTTTTTCCTAAAATCTAAGAGGAGATTCGGCTTTTAAAAGGAAAGTGGGTCATTTTAGGGGCAGTTTTTATGGGAGGCTTGGGAGGTTTTTATTTTAAAGCTGGAGAGAAAAAAGTTATGATATTATAGGTTAAAAATGAATAAAGGCTGAAAAAGGTTTAGATAGGGTTGATTTATAGACGTTTTGGGTTTTAAAATGGTTAAATTAGAGTCTAGTCCCTCCGTGTTTTTATTTTTTTGTTTTGGTTGTGCCGCATGGGTTATTTACACCCTCAGTTCCCCGTGCTTTTTGATTTCTTTTAAATCGGTCCCTAAATCTCATGAAATCAGATTTTAAATGGCAAAATTACGCACTTAGTCCTTCCGCGTTTTTGATATTTTCGTTTTGAGTTTGCCTCTTGGTTTTATTACTTTTCCAGTCCATGCAAGTTCATTTCGGTTTATAATTTAGTCCCCGAATGTGTGTTTTCTTCTTTTGTTCTTAGCCTCCTGATTTTGCTTTTATTTCATTTCAGTTCTTTATTTCATGTTTTTTTCTATGCATTTTAAATAACCATGTTTTAATGTTTCTTTTCTCTTGTGTTAGTATGATTTGCGATGATCTTCATGTATATTTTATATATGTATATTTGTTGCCTTTTTATGTTTTTATGTGTATTATCATGCTAATATGTCATTTAGTTCGTTTATTCATGTTACATATATGTTTTAGCATGTATGTTATGTTCACCTTACATCTTAGGTCATATTTTAGTATTGGGTAAATTTGTTACATTTTAATATTATAATGTGCTTGTAATATGCTATGCATGTATATTGTGTCATATGTTAAGTATCAAGCATTAGTTTTTATGCTAGCATGTTGTTTTGATTTGTTAGTTTAGCATCATATTTTATCTATTTCATGTATATGTTGCATTGTGTTTTTTTTATTTAAACATGTGTATATATATGATTAATTAATTCTTGAAGTATGTTTTTTCTTCTTTTTTTCACATTTACTTTGTTTTTATTATTGTGATATGTTATGTTTTTCATGTTCATGATTTTTGTTCATTATTTTTGTTTAATATTGTGATATTCATGATTTTATGTTTTTAGTACCATGTCAATATGAATGTATATTTTGCCATCATGTTTATATAGATTTATGGTTTTTTTTTGTTTAATATTTTGGGGTTTATGTTTTTATGTCATTGTGTTTCTTTTAATATGTCTCATTAGTATAATGCCTTGGTAAATTCTTTTTGTCTATGTTGGATAATGTTTGTTAAGATTGCATAACGGAATATTACTTGTCAATGCGATACCCTTTTATTCGAGCGTAAACGTGGCCAGTATCAAGCGCAGTGTTGATGGTTTATCAGTTTATTCTCGAATAACGGGGCCCTTAAAATTTACTCACGCTTATAACCGAATTTTAATTTAATCGTCACTTTAATCCGGAAAGTTTAATATTAATAAAGCGGTAATTATTAAAGTACCAATTTTGGGCGGTGTGGGGGTGCTAATCCTTCTCTATCCGTAACCGACTCCTAAACCCAATAGTTTTAAATCTCTGGTTTTATGGTGCCCGACCTACCTTAGTGGCCAGTGGCGACTCCATTTTTAAAATTAAAATACGGTTTTTCTAAAACTCCACGGAATACACATTTTTTAAAATACCTGAAAGACCCTCAAACACATTGAAACTCGTTTTTAGCGAAACCCGCTTCGTAGGAAGGGATCGCTACAGATGGCGACTTCGCTGGGGACCATTTTTTCAAAAATAAAGAGAGTCAAGCTTTTTAAATAATTACCGCTTTATTAATATTGGAATTTTTGGGTTAAAGTGACTAGTAAATTAACATTCGGCTACTTTATTTTAACGCATTTAAAATTTGACATATAAACCCGTCCTTTTTAGTGGGGGAAAACGCTAGTGCTGTCGTAAGGATACCATTCCTCCGTACGGGCCTAGCAAAGTACCTACGGGGCTCGAGTACCTTATGCTTTCGTGAGGATATCGTTCTTTCGTATGGGCATAAGCGAATAGGTCCCCCTGAATTGAACCCAGTTGAAAAGAGCCTATAATGGGCGATGATCGGGGGCCTTGCTACCCTTAGTAGGGGACAACAAGGACAATTCGGGTACCTCCTAGCACCAACACTGCATGTAGAGAATATAAAAAGCCCACCCTTTTTAGAGCCATGCGGATAACCTAGGTGTTTTAGATGGGATGTAAATAGGGTTGTTTTGTTTGTTTACCTTATTTAATTTGCCCTTTATTTATGTATTTATTGATTTTAACCGATACTGACTCATTTCCTTTTTGTTTTATTTTTGCATATATCATCGCATTCACATTAAATAGGGTATTGATTCCCGAGTGGTTTCTCCCATAATAGAGATTGTTCATGATGGACCAAGTGTTCTTTGACATGAAGACAGGGGTCCGGTTCCAGAGATAAATCCCAAGGCTAGATCGGGGACAGTAGAAGAAGGATCATTCAGAAACTTTAGGTCAGATTCGGCAAGCAGTGTCAGTACTGGTAACGAGCGAGGTGGAGTACAAGAGTTAAAGAAGCAAATGGCCGAGATGATGAACCAGATAAATGTTATGATGAAAGGTAAGCAGCCTGTCGAACTTAGAGAAAAATTGATCAAGGATCAGAATATAGAAGACAACACCGTTAAATACGACAAGTTGAATCTTTTTGTGATCAATCTCAAGAAACAGACAGGTGGCATATCTAGGGCAGATACCCTGGAAATAGAGGCAAGACTAGGAGAAGCCCGAGAATCAAATGACGTGAAGAGGCATTGTCCTATACCTATAAGATACACCAAGCTGCTTCCGTTGCTCATTGAAAGGAATCTTATCGTACCGGTGAAGTCTGTACCAAAGAGACCTCCTTATCTTAAAGGCTACAACAGTCGTATCTAGTGCAGCTACCATATAGGGGGTTCGGGTCATCACACTGAGAATTGCGGAGCCCTGAAGAACAGACTTCAAGATCTTATCAGGATGGGAGTTTTGGGTTTCGAAGACGGACAACCCTAATTTTACAGTGAACCGGCCATTGCCCGAGGGGCAAAGTCGAAGAAGGGTCAATGCCCAGTCCAACGTTCGGGTAACACAGAAGTGGGTCACTCAAGTGAGACAAAGTCAGGAGTCGAGAGTAAAAGCATCTCAGAAGATAAACTTGCATTTGAGTACGGCCAGCTCAAGTAGGAGAGGTATGATCTGAGCAAAAAACCAAAGAGTATACAAGACGAGTACCAGAAGTTGCACTTTGAATTCAAGAATGTTGGTCTGGGTGACACCTCTAAAGAATGGGTTAATGGCATGATTCAGCTGAAGAACGATTTGGAACGTTGGAAGCAGAAATGCAAGACTAGTAAAAATAAAGGCAGATTGTTGCGCGTAACAAGTGCTCCGCAATTGTGCAAGTGTACACGTCGCAAGTTATAGTATAAAAGATATCGTCTCCACAGGGATTGGTGCCACTTCAAGAATTCAATCTCTTTCACTATAAAAAGTAAAAACACAAGTAGGTGACTGTAGGAGTTTTAACTAACAACTAAACTAGAAAGCAATAAAGTAAAAGAAGATGTAATCAAATGAGAGAGAATAGGCCAGGTTATCGTGAGTTGAGGTGTGATAGCCGATTGGATCGTCTTGGTAAAAGAGTGCAAGGGCAACTCAGTTGTCGTGGCAACTTGCACAGCGGGGTTGCCTTGGCAACTAATTGACGGTTACCTAGGCAACTACTTGGGCGGCTGGGCAGCAACTTCAAGGCTCGGCGGAGCGTTCTTCAATGGTTTCTTCTTATCCCTAAGTCGAAACTCTAGTTAATTGTGCATGCCTTGACAATACATCCCTGCGTGAATCAAGGGTGAACAACAACCAATCTTGCATTCTTCTTAGCCGTTGAAATCCTTAACTTATTCTTAAGCCGGATTAATCTTCACCATCAATAGATTGAATAAAGACCATACTCATTCGTTTCTTGAATCTAACTCTCCCGATATTAGATAAATAGATGAAGTTACGAGATCCTCTCCTAATTCACCCGCAAACAAGAATAAAAACCAAGAATGAGTAAACCTTGAATTGAAAGTGCAAACTCTTATTACCAAAACAAAATCCAATTGTTTCTCACAACCACAAAACACAATAACCTTAGCCAAATAGATTTAGTTCATGGCTAGGTTCCAAAGAAACACAAAACAAAGAATTCCTAACATAAACCTAATTGAACAAGAAAGAAAAAGATGAAGAATGGTTGAAGCCTTGTCGAAATCTCTCATTGTTCTTGTCGAAACCTCTCTCTTCTCTCTTGTCGAAATCTCCCTCTTCTCTCTCTTTGGAGTTGACAGCTTGGTCCTCAATTTATAGGGCTAGGTCAAAGTCTTTTTTTAGGAGGAAGTTAAGTTGGAATTAAATACTTTTAAAGAATATAATTCTTTATTATATTCAATTCATTCTAGATCTTCTCCTATCTTCTTGGGATTTAATTTCTCTTTAACCTCTTCGTGAAATCAAACTCCTTTGGGATTTAACTTTGCTCCATGTCATCTTGGGCTTATCTAGTCATCAATTTCGACTGCAATATCAACTTATCCCTTATCGAAAATTGCTCTGACAACTAGCTTGGCATCTCCTTCATGCATTGCCCTGGCAACTAGCTCGGCATCTCCTTCATGCATTGCCCTGGCAACTGGTTCCAGCCTTGCTTTGGCAAGTGATTCTGCATACATACAAAAAGACACCAAAGCAGTATCTTTTTCTACAAAATTAAGCAAAATATGAAATCAAGCTTGTCCACCAAAGAAACAATGCAAACATGCATGAATGGCTAATAATGCAACTAATATGAGCCTATGTCTAGAAATAATATGAATAAAAAGGGTGAATAAAATAGTACTTTTAGACACTTAACACACCCCCAAACTCGAACTATTGCTTGTCCTCAAGCAATGCAAACTAATAATTACCCGCCAAGACTTCAATTTTCACAAACTTAGCTTTGAACTTGATTTCAATTCTCAGAACCGTGGCACAAAGTATGATTGGCTTTTCAGTTTTTGGAAAACTTAGGAGTTATTCGGAATCGAACTATAATGCTTGTGAGTGTGTGCGGAGTTGTGTGCAAGTTGATTTTTTCGATTCTATGCAAACAAGAGGTTTTCAAATTACTTCATTGGGTTCTTTTAACATGTTTTAACTAGAGCCGGTTTCGGGTACCTCTAGTGTTTTATTTTATTTTTTTAAGTTAAATTAATTTATCCGACTAGAGCCGGTTTCGGGCACCTCTAGCTATCAATTTTTAGCACATACTAAAGCCAATTTCAGGTACCTCTAGCATTCATCCAATTTTTATTCTAATCCCCTATTTTTTTAATTATCAACCTAAGTTCGCTATAATTCCTTGATTTAATCAAGCCACAACAGTGTTTCATCAAGTTTAGTATCATAGTAAGATTCTAAGTGTTTCCACGTTTATCCTAGAATAAAAAGTTCTATCAATTAAGTATATTGGAAAATTCATCATCGGATATTCATCAAATCTAGGCAATTCTTGTTCCAACTAAAGGCATGGCAAGCAATTTATGTATCCTAAATGCAATACTTAAGATGAATGCAACTAAACATGGTAACTAATAACAATCCCCCCCAAACTCGATTGAGGCATTGTCCTCAATGCATGTAACAAAGAAAAATAAAAATAAAAAACAAAAATTACAATAAAGAAAAGTTGAATGCAAATGAGAACTTACTCTGAGAGTTCGTCGTCGTGAATGATTAATTTTCTTTTGGTTGGTGTCTTGATTCTTTTGCTTGAACGCGGTGGTTGCTTCCTTGTTGCCGATGATGGAATCGATCCTCGTACGGGGTTGTCCTCATCGTCCTCTTCATCAATGTCATTGGCTTTTCGCTTGGGTTTGGAGGATTCGATTGGTGCGGTCTTTGTTGGTGCAATGGAGGACTCGTCCGAATCTGAAAAATCAGACAATGATTCAGTACGAGTTGATTCGGGCATAGGTGCTTTACCTTTGGCTTTTGCAGAGGTTGTCGGGGCATCTTTAGCTTTGGTTTTTGTGCTCGATTCCAACCGAACTTTGGTACGGCCTTTTCATCAGTGGACTCACTTGGGACATGCATCTCCTTGCAAAGATTGGAAATTAAGCAAAAGAAGAAAAGAGAACCCTTGTTTTTTGTGCTACATACAAAAGTCTCATCACAAATAATTTTTCCAATGTTAATGATGCAATTATGCAAGATAGAATGTATGAGCAAAAGACGAGTTGTATCAACGGTGGTATTGTGTGTTGTGGGCATTAAAGAAGTTTTAACAAACTTATTCCATAATTTTGCCTCGGGTTTAAGCCGAAGGCGATTTACCGTGCCCTTGTATTTACCGTCGTTCCATTGAGTTCCCGGTAGAGTGAGTTCTTGAAGCACCTTGTCGAGTTGCTTGGGTGTGAGTTGATCAACAAATGCTTGATGCTCGTCCTTCTCAACGTAGAGCCCGTAAAAGGTGTTGATTTTTCGGGGCTTATGAGTATAGCATTGTCACGAACAAAAACATAAGGATTATCTGGGTTAGGTGAGTGAGCATAGAATTCTCTTACCCATGAGATGTTACCCGGTTCTGATTGATGGCAAAAGATTTGCCACTTTTGATGTGTAATCCTTTCGAAGATGAATGGTTCAAGGCCAAAATCTTGATGAGAGTTGGGGTATTTGAAACCTTATTCTTCATAAATCTTCCGCGTTTCAAACTTGGAGTGAAATCTTTCTTGAACCACCGGTGTAGCAAACTTCTTGTATCTTGGTTCTTTGGAGGAACTTGGATAAACCAAAAATTCGATTTTGGATGCCATGGATGATCTTGGTTGTGAGTTTGGTAGAAACAAAGAAAAGAAAGCAAAAGAAACTAAAGAGTTGCAAGGTGAAAAGTAGGAATAGGTTTCTTGGAAGTTAAGGGTGATGGGTTAAATAGAAAACATAGGTAGTAAATATGGTGGGTGGGAGTAATTTTGAAAAAAAAATAAGGGTTTAGATTGGGGGAAGGTGACGGCTAGGGGGTTTGGGGAAGGGGAAGGGTTTGGCCGGTTATGTAGGGTTTATTTAGGGTAAATTGGAAGCTTAATATAAGCCTTAGATTTAGCCCATTAATTTCCTTGTTGAAGAAGTTTCCTTCTTGAATCAAAATTCCTCTTTATCATGAACTCTTTTCCTACAATTCAAAAACAAATAAAATAAGGATTAAAATTAAAGATAAACTAATAAAAGAAAATAAATAAAGTGTGCAAAGAAATTCTTAAACTTAAAATTTAAAAACAATTAGATAAATATGAAAGAAAGATGTAGTTTTAATCTTAAAGAAAATAAATAAATCTATCCTAAAAAGGAAAATAACCGAAAATAATAAATAAAAATAAAAAAATTAAATAGTTCGAAAAAAATAAAAATAAAAAGAAAATATCGAAAGGAGAGCATGCTCATGCATCTCCTAAGGTGACCACTTCTTTGTTATGTTCCACATGGGCACCGTTGTAGTGCTTCAATCTTTTTCCGTTAACTTTGAATTCATGTTCGTCAGTAATAGACTTGATTATCACAGCACCATGGGAGAACGGTTTGACAACTTCGAATGGTCCCGACCATCTTGATTTCATTTTTCCCAGGAAAAGTTTCAGCCGAGAATTGAATAAGAGAACTAGTTGCCCTGGCATGAATTGTCGCGGCAATAGTTTCTTGTCATGCCATTGCTTTGTTTTCTCCTTGTAGATTCATGCATTGTTATAGGCGAGTGCACTGAATTCTTCTATCTCGTTGAGGTCGGTCCAACAAATGCTTTTGCCCGGCACTTTCCCAATCCATATTCATGGTCTTGATTGCCCAATATGCCTTGTGTTTGATTTCCACCGGTAGATGGCATGTTTTGCCATAGACAAGTCGGAAGGGAGACATACCTAAGGGTGTTTTGAATGCAGTGCGATATGCCCAAAGTGCGTCATCTAGTCTTACTGACCAATCTTTCCTAGAGGGATTTACAACTTTCTCGAGTATAACCTTCAATTCTCGGTTGGAAATTTCTGCTTGCCCATTGGTTTGTGGGTGATATGCCGTAGCAATTTTGTGTGATACGCCGAAGCGTTGCAACATCTTGGCAATAAGTCTGTTGTCAAAGTACTTGCCTTCATCACTGATAATTGCTCTCGGCATCCCAAACCCTGTAAATATATTTTTCTGTAAGAATCGTTGCACGATCTTGGAATCGTTGGTGGGAACTGCAGCTGCCTCAAGCCATTTAGACACGTAGTCGACGCCAAGTAGAATGTAGAGGTTGCCGAATGAGGATGGGAAAGGTCCCATAAAATTGATCCCCCATACATCGAATAATTCCACCTCGATGATGTTTTGGAGTGGCATCTCATGTCGTCTAGAGATATTGCCCGTCCTCTGGAAACAATCACATTGCTTGTAAAACTCTTGGGCATCTTTGTACATTGTTGGCCAATACAAACTGGATTGCAAAACTTTGGCCGCGGTGCGAGTTCCTCCAAAATGTCCTCCATAGGGTGAAGAATGGCATTGCCGGAGTATATTATGTTGCTCCTCTTCAGGGATACATCAGCATATAACCTGATCTGCACATTGTTTAAACAAAAGAGGCTCGTCCCAAAAGTAATGCTTAGCATCATGGTGGAACCGCTTCTTCCCTTGTTGAGTAAGGCCATAAGGTAAAATACCACAAACAAGGAAATTAACTAAATCCGCGTACTAGGGTATTACCGAGGCATGTGTTACCGTAGCAACTGCTTCCAAGGTTGCCGAGGCGTGCGCGTCTAGAGTTGTCGCGGCATGCACATCCATGGTTGCCGAGGCGTGAGCGTCAAGGGTTTCTGAGGTATGTGCGTCAAGAGTTGCTGAGGCGTCGAGGATTGTCACGGCATGCGCATCCATGGTTGCCGAGGTAACTAACAGTTGCTCATCCGGGAATGCATCGTATATCTCTAAATCCGCGTCCTCCTCCCTATTGCATTCTAAGCTTGATAAGTGATCGGCCACTTGATTTTCTGTTCCTTTCCTATCCTTAATTTCAATATCAAACTCTTGTAAAAGCAATATCCAATGAATCAAACGAGTTTTGGCTTCCTTTTTAGCAAATAGATACTTGATTGTCGAATGGTCCTTATGAACAATTACCTTTGTACCAATCAAATAGGATCGGAACTTGTCAAATGTGAAAACTATGGCTAGTAACTCTTTCTCCGTTGTTGTGTAATTCACTTGAGCACTATTAAGAGTTTTACTAGCGTAGTATATCACATGAAAGGTCTTACCTGTGCGTTGGCCTAGGACTGCTCCTACCGTAAATTCACTTGCATCACACATGAGCTCAAAAGGTAGCGTCCAATCGGGTGGAACGACAATGGGTACCGAGATAAGCTTTTCTTTTAGGGTTTCGAATGCTTGGGCGCAAGAATCATCAAAATTGAAGACTTTATCCTGTTCAAGCAAATTGCACAAGGGTTTAGTAATCTTAGAAAAATTATGAATGAACCTCCTGTAAAAACCTGCATATCCAAGAAAGCTTCGGATTCCATTAACCAAACTTGGTGGGGGTAATCTCTCGATCACGTCCACCTTGGCTTTGTCTACTTCAATTCCCTTGGATGAAATCTTATGGCCGAGCACTATTCCTTCATCTACCATAAAATGGCACTTCTCCCAATTAAGGACTAAATCGGTTTCTTCACATCTTGACAACACCTTCTCTAAATTGCTGAGGCAACTATCGAAGTCATTACCAAAAATGGAAAAATCATATATGAAGATCTCAAGAAAGTCTTCGACCATGTCTGAAAAGAGTGCCATCATTCATCTTTGGAAGGTTGCCGGGGCATTACATAATCCGAACGGCATCCTTCAGAAAGTATAAGTACCGTATGGGCATGTGAAGATTGTCTTTTCTTGATCTTCTGGTGCTATGGCAATTTGATTGTAACCTGAATAACCATCAAGAAAACAATAAAAGGGTTTACCTGCAAGACGGTCAAGCATTTGATCAGTAAAGGGTAATGGGAAGTGATCTTTCCTAGTGGCTTTGTTTAGCTTTCTATAATCCATACAAACCCTCCAACCGGTCACAGTTCTGGTTGGAATGAGTTCATTGTTTTCATTACTTACCACCGTTATACCTCCCTTTTTTGGTACACATTGTACCAGACTTACCCATATACTATCAGAGATAGGGTATATGATGCCGGCGTCAAGCCACTTGATGATGTCTTTCATTACAACCCCTTTCATGGCATGATTCAGTATCCTCTGGGCCTCAATCGAAGGTTTTTGATCATCTTCCAACAAAATCTTGTGCATGCACACTACCGGGCTAATTCCCTTCAAGTTGGCAATTGTCCACCCTAGTGCCTTCTTGTGTAGCATCAACATTTTGATCAGCTTCTTTTCCTGCTCAGGCTGTAACTTAGAGGAAACAATTACAGGCAATGTATTATCGATTCCCAAGTAAGCATATTTTAGTTGCCCTGGCAACTGTTTCAACTCAAGAATCGGTGGTAGTTCAATAGAGGGCTTTTTGAGTTTACCCTCCTTACCTGAGTAATCCAGTGGTTCAAAGTATGTACCTGGTCGATTGACTAACCAATTTGCCTCTTCTTGTTGTTCCTCATCGATCGATTCTTCATACTCCTCAGGTTCCTCTTGATCGGCAATGTAGTTACCGAGGCAACTAAATTCCCCGTCGAAGTTAAACTCTATCGTGGCATGAAGAAGTTGGCATTTTTTCGGATCATCGGCATGCCTTAGTGTTTGGAACACATTTAGTTTAACTTGATAGTCATTCACCCTCATTGTGAGTTCTTCCTTTTCAACATCGATCAAGGTTCTCCCTGTTGCTAGGAAGGGTCTCCCGAGAATGATAGGTGCATGTTCATCTGCTTCACAATCCAAAACAATACAGTCAGCGGGAAAAATAAATTTATCAACTTTTACCTGTATGTCTTCGATTTTTCCCTCTGGATGCACATAGGATCTGTCGGCTAGCTGTAGCATAACTGTTGTAGGTCTTGTCTTCCCGATTCCAAGTTTCTGGAAAATCGATTTAGGCATGAAGTTTATACTGGCTCCAAGGTCACATAATGCTTTCCCGATATAGTGGTTTTCGATGGAACAAGGTATTGTGAAACTTCCGGGATCCTTCAACTTGGGTGGCATGCGATTGTGCAACATGGCCATGCATCCATCTGTTGTGGCAACTGTTTCAAACTCTCCTAGCCTTGTTCTCTTAGACACAATGTCTTTAAGAAACTTGGCATAGTTCGGCATTTGTTCAATTGCTTCAACCAATGGCAAGTTGATGTGGACTTGCTTTAGGATATCAAGAAACTTCTTGAATTGATATTCTTGCTTTTGCCACTTCAACCTTTGTGGGAATGGTGGTGGAAGTCGGATATCTTCGATCCTTTCATTGGTCTGGAACCTGATTGATGGCATTGTCGGGGCAACTATAGTTGCCGAGGCATCATCAACTGGGGTTGTCGTGGGGTGCCTATTGCTGGTTGTCGCGGCATCCTTATCGCTGGTTGTCACGGCATCCTTATCGATAACCCGGCAACGACGCCATGGATTGTTATTAGTTACCATGTTTAGTTGCATTCATCTTAAGTATTGCATTTAGGATACATAAATTGCTTGCCATGCCTTTAGTTGGAACAAGAATTGCCTAGATTTGATGAATATCCGATGATGACTTTGCCAATGTACTTAATTGATAGAACTTTTTATTCTAAGATAAACATAAAAACACTTAGAATCTTACTATGATGCTAAACTTGATGAAACACTGTTGTGGCTTGATTGATTCAAGGAATTCTAGCGAACTTAGGTTGATAATTAAAAAATTGGGGGATTAGAATAAAAATTGGATGAATACTAGAGGTGCCAGAAATTGGCTCTAGTATGTGCAAAAAATTGATAGCTAGAGGTGCCTGAAACCGGCTCTAGTCGAATAAATTAATTTAACTTCAAAAAACTAAAAGCAAAACACTAGAGGTGCCCGAAACCAGCTCTAGTTAAAACATGTTAAAAGAACCCAATGAAGTAATTTGAAAACCTCTTGTTTGCATAGAATCTGAAAAATCAACTTGCACACAACTCCGCACACACTCACAAGCATTATAGTTTGATTTCGAGTAACTCCTAAGTTTTCCGAAAAATGAAAAGCCAATCATACTTTGTGCCATGGTTTTGAGAATTGAAATCAAGTTCAAAGCTAAGTTTGTGAAAGTTGAAGTCTTGGCGGGTAATTATTAGTTTGCATTGCTTGAGGACAAGCAATAGTTCGAGTTTGGGGGTGTGTTAAGTGTCTAAAAGTACTATTTTATTCACCCTTTTTATTCATATTATTGCTAGACTTAGGCTCATATTAGTTTCATTATTAGCCATTCATGCATGTTTGCATTGTTTCTTCCGGCAACTTATCTAGGAGTATGCCGTTTTCCGAGGCATCTAGCATCATCCTTGTTGGTGTATTCACAGCGTTGTAAAACATTGTTACTTGTGTCCACACTGGAATCCGTGTAGGGGGCATTTGGGTAGAAGTTCTCTATATCGCTCCCAAGCCTCGTACATGGATTCATCATCTGTCTGCCGAAAAGAAGTAATTTCGTTACAAAGCTTTTCAGTCAAATTTGTAGGATTAAATCGAGCAAGGAAATCACGACAAAGATCGGTCCAAGATCCTATTGATCCGGTAGGAATACTATTTACCCATGCTTTCGCCCTATCTCTCAGTGAATAGGGGAATAATCTTAGTCGTAAAACATCGGGGTGACTCCTTGTATTTTGAATGAATTGCAAATCTCGAGGAAAGATTTAAGATGTTGTCGTGCATCTTCAGTTGCTGAGCCGTCAAATTGACCAATTGTGTTGATCATATTGAACATCACTGGTTTCAACTCAAAGTGGTCGGCTTCAATTTCAGGCGTGACAAGTCCTGGATTAAGTCCTTCAAGATAGTCTCGAATAGTTTTGTTTCGTTCAAGAATCACTCATCCTCCTGCTGGAACATTTCGATTCATATTGCCATCTTGATTAGCCATTGCTACTCTTAACCTTTGTCTGAGTCTTTGCAAGGTTCGTTCGATTTCTGGATCAAAGGGATACTCTGGTGTAATCGGTCTCGCCCTGGTCATATACCAATGCAAAACCAAAGTTTGTTAGCCCTTTGAATCTTAAACAAGAAAAATAAAAAGTGCAAGAAAATAAAAACAAAGTTGTTATTGCCAATCACGGCAACGGCGCCAAAAACTTGTTGCGCGTAATAAGTGCTTCGCAATTATGCAAGTGTACACATCGCAAGTTATAGTATAAAAGATATCGTCTCCACAGGGATTGGTGCCACTTCAAGAATTCAATCTCTTGCACTGTAAAATGTAAAACACAAGTGGGTGATTGTAGGAGTTTTAACTAACAACTAAACTAGAAAGCAATAAAGTAAAATAAGATGTAATCAAATGAGAGAGAATAGGCCAGGTTATTGTGAGTTGAGGTGTGATAGCCGATTGGATCGTCTTGGTAAAAGAGTGCAAGGGCAACTCAGTTGCCGTGGCAACTTGCACAGCAGGGTTGCTTTGGCAACTAATCGACGGTTGCCTGGGCAACTAGCTAGGCAATTACTTGGGCGGCTGGGCCGCAACTTCAAGGTTCGGCAGAGCGTTCTTCAATGGTTTCTTCTTATCCCTAAGTCGAAACTCTAGCTAATTGTGCATGCCTTGACAATACATCACTGCGTGAATCAAGGGTGAACAACAACCAATCTTGCGCTCCTCTTAGCCGTTGAAATCCTTTACTTATTCCTAAGCCGGATTAATCTTCACCATCAATAGATTGAATAAAGACCATACCCATTCGTTTCTTGAATCTAACTCTCCCGATATTAGATAAATAGATGAAGTTACGAGATCCTCTCTCAATTCACTCACAAACAAGAATAAAAACCAAGAATGAGTAAACCTTGAAATGAAAGTGCAAACTCTTATTACCTAAACAAAATCCAATTGTTTCTCACAACCACAAAACACAATAACCTTAGCCAAATAGATTTAGTTCATGGCTAGGTTCCAAAGAAACACAAAACAAAGAATTCATAACATAAACCTAATTGAACAAGAAAGAAAAAGATGAAGAATGGTTGAAGCCTTGTCGAAATCTCTCATTGCTCTTGTCGAAATCTCTCCCTTCTCTCTTGTCGAAAACTCCCTCTTATTTCCCTTTGGAGTTGACGGCTTGGTCCTCAATTTATAGGGCTAGGTCAAAGTCTTTTTTTGAGGAGGAAGTTAAGTTTGATTTAAATACTTTTAAAGAATATAAGTCTTTATTATATTTAAATTCCTTCTAGATCTTCTCCTATCTTTTTGGGATTTAATTTCTCTTTAACCTCTTCATGGAAATCAAACTCCTTTGGGATTTAACTTTGCTCCACGTCATCTTGGGCTTATCTAGTCATCAATTTTGACTGCCATATCATCTTATCCCTTATCGAAAATTACCCTAGCAACTAGCTCAACATCTCCTTCATGCATTGCCCTGGTAACTAGCTCGACATCTCCTTCATGCATTGCCCTGGCAATTGGTTCCAGCCTTGCTTTGGCAAGTGATTCTGCACACATACAAAAACACACCAAAGCAATATCTTTTTCTACAAAATTAAGCAAAATATGAAATCAAGCTTGTCCACCAAAGAAACAATGCAAACATGCATGAATGGCTAATAATGCAACTAATATGAGCCTAAGTCTAGCAATAATATGAATAAAAAGGTGAATAAAATAGTACTTTTAGACACTTAACACATCATTGTCACAGAAGCTGAGGGCCAACGTGACATACTCCAAAGTGAGTTGGAAAGCAGTTTGGCTATGGACGAGATCCTGTAATCAAGTTTGCAGCATAAAGGGGAGGAATCTCAAGCCTTTCAAATGGAAAACGCAGCGCTCAAAGAACAGATAGAAAGGCTCAAGACTTCTTTGCGTACCAGCGAGATTCGTGCTGAAGTGTACAAGCAGGCCAGGTATGAAAGTTTCAAAGAAGTAAATGTCAAGCTACAAAAGGTCGAGCAGAAAATAAAGGAAAAAGATAAAGACATAAAGATTGTTATGACTCAAGCGTGACAAGTGGCCCAACATGTAGAAGATTTAGCTGATGCAGCAACGCCGATAAGCCAGAATATGGATCCAGCATTGTACCGCGAAGGAAAGCTAACGAGACTATTGAATGAGGTCAAGAAATTAGGTGCTAGAGCTCACCGCTATCTGTAAACTCCTAGTACCGGATGTAATGAAAGCTTTTGGTCTTAATGAAAGATGTTCTATGGGGACAAATCACTTGTGGAATCAATACCTTATTACCTTCATGCATTGCATTTGCATTACATCATTTGCATTGTTTAATGATTTTATCATTGCATGGCACTTTATCATTTAATTTCTAGGGTTCGATGGCAGAACTAGTTGAGAAAATAGAGCGAACTAAGGAGTTGAGGCTTGACCTGCTAGAAAAAAGAATCGGGAATGAGCTAAATAAGAAAGAAAAAATAGATGTTTTCAATACGAGGGAACTCTACCTAGTCCCTGAGTTGGTCATTCCTCCGAAAATTTCAAGATTCACAGATTTGTGCAGTATGAAGGAACTAGCTGTCCGAAGGTTCACTTGACCATGTTTTGCAAAAAAATGGATGGATACATGATGAATGAAGAGTTGTTGATCCACTACTTCCACGATAGCCTGACGGGACCTGCAGTAGTGTAGTATAACCGTTTGAGCAGAAACCAAGTTCGGTCATGGGGTGGCCTTGCTAATGCATTCTTGAGTTAGTACAGATACGCTTTAGACTTAGCGCCCTGTCGTCAGTTTCTTCAGAATGAGAAAATGAGACCAAATGAAAGCTTCAGGGAATACGCACTAAGGTGGCGATGTTCGGCAACCCAAGTGCAGCCTTCTATAGCAGAAGAAGAGTTGACTTCCATGTTCCATGCAACGCTTCCCTTTCCATTCTTCGATATGATGTTGGAGAGATCAAAAAGCAGATTTGAGTATTTTATGACGATTGAAGAGATGATAGAATACGCAATCCAAAAAGGAAAATTAGGGTCTAAGTCTAAAGACAACCGAACTGAAGAGAAGGCAGATGAAGGCAAAGAAGTAAATGAGTGTCACATCCAAGGTTCTCGTGGCCGTAAAAGAAGAAAACAGACTGACACTTCAGGATGATCAAGGAAAATTCCTCGAATGAGTGCAAATTTGGAAGTGTTCAAAGTATCCATCTTATACATATGGCCTCATTTGGTAGAAGGTCTCTATCTTACTCTCAAACCTATGAAGACTATACCTGATCCATCTGCCCATAGCTTCGACTCGAGTAGCACATATGAATTCCACATAAGGGCACCAGGGCATCCCACCAAAAAGTGTAAACCTTTACTAGAGGAGATCAAGAAGCTGATCAATAATGGGACCTTGACGCGAGGATTGATCCAGCAGTGGAGAACCAAGGATGAGGGGCAAGTTTACATAGTGCTAAGAAAACTAGAGATGTTTCTGCATTAGAAGACTTTCTTGAAGTAATACAAGGAATCAACTTTACTACCTGTGAAGGGGCATGCGTCATATTTGTTGATTTTTATTCCAATGAAGAACCCATTCCTCTTAACATAAAATGTTCTTGAAAGTACATAGATGTGTATCTTTTCTCACCGTTGTATAACACGTGATATCAATTGCAAGATGTGACATTAGTTGGATGTTGTGATAACGATGAGGTGTGATCTCACCAACAGACTTTGGTCAGCAAAGCAAGACTACTACTCTTTCGACAACGTTCAATAATGAAAAAGCTCTAAATGTTAACCATGTAGAGTTGCTTGAAATTGAAACTCTAAGCATAATCTTCTATGAACTAAAGAGTTAACAATCAAAATAGGATACATGTGTATGGAATAAAAGAAAATAACAATATTAGGTGGATTAAATAAAAAGCACTCATATGTTCGAAGCCCGGTAATAGGCTTGCTCGGATAAGAGTGTGGAAGTTTTGGGGTACTCCGTTTAAGCATTAAGGTTGCAATACACCATCCAAGTCAAGAAACCTTAGCTTCATGAGTGATGGTAATATTTTCAAATTGTGACTATGCCGAGTAACTTGGGGTAATGTTGTTTGCTCCATCGTTGTCTTCTAGACAAAGGACTGTTACGAGTTGATTTCCTCAAAAATAATGATAAACGCATGAAAAAAAGGGAAAAGGAAGAGAAAAATGAACAATAGCATAAGTATAATTAAAAACACACACACCTACCTAGATCTTTATTCTTAGAATGATATTTCTGCGCTTGAGTGGTCAAACAGGTCCACCCTTTTTAGGGAAGAGCAAATAATGAGAATTGAGAAAGAGTAGTATTCTATAGCAACGCGGTAATCATGAGAATGAACCAAGTCATCTGGGAAGACTTCACAGCCTTGAATCGTTGCAACATTTGAAATCCTTATGGATTCAAGCTATGCTTGAAATAATCGCTGAACGGTTGAATCTAAGACGCTCTTCCACTTGATATCCAGAGTTCATATTCTGTTATCTGTTATACTAAGATTTTGATTTCAAAATCCCATATGTTAATCTAAATGACACTCTTCAGTGGAATGCCAATAAAAAAATTGACAATTTTAAAGCAACAAAGACTTCCATGTATTGCTTCAAAGATAAAATCCAGAACACAAGGTCGCAGATATTATTGGGCACCTAACCAGAGAAACAACCCCTCAATGTATAAGATGAAGATGATGACAAGAATATATGTGTCAGACAGCTCAAGAGAAGGAAGTGGGTTCCAGCTATGATGCTTTGGTTGGTTTAAGGAAATAAAGAACGAACTGGGACGAGAATGAGGTCACAAAATGCGGGGAAAGGTAAGAGATAAACATTGATTCTCTAAAGAGCTAGAGAATAGGGATTGAGAGATGGTTCCCGTCAAGAAGCAACAAGAAGATTGAATTTAGAAATTAAGTTCAGAGCATAGAAGCATTTTGCTCGCCCCGATGATGAAACTGACAAATGCTCCGAATGTTGGGTCAAAGAATTGGAAGATAGTTGAGCTCATGATCGAGTGGGGCAATGTAGAACATGAAGAATGATAAGAATCCCTACACAAGAATGATATAGAGAGTTAGAATGAGCTTATTTGTGAAATGGGTAGAGACCCCGAAGAAGAAAGATAGTTGCTTGTGCAAGAAAGCACGAGCGGGTATTCAATTGATAAAAGAAAGATTGATGAAAATGAAAATCAAAACTAAGAATATTGCAAAAACAAAAAAAATTAAGAAATTTGAAAAATGACTTTTTAGGGCATAAAATTTTAAAACATATTTAAAAGAGAGAAAAAAAAGAAGAAAGAAAGTAAAGAAGAGAGAAAAAAAAGAAGAAAAAAAGAAAGAAAAAAAAGGAAAAAAAAAGAGAAAAAAGAGAAAGAATAAGAAGAAAAAGAAAAAATGAAGAAAGAAAGAAAGAAGAAAAGAGAGAAAAAGAGATGGAGAAGGAAAAAAAGAAAGGAGAAGAAAAAGAAGAAAAAAAAAGCATTACATTGCATGCATCATATAGATAGAGGCATGTCAGTTTTTTGCTTGTCTTATAAGGGTATTTAAAGAATTATCAAAGAGTTTTAAGAAGTAGATTTTAAGCGGCAGCCATAGTAGTGTGAGGCCAGATGCCGGTAGCCATAGTAGCGTGAAGCTATATATTAAGTCCTTTGGGCCATCAATAAGTCCTTCGGGCCACCGATAAGTCTTTTGAGCATGGTGATAAGTCTTTCAGGCCATTAATAAGTCCTTCGGGCATGATGCGACAGCCATAGTAGCGTGAGGCCAGATGACAGTAGCCATAGTAGCGTGAAGCCAGATATTAAGTCCTTTGTGCCATCAATAAGTCCTTCGAGCATGATGATAAGTCTTTCGGGCCACCGGTAAGTCTTTCGAGCATGGTGATAAGTCCTTCGAGCATGATGCGGCAGTTATAGTAGCGTGAGGCCAGATGACGGTATCCATAGTAGCGTAAAGCCAGATATTAAGTCTTTCGGGCCATCAGTAAGTCCTTCGGGCATGATGATAAGTCTTTTGGGCCATCAGTAAATCTTTCGAGCATGGTGATAAGTCATTTGGGCCATCAATAAGTCCTTCAGGCATGATGCAGCAACCTTAGTAGCGTGAGTCCAGAAAGAACGGTAGCCATTTTGGTGTGAATCCCAAATTCAAAGATAAAGGTTCTATTTAGGAAGGGCCCATATTTCCAAGTCCTCGCAGTGAAAGGTTCCATATACGAAGAACCCTTAACTCTGAGATTTTAGAAGGTAAAAGTTCTATATAGGAAGGACTTGCGGCTCCAAGGTTTGAGGACTAGCAGTTATATATAGGAAGAACTCCCAGTCGGAAGAATCCATCCATGACGTAGAAGGTTTTATATAGGAAAAACCTGCAGCGTTGAAGGCGGAGAGCTCTATATAGGAAGGACTCCAAGCTTTACCATCTCAGAGTGAAAAGTTATATATATGAGGGACTCGTAACTCGAGGCTTCAGAAGAACCTGTAGCTCCGAGATCAGAAGGGGAAGAAGTTCTATATAGGAAGAACTTATGAGCCTGAAGACTTAGTTAAGGAAAAGCGAAAAGTTCCAAAAGAACATGTGATTCCAAAGCTATAAACAGGGAAGTCAGATAAAAATGAGTGCTTATGATCTTTGCTTTGTTCCCATTCCACGAGAACAAGCAAAGATGGGCAACTGTAATCACTCATTTTCATCTGGTTTGTAAATATCATGTTAATATATTAGTATAATAATTAATAGATATTATTATTGCATGTATGCATATGTTATATTAGTATGTGTGTTAATTATGTACGTGTGATTAATATGTGCGTAAAATATGTGTGTGATATGTGTGAGTGCATGTATATTATACCTATTATGTATGTGTACGTGTTAATATTTATTATGGTATATGTGTGCCATATGTTTGTTTATATTTTATGTAAGCATTGTTTGTATATGTACAATATGTGTGAAAAATATATATGCTTGTGTGTTATGTGTTTAAACGTATGTAATATATATGATAATTTGCATATATGTGTGTATGTATGTTATGTAAATATTATGTGTATGTATATGTGTGTCTAGTATGTATGTGTTATTAAGGTTTGATAATATTTATTAAAGATATTAATATATTATATATGTGTTTTATATTGCATGAATGTTTCTACTAATATATTATGTGTATGCACGTATTAAGGTATGTGTAAGTATGTATGTGTGTACATTTATATGTATTGCATGTATGTATTATATATATGTCTATGTGAATACATATTGCATGTCCATATATGTATAATTAATATATGCATGTATTATTATTATTGGGTTTAAATTGAAAATAGATCCAATATAAATTATTATAATATAAGAGTCCAAGTCCAATTTACATATTAAAACCCCAAAAAAATGTTTACATAGGCCCAACCGGCCAAGCCCTTTGATAACTAAAAAACCCTAAAAATATCTAGAACCCCAATTATTGTCTCTTCCTATACGCAGCCCAATCTGGGCCGTTGGATTAAATTTTGATCCAACGGTCCATATCAAAGATGATGCTCCCTCAGCCTCTATGTGTGATACACGCGCCAACCGGTCGTCTTCCACGCTCCACGTGTCACAATTAGGTGCAGCCACATCACTTCCAAGATAGCATCCTGGCTGTTCGATCTTCATGCAATCTTAGCCGTTGGATCAGATCTGATCCAACAGCCAAGAATGGATCTGGCCGAGAAACTCACCAACCCCGCCATGTGACCGCTCTGCCATCCTCCGCCGTACACCACCCCTCACCGGCTCACCAACCAGCATGGTAGAAACACATAAGAAAAGAAGATTCAGATCCACATCAAATCAATAGTACAAGCATTTAATTTTTTTCTTATCAATGTAAACAAAAATTCAGAATAAAGAAAGCATATAAACCAATGTAATCCAACAGCATGTACTCAGCCAGATTCCAGGTTCAATAATAAAAAAAAGATTTTGATGGTATTTCTTTCTCCCTTTTTCTTGCATGCTTATCTCGAAATGAAAAAATAATATTAAATAAATAATAAAAGTATAAAGGGTTTCACGTCTTACCCTCGCCGCCAGCGGACCTCCATTTGTCGACGATAAGCCCTGTGTGGTGAATCGGTCAAAAGAAATGTTCTTGGGTCTCGGTTTTAAAGAAAAAATGATTTTAGGTTCGTGTTCTTTTAGATCTAGGAAAGGAGGGGTAATTTTCCTAAAATCTAAGAGGAGATTCGGCTTTTAAAAGGAAATTGGGTCGTTTTAGGGGCTGTTTAAGGCCTTGCTGGCACCGACTAGCGGCGGCCAGCGGCCCGTGGCCAGATTCTGGAAATAGGGGAGGCTTGGGAGGTTTTGATTTTAAAGCTAGAGAGAAAAGGGGTATGATATTATAGGTTAAAAAATGAATAAAGGCTAAAAACAGTTAAGATAGGGTTGATTTATAGGCGTTTTGGGTTTTTAAAATGGTTAAATTAGAGTCTAGTCCCTCCGCGTTTTTATTTTTTTGTTTTGGGTGTGCTGCATGGGTTATTTACACCCTCAGTCCCCCGTTCTTTTTGATTTCTTTTAAATCATTCCCTAAATCTCATGAAATCAAATTTTAAATGGCAAAATTACGCACTTAGTTCTTCTGCGTTTTTGATATTTTCGTTTTGAGTTTGCCCCTTGGTTTTATTACTTTTCCACTCCCTGCAGGTTCATTTCGGTTTATAATTTAGTCATCGAATGTGTGTTTTCTTCTTTTGTTCTTGGCCTCCTGATTTTCTTTTTATTTCATTTCATTTCTTTATTTCATGTTTTTTTCTATGCATTTTAAATAGCCATGTTTTAATGTTTCTATTCTCTTGTGTTAGTATGATTTGCGATGATCTTCATGTATATATTATATATGTATATTTGTTGCCCTTTTATGTTTTTATGTGTATTATCATGCTAATATGTCATTTAGTTCGGTTATTCATGTTACATATATGTTTTAGCATGTATGTTATGTTCATCTTACATCTTAGGTCATATTTTAGTATTGGGTAAATTTGTTACATTTTAATATTATAATGTGTTTGTAATATGCTATGCATGTATATTGTGTCATATGTTAAGTATCAAGCATTAGTTTTTATGCTAGCATGTTGTTTTGATTTGTTAGTTTAGCATCATATTTTATCTATTTCATGTATATGTTGCATTGTGTTTTTTTATTTAAACATCTATATATGATTAATTAATTCTTGAAGTATGTTTTTTCTTTTTTTTCACATTTACTTTGTTTTTATTATAGTGATATGTTATGTTTTTCATGTTCATTATTTTTGTTTAATATTGTGATATTCATGATTTTATGTTTTTAGTGCCATGTCAATATGAATGTATATTTTGCCATCATGTTTATATAGATTTATCATGTTTAGTTTTTTTTAGTTTAATATTTTGGGGTTTATGTTTTTTATGTCATTGTGTTTATTTTAATATGTCTCATTAGTATAATGTCGTGGTAAATTCTTTTTGTCTATGTTGGATAATGTTTGTTAAGATTGCAGAACGGAATATTACTTGTCAATGCGGTGCCCTTTTATTCGAGCGTAAACGTGGCCAGTATCAAGCGCAGTGATGGTGGTTTATCAGTTTATTCTCGAATAATGGGGCCCTTAAAATTTACTCGCACTTATAACCGAATTTTAATTTAATCGTCACTTTAATCTGGAAAGTTTAATATTAATAAAGCGGTAATTATTAAAGTACCAATTTTAGGCGGCGTGGGGGTGCTAATCATTCCTCATCCGTAACCGACTCCCGAATCCAACAATTTTAAATCTCTGGTTTTATGGTGCCTGGCCTACCTTAGTGGCCGGTGGTGACTCTATTTTTAAAATTAAAATATGGTTTTTTTAAAACCCCACGGAATACACATTTTTTAAAATACCCGAAAGACCACCAAACACATTGAAACCCGTTTTTAGAGAAATCCGCTTCGTAGGAAGGGATCGCTATATTCCCCAGCCATGAACTAATTCTTTTAAGTTGGCTAGGGGTATTTTTGCGATGAACGCTTAGCTTTTTGGATTTTTAATAATTGAATGCCTTGGCATTTTTGTCTATTTTTCTAGTGCTTAATTTTCTTGTATTCTTTGCCATACGACAATTGGCATTGCATGCCCATTATCCCTCAATATCTTAATAGACTTAGGAGATAAGGGTTAATTGCCAAATACTAAGGAGAGAAATTTCAACAGAAGATGTTCAAGTAGATAAGCTTAATTTGAAAGTGAATCTACCCCATATGAGTAAAGATTAAAATTTTGTCAATTTACAAAATCACTATAGACATATAGGGGTTACTCGTAATTAACTTAGAGTATTGCCATCGACAGAGGCAATACTAACTTAAAATCTGCTCGCAATAAAACCAAGGCTAAAAGTTATTAATTGTTGTCTTCGCCAGCGTACAATCCAAGCATCCCTTGCTAATGCCAACTATCCATCTTGAATACATTCGTTGCCAATCTACCTAAATGTTCACTTTATTTTCCTTAGTCATTTTCTTATTTATCCTATCTCAATCACCAATTTATTCATTTCAATTCACAAGTAAATATTGTGGTATTTAATTCCTAGACAATCCTTGTGGATACGATACTCAACTTACTACTGTATTACTTGCTGACCGTGTATACTTGCACGCAAAAAGACCTAAACTTGGCATTATTTACTGGCATATTTACATTAATTCATCATTTGTTTTCCAATCGTTAGCCAGTCAACACCAGGATAAAATTGATGTTTGATCACCGCTTGAAACTCGGCCTATGTTTTAACAGCAGTGGCTTCACGCCTTTCATCTGAGCACCTGCGTTGCCACCATAGAAGAGCAACGTCAGTCAGATAAATTGATGTAGTACTTACCTTTTCAGTATCTTTCACGATACCCGCGACTTTGAAATGCTACTCGAGTCCCCATATGAAGTTCTCAACTTATTGGGCAGATCTGTAATACCCTCAACGTATATTCGATGATTAAATACACATTGAAGATGTCACATTATTATTTAACTGATTTCCTGACTTGTAATTTTTTTTAATTTTTTTATACTATTCTTGCTTAACTAGTCCAGTGGTTGGCCCTTTCTCGGTTTCTAATTTTGAAACAATGTCAGGCAGGCACACCTAGTTTTGACCCTGAACTGGTTTGTAAAATTTATAAGTCAGTTATTTAAATAAGTATGTAACTCAAGGTGAAAACTAGGTACACTGCCTAATCCCTTTTCTTGGATTTAAAATTTTTACGCAATAAACAACAATTAAAATTTTATCTTTAAAACAACTAACGAATAAATTATTGCATGCCCACTAGAGAATATCATAAAAATTAGAATGTCTTACTGATGTTTGAGAGATTGCAGCTTGATTAACATGCTTGACTTCTCTTCCGAAAGTTTCCAACAACCTACGTGTGAAACAGCACAGGCTAAGTATTCACTTAGTGAGGCAACTATAATTTAAAGTAAAGCGTTTCAATATATAGAGTCATATAAAATAGACTTATCAAGTCATTCCTCTATCATATAACAGTGCAATACATTTCCTGCAAAATGGCAAGTGATTCCAGTACAACTTATACCATACCATAAAACAAGTATAAATTTCATGTTCTTAGTATTTATCAGTCGTCATGTAATCATTTGCAATATAACCTTCCTTTAGAGATAGCCCAAAGTATATAATATGAGATCAAGGTATGTGAGCCATCTTGATAAGACACCATAGTGTCAACATAACGTGAACATGAGTACGTACTCGAGGACGCTCTTTGCTCTTCATAAAAGCACCTCGTCAATGCCAATAGCAATCTGGGCTTGGATCCCCAGGGTGCACACCAAGGGCTTGGGTCCCCAAGATGGAAGTGACACTGTAGTGCCTAACTTGAAAATGCCAGATAAGTACGTATACGATGACGCTCTTTGCTCCTCATTAAAGTACCTCGTTAGTGCCATTAGCACTATGGGCTTGGATCCACAGGGTGCAACACCAAGGGCTTGGGTCCTCAAGGTGTATGTTACACTGTAGTAGTCACAAAACATGAAACATAACATAACTTGCATGATGTTGTTGCTAATGACTCTATGGATATCCAATAATACCATGAACTCTCATATCATAATACTTGGGCATTTTATTTCATTATCATTCAATCATTATCATTCATGTAAACGGGCAATTCACATTCCATATTTCATCATAATTTTTCATATGTACTTTCCATTTGCATAACTTTAATGAACATGCATTTTCATAAATATCATGGTTGACTCATCACAAGTCTTCCTCTTATCATATATATAAAATAGGTAAAAATGCACTCACCTTGGCCACTTAACATGATGCCTCACTAAGTCCTAGTTCAATCCTTTCTTTCATAATACCTCGAATCTTCTCTGATTCGAACTTGACTCCATTAATCATATAAATACAATAAAATATTTGTTAGACTCAAATATAACAATACCTTAAACTTGTTTTTTAACATAATCATTCGAAAATAAAATTTTCAATTTTTTTTTCTTTCTTCCTTGTGCTTTTCGAAAACTCATTATGGTCCTTAATGACTAATTTGAACTTTCAATAATTCTTCTGAGCTTGCTAACTAACCTTTAAATACAGAATGTTTCAAATTCTATTTTCTGACAATTTGCGCTACCTTCGAAGATTTACTTGTATAGGGCAGAATACATACTGGATCTTAATTTCCTTTATACTGGAGAAACTAGATTCGATAACGGTTTTAACGGTATAAGTCACATAAATAATAAAATCTAAAAAAATTATGAAAAATCACTGAATTCACGACACAGACTATCCAGGCAGAAAACTACTCTGTAATTTTTCTGACCTTCATTCGAATAAAAATTCATATCTTTTAACACGGAACTCGGAATCAGTTTCCGTTTGTTGGAAACGAAACTAGACTGACATACCTTTATATCGGTATAAAATTCACCATCTAATCATTTTTATATAATTTACGGTGAATTTCTAAACTTACTGCCATAATTTAAATTCAACCTAACTTCTCATAATTAGTCTCTAAATTTACCATAACTTCTCCTTATTTCTTTACTTGTCAATTTAGTATTATCATTTTACTTCAAATGACTAAATGAAACTTGTATTCATAAGTTCTCTTTACATCTTTCATAAAAAACTGCATTGCCGGATTGGTCCTTAAACTTTCATACTTGGCCGAATTAGTCATTCAAGTAATTAAACTACTATTCCATTCCTTTATTCAATTCAAGTACTTAAAATCAATAATCTAACTTAAGTACTCATAATTTTCAATATCACACTTCAATCCCTAAACTTCTTCATGTTTGTCGTTTTGGTCCTTCTATCATTCAAGAACTTTATTTTGATCCAAACATCAAAATTAAACTTGTACAATATCAAACTCTTCAATTCCAATCACTTAAATTAATTCTCCAACATAGTTTTCATCAAATTCAAGCTCAACAATTAAATTATTAAACTTTACAAAGTTGACATTTTGGTCCCTATTACATTCTAATTAGGGGTTTTTATTCCAATCACCTTAAAACAACGCATAGAATCATTTATCCTTCAATCATGTTCTAAAATTCCATACCCTAATATAAACCCTATTTTTTAAAATTTAGGGGTTTTGCATCTAGACATGAAATTAATTCAAAACAAAGCTTGTAAATATTATTTCTATACTTGATTCAACTAAATCAAACCTTAATTCAAACAAATCCATAAACCCTAAATTTTCTCTCTCATCAAACCATGAACACTTCTTCATAGTACCATGTAAAATTACTATCAAAATATAGAGAATTGAACATAGATCAATTTTTCCTAAATAACCATACCTTGAATCTTATTTCAACCCTTCCAAAAATGCCTTAAAAAATTTTGTTTTCCTTTTCTTCTTTCTCTTGAAACTCACGGTTTTCCCAAGGAAAAGATGAACAAATTGTTGTTCCATTTTACTAAATTGTCCCTCAATTACATCCTAATTTACAATCCTTCTTTAAAATTGCCACTCCATTAAATTTGAACAAATTTTGGTTCCTTCATAACCAACCATTCCCAAAGAAATCATAAAATTTTTTATTTTATGATTTATATTCGATACAATTACCCGATAATCACCTAATACAATTTTCCATTGATCGAACTATCGAATCTAATCCAAAAATCTCATATCTCTAAATTCCATAAATATTATTTTATGATTTTCCATGGCTTATGGAACAGTTTTTGAAATTTCTATTCGATCCGATTTCCCGATATTCACAAAACACTTCTACTGCGATTTTACCTTTACCGAACTATCAGATTTATTCTGAAAATTCTATATTTCCATATTCGGAAAATTAATACTATTATCTCATAAAAAACTTCATTTCCTAAGGACTTAGGCTGAATTTTCCTAACTCAGTCTATAATTCCGATAATTATCGAAAATCCTCATCGAGTAAAATTTCTCTTAAAAATCCTTTATCGAAAATTCATATGAATATTCTTTACTCTTACTGAGTCCAAAATATCGATCAAAAACACTTTTATGGGACCTTCCCAAAGGTCACTCATCCTAGTGTTTCACTGGTCTGAGCACACTTAATAATTTTATTCGATCCAAATTCGATACCTTATACTGTATTTTCATTCCCGGGACCTATATCAGATTTTACTCACTGACCGAATTTATCCATCTACAAGATAAAATTTAGTTATTGGGCAAATTCTTTATTAAGGATTTAAACTTTTCCTTTCTTTATGATTTAGCAACCAACTTTTGAAAATTGTCATTTTGGTCACTAAACTTTAACCTTCAATTCTCATTCCAATTTTTATCAGATTTCAACCAAATTTTGCATGTACCCTAATCTGCTTATTCTCTATCTTACGATACCTTTAAACCTTAGAAATTCCTTTTCTAAAGCTCATAATTAAAGAAATCCTAACTTTTTCCATTTTTGTCATTTTAGTCACTAAGTTAGCTTTTAAGCTACTAACTTAGTACCAAATGACCGTAATACTATTTAACAAAGTTTTGGGTTGTTACAAGATCATGACCTCTTAAACTGCTTGGGCTTCGGGACGTCGATCCTGAGCTTGGACAATATCGCTTCAGCCATCATGCCATCAAGCTTGGCATTCTTATAGAGGTATGGCTCGACAATGAGCTTCTTAACCTCATCCATCAGTTCGATCTTCATAGCCACCATTGCAGCTTTAAGTGAATTGTTTTGCTGGCTCAACTTCTCATATATGGTGTCGAGAAGTCCTTGAACCTCCTTCATAACTTTATCTTTGAAGGAATCCATCTTCTCGAGACTTGACTCTGCTTACTCGATGGTCCCCTAGAATTCATTCATGTTGATGTCAAGTCTAGTGACTCTATTGTCCAAGGTAGAAATGATGTCCCTTGAACTCTCTCACTTCTTTCTGGCAGTAGCCCAAGTCTTTCGGTCAGATGTTGGGACCTCGCTGATATTTTGTGGTGTCATCTTTCTCAATCAAGCAGGCTCTGATATCACTTGTCGCGTCTAGAGAACTTCACTACCCCAGAACATGCGGCCTTAGACATTTTTGAATAATAAATCACCTAAGTAAGCCTGAAACAATCAAAGCTAGAATGCTAAGATCCTTGCAGAAGCAATAAAAAAAGAAAATAATGCAAAACAAAAGAAAAACGAGGAGAAATGAGTGAATGCTCAATGTATTACTCAAATTAGAAGTGAGAAAGTGAGGTGGGGTAAGCCTCTATTTATAATTGAAGCCCCTACATCCTACGGCTAAGATGAAAGTATATCGACGGTCTAGATCGAATCAAAGGTATGATATCCCCTAATTCAAGGGATTATTGCCAAACATGCCATAGATACAAGATTACATAGAATATGGAAATGATTCAAAGGAAATATGCTAATTTGAATGTGCTACTTGCCATATTCGATGTGTAAGGCTCTTCAACCCCAAGTGTTGGGCCAACTCAGATGGGTGCTGGCAAGCCCATGATGGTGTGGAGTGCTGCCTCAACAGCCTGGTGTGTGTTGGACTCGGACCCTAGGGTGAGGGCCGTGACATTCTCCCCTACTAGTTATGGCAACACCGTCGTCGCTCTGCTAGTATGGTAGCGGTCCACTTGGTTTTTGAATCGCCATAGGGCCTCGACTGGTTCCCAACTCCCTTCGCTGTCTAGAAGTCCCTTCCATTGAACAGAGTACTCGTGCCTTAGCTGATAACTTGGTCATCGAATAACTCTCTTTGCCTGGATCTCTCGAACCTCATTCTAGTATGATACCTTCACTCCGACTGGCGCTCGGTGTGACTTGCCTCGATCTTGATCTGACTCATCTCAGCGTACATTGTCATGTAGGTTTGTCACGTCATTTCAAGTCATTTATCGTCAAAAATGTTCATCCGCGGAGGGACCATTTTGACCCAAAATGAAATGTTGAGGCTTAAATTGCTTCAAAAAGAGAATGGGGACAAAATAACTATTCAGTCAAACGTTATGGACATTTTTTCGCTTTATGCATAATAAAAATTAGAGATAACTAAATATTTAGTACTTCACTTATTCTCGCGTTATTGTTTTAGTACCTCACCTATTTTTTTGGCAAAATTGTACCTAACGTTATATTTTGTTTCTATTTTGGTACCCGCCGCTAAAAAATTAATAGCATGCTGACAAGGAGAGAGAAAAGCACACGTGGCATGCTAACAAGGAGAGAGAAAATCACACATGGATGTTGACAAGGAGAGAGAAAGTCACACATGGCATACTGACTTGTCATTTTCTCTCTCCTAGTTAGTCCGATGTTAATTTTTTAACGGCGGGTACCAAAATAGAAACAAAACGTAACGTTAGGTACTGCCACGTGATTTTCTCTCTCCTAGTTAGTCCGACGGTAATTTTTTAACGGCGGGGGTACCAAAATAGAAACAAAACGTAACGTTAAGTACCATTTTGCCAAAAAAATAGGTGAGGTGCTAAAACAGTAACGCGGGAATAGGTGGGGTACTAAATATGTAGTTATCCCTAAAAATTAATACTAGCATTGTATATGTAAGGACATAGCGCATTTTCACGTATAGCTCCCAAAAACTACTTTTTCAGCCCATACCAAACTAGAAACGACTATGTCTTGTCCATTTCTAACGATTCTTTTGTGTTTTCATGGACCTATGTATTGCTTTACATCAGCTGCAAGCAAAGAGCAAAGCAAAATTCAGATCGAATTATTTTGATTCGAGTCATTGACTTTTATAATCAAGTCAAGTTAAATTTAATTCGAATTAAATTAACATTGAAATTCAAGTTACTGTTTACAATTCTAACCACAACACATTGATTTCTCCTTCTTTGCCATTACTTCACATAACCTCTGTGTTTTCCTTAATGAAATTGCATTTAATAAGTGGGTTTGATGTTATGTAACGAAATCGTTTCATTAAGCTTTAATGATGGGAAAAGTGGGTGTAGTAAACTTGCATAATCGGCAAGTGTTTTTATGACATTCTCTTATTGACTCTTGTTCTTGGGTTTGGTCGGCTTTTTGATGTAATGTGTTCTTACACGTTTATTGCAGTTCAAGCAAAGATCCAAAGAAGCTGAAATGGCTACAGGAAAGATACTGAAATCCAAGAATGTCGGTTCCATGGATAATGTTAGTATAATAATAATAATAAGAATACGTGATCTTCATGTGTAAATCAATTCCTGGATAAAATGTTCCAAGTGGATACGTAAATATTAATCAAATGTCTAAAAATTTAGCTAAAATGAAGATGATTTAATCAAGGGTAAATTACGTAAATTATCACTTAACTTTACTCTGAAGTCTATTTTGGTTATTTAAGTTTCAAAATATTCAATTTACTCACTGAAATTTAGATATAGAATCTTATTTGTCACTCCTCCGTTAATTTTTTGACAGTGTTTATTTATCGGCGAACGAAAGAACTTCTCCAATATTCGAACAGTGAAAAGCTTCATCGGTACAAAAAAAGTTATATAATGAAAAACGAGCTCCATCCGACAGCGGAGAAGGGAGATCGATAAGAAAAAAACAAAAAAGTTTTTGTTTAATTCGTAAACTTCGAGACACTTTCCGGTGAAATAGAAGTTAAATTCAGATTCTGGGGGCCAAAACGAAGAGACTGGTAAAAGTTTGAACCGAACGACCATCATCTATGGCCGTCGACGGTGAACGGTGGGCAATGTCCACGTCATCACGAAGAATGACAAAAAATATTCAATATCTAAACTTCAGTGAGTAATTTGAATGTTTTGAAATTTTAATGACAGTGATGATTTACGTAATTTACCCTTTAATCAAATATCCACAGGAGATTCCATTACTTGCTAATTTCTGGGAATCCGAGGCAAATTCTGTATCTGCTAATTCACTTTGATTTAGCTGTTTGGAATTTGATATCATGCGATTCAAGTTCTCTCTGTCTGTATATGTCGAGGGTTGTGCTCTTACTTTGTTCCGACTCTTCATTTTTTCTGAAGTATCTTTGTTCGTGTCCACATGTACTTGCTTGTATTTTGTTTTATTTCCAGGAAACTGAAACCTGTTTTATTTCCAGTTACTTTAAAATAAAATTTCCCTTGTGCTTGAAGTGTAGGCATATGGAAAATGTTGCACCTTCATCTACTTTTAAGCCAAGCTATATAGCCCACAAAACCATTCATTTCCAAAACTAATATATAAATTAAACCAATATCTTATTGCATTTATACAATTTATACAATTCAATAAATCTTCCATACAGAAAAAAAAAAGAACACAAATCATGGCTAAATTGTTCCTTATTTCCTTCCTTGGTTTGCTGATAGCGGCGTACGGGGTTGCAGGTAACATGGTATATGAAAACTTTAACATACTCGAAGAGCTTGAGGACATGGACTTAGCAGAAGAAGAAACAGATTTTTTCGAGTCCCCATCTTGGACAAGTCAACATAGTGGTAAGGTTCTTGTGAATGTGGATAGCTTTGATGCAGCTGGAGATGGAGTTTCCGATGACACCGAGGTATATGTTTTTTCCGTCTACTCCCTTGCAAACTACCTTCATGATTCTTTTAGGACAAACCGGAATTCGCACGCGTGTGTGTATGCTGCTAAGTTTATTTTTTTACAAGTCATAAAAGGAAGCTAATTGCTCATTTGATAAAATAGCAATGTTTTCATCAACAGGCTTTTAGAAAAGCATGGGACACAGCATGCTCTACTAAAAAATCTGTTCTATTGGTTCCTCCCGGGCGCCGTTATTTAGTTAATGCTACAAAGTTTAAGGGGTCATGTGCAGATAAGTTGGTTGTTCAGGTAATGTCGATGTGCATCAAGTCGAACACATACAGAAATGACATCTCGGTTATCTTTGTTATAACCATTGGTGTTATTGTACAGATTGATGGGACGATTGTGGCCCCAGATGAACCTAAGAATTGGGACCCGAATCTTCCTAAACTCTGGCTTGATTTTTCCAAGCTGCAGGGAGTGTCATTCCAAGGAAATGGGGTTATCGACGGATCCGGCAGCAAATGGTGGGCAGCTTCTTGCAAAAAGAACAAGTCAAATGTAATTCCCCATGATTCTCTTTACAGATTCCTTCATGCTCAAGTTACAACTCAACAAAATCAAATGTGACTTATGTTTCTTCATCTGTTTGCTTTTTTCTTTGGCAGCCTTGCAGAGGGGCACCGGCAGTAAGGATCTTTCTCCACGATTATGAAACTAGTGCTTCCGATAAGTAGCACACGGTAACAGTGCATTTGAACTTGTGACGTATCTTAAATTAGATTTAACATATGAGTTTGATGCAGGCACTGACTATAGATTCAAGTTCATCTGTTGAGGTGAAAGGCCTTACTATTCAGAACAGCCAACAGATGAATTTCGTCATTTCCAAATCCGAATCTGTTTGAGTATATGACGTTAAAGTCTCGTGTCCAGGAGACAGTCCAAACACTGATGGGATCCACATCACTAAATCAACTAATGTTGTTCTTCAAGACTGCAAAATAGGAACAGGTTCTTAAACCTTTTGTCTCTAGCTTTTAGTTTATTTCAAAGATTTTCTTTACACTTTCCATTGTGAAAAGCAAAAACACCAACCGAACAAAGCGTAAATGATGCTGAGAGGATTTCTTAAAGAAATGACAACAGAAATTAGTACATGCGTGACTCATGCATGCCGACTGACTGGCTAAATATTCACGGTGACTGTCCATATGAAATTCAGGTGATGACTGCATATCGATTGTCAATGGTTCATCCACTATCAAGATGAAGAGAATATATTGTGGACCGGGACATGGAGTCAGGTGTGTTCCTGACTTCCAGTTCAATTCTACCGACTTATTTAACGGAGTGTTTCCTGATCTACTCAACATAGTGTTTTTTTACTGTTCCTTTCCCTGCATTATAAACTGATTTATGTTCTACTTCTTTCTTATGGTTCTATTTTATGCAAAATTCGGCATCGTAGCATTGGAAGCCTTGGGGAGGATAACTCAACAGGTATTGTCACAAAGGTGGTCTTGGATACAGCATTCCTCAAGGAGACTACAAATGGTGTCAGGATCAAAACTTGGCAGGTATTATCAAAATATTTCGACACACCGATTCCGTTTAGAGACACTTCAAGTTTGAGAATGACATATGCCTCTTTGTGTTTCTTTGAAAAGGGTGGTTCGGGTTATGTCCGTGGCGTGCGTTTCGAAAACGTGAGAATGGAAGATGTTTCTAACCCCATCATTATTGATCAATTCTACTGTGATTCCCCGAAAGACTGCCAAAACCAGGTGCAGCATCCAAGTTATTTCCTGGCACTTCTAAATTTCTCTATATCTGTATTACGATCGGGTCAGTCCCGATTCTTGCGAGATTATCTCATCCAATTAGAACTCTGATCACATTAATTCTTTGCTCTTCTTAGACATCAGCAGTGGAAATAAGCCAGATTATGTACCGAAACATTAGTGGGACGACGAAAAGCAAGGAAGCAATCAAATTTGCCTGCAGTGATACTGTCCCCCGTAAGAATATAGTCCTGAGCAATGTGAACTTAGAGAGGAAGGATGGCACAGTCGAGGCCTACTGCAACTCCGCACAAGGATTCAGCTACTGGATCGTGCATCCTTCAGCGGACTGTCTCAGTTCCCACGACAAAGGCACTATTCCACTAATCAGAAAGACAATGCTGAACTTGTTGTACCCGCCGGAGACCGTATTATTCGCACTGAACTCTAAGCTCCCTATAGGCATATCAATAATGATGTTATATGATAACTGAACAAGCGTTAACTAGAACTGTGAAGGCCTGGGGAGGTTCGAGTCATGAGTCGATTTTTTTTGGGAAATTGCAGAATACCGTTATTGTTATATGCATAAGCTGCATTGAATTTAATCCAGACAATATAGCAAGGATATGTAAAATGCAGTTAATGTATCTAGTTACATTGAAGAAGAAATTTAATGAGAATACTTAGTAAAGTTCTACTTTTTTACATCTTGATTTGAAGTGTAATTCTACTCTTCAAAATGGATGCAGTTTGTTACTTGCAACAAAAGTAAAATAAAATTGATGTATTTGTTGAAGAGAAAATTTGATACACAATATGTGTAAACAGTTTACAAATTTACACAAGCTTATTAATTTAGAGTAATGTGTCTTGCTATTGCACTTGATTCTGGTTGACGATATAAGCAATTGATTTTAATTATAAGGACAAACCGTAAATTTTGGCATTATATTATGCATCAATTTTGAATGTCTAATGTATTGGACTTTCCTTTTATGAATCATTAATCATAATAGCAAATCTAATAATTGTAGAATTTTTTTTCCAAAATTTTAAATTCATAACATAGGTGTAGTAGAGTAAACAGATAATATAGTAAAATATAAAACTATAAGTTTTTTTTTTTTTAGATTTGTCTTCTTAAGAGGATGGCACCGTTGGTTTTTGGCCTACAACTGCTATCACGTTTTATCATAATTTTTTGTCGATATTTTTTCAGCTCTTAGAACACATTTTTTTATTCTTGTAATATATTTTTCTGCTTTTTATAAAGTTCATGTGATTTTTTTAGTGGCGGGTTTAATTTTTTTTATAGCGAGCAAAAGTCAAAATATTTATAAGGGTAGACACAAATAATAAAAAATTTAAAATTTCAGGTGGGCACAAGTCATAAAAATAAAAAAATAAGTATCAATTTATAAAATTAATAAAAGTAAAGCCAAAAGTGTGAACTTTGAAAAGTTCATGGTGGGCACACTCACCCACCCTTAACGTGGATCCGCCACTGAATTCTTTTGTATTGATAGACGGTACAATCACCAAAGATAGATTGTATATGAGTTGTGATAAAAATCAATTTTGTCAATGTATTACCATTATTACATATATTTTTATGTTAGTGCTTGTGATTTTTATCATTCACCAATAATAACACTAGTATTTGCTTGTATCTATTAATTTTTTAGTTGCACAAATATTTTTTGTATCTAATATTTTTGAGTTATTTAATTAGATTTATGGTAAATAATCCGTTAATATAATTAGTCTACTCTAATTTTTGACATGTCTACTTTAATTTAATCAATAAAATTAGCTCATCTGTTATTATAATATAATATAATATATTTTACGATGGAATGAATTGATGCATGTTTCTCTTAATTGGTGACTTGTCTTTTTAGTCAATGACGAACGCATAATTATATGTTAAAGGATGAACCTATAAAATTTTAGAAAGCGAATTTATAAAATTTTAAGGGGACAAAAGTAAATTTTCTATAAAAAATACATAAAATTTTTTTAAATTTTTTTAAATTATATACGAATTTTAAAATTTTAAAGTGTCGACCGCCCCTTCGGTCCATTCCTGGTTTCAGGTGCTGAAGTCTCTGTTTAAGCTGGCAAAAAGAGCTTTGTGATGGAGATAACAGATACATGGACATTTCCATTTAGTCTTGAGGCTGCCTGAAGCACCTGGAGCCGTTCAAATATTTAAATGTCCGTATAATTTATTAAAATTGTTATTGACTTGTTGTATATGTAGGAGATTGATTTTTGAATAAAAATTGAGTCGAATAAGATTCAAAATTCATAAAATACAACATCATTTTGTTTTCCCTTACAGTCATTCAACTTCACTTATTCAGGACCTTATACAGTCGCTTCTATTACACCGGTCCAAAATTACTGGGCAAATATACGGTTTTTAATGTGGGTAATTCATTTGTAAAATTCTAAATTTCTAGCTTATGTCTAGAAATTCAAACCAACTATTTATTTGGTTAGGCTTATGTCTCAACAATCCACATTTCTTACTCTCTTCCCTATTTAAACACCAGACATTCTCTCTGTTTCCCACATCGACAAATACTACAAGCCATAAAAGACAGGAAAAATGAGTTATACTAGCTTCAAAAGTCTTTCATTTCTGTTTTTGGTTGCTTTTACAGTGTGGTCTCCAAGTCTTGAAACGTGCACTGCTAGAGGAGGCAATAACCGACGCGGAGGATCGAAGCCGAAGCCTCCTCGTAAACCTACTCCGAAAGAAGCCCCTAAGTTGATTCCCCGCCTCCCGCATATCTACTTTGAAGTGCGGCGTTACGGAGCCAAGGGTGATGGCATAACCGATGATACCAAGGTGATGGTGTTGCTTAAACTGCAAAATGGTTTAATGTTTGGTTAAAATTTTCATACCATTTCAACTGTGATCTAATGCAACGCAGGCATTCCAAGCTGCATGGATGGATGCATGTAAGGTGGTGAACTCGGCGGTTCTCGTTTCGGCTCGATTCACGTTCCTTGTAGGACCTGTTTCATTCGACGGTTCTAACTGTCAACCAAAGATTCTATTTAAGGTAAAAAAAACACGTGAGATATATTTTGATGATCTGATGTAAATATGCTTGCTGCCTGCACCATTGTGATCAAGGCCGATTTGTCTGAATTTTGTTCTCAGCTGGAAGGTACGATTATTGCTCCGGACCCTCAAGCCTGGCGTAATGGTACTTCGCAATGGCTAGTATTCACAAAGCTTAACCGCGGTGTAATGGTTACGGGAAACCGGTATCATTGATGGAGGAGGCTCAGGGTGGTGGAAAAGGAGAAGCACCAGACCAACAGTAAGGACAACCTGAAAATCTACAAACAGAACCAATTATAGTCCATGACCATGCTTGCATTCCTATGATGTGTATCTGTCTTGCTGTTGCACAGGCACTAAAATTTACCGAGAGCTCCGACGTGAAAGTGGATGGCATAATGATTCAAAACAGTCCTCGACGCCACCTCAAGTTCGAACATTGCAGGGGAGTCGAGGTGAAAAATGTGACTGCCTCATCTCCTCCGGACAGTCCTAATACAGATGGAATCCTGCTTTCAAACTCCATGGATGTGCAAATTCATTCCAGTAAACTTGCCTGCTGTAATTATTTCGACCATCTTGTTAGTAAATAACATTGCTTCCATAGGGTATTCATCGACAAAACGATGTAAGACCTAGGTGTCCCTGTAAATCTCATATTGCTTCTGGCGGAAGTAAGTTCTTGAATAGAATTAATCAACTCTGAAGTGAACACTAATCTAATAATTGGTGCAGGGGATGATTGTGTTTCCATAATAACAGGATGCTCAAACGTATCCATCGAAAATGTTAGATGTGGACCGGGGCATGGAATCAGCATAGGAAGCTTGGGAGAGAATGAAGCCAAAGAGTGTGTCTCGGACATCATTGTCCGCAACATCTCTATACATGACTCGACGAATGGTGCCCGAATAAAGACATGGCAGGGTGGATCCGGCTCGGTTCGCAATGTCCAGTTCTCAAACATAAATGTGTCTGGGGTCGGACGTCCAATTGTGATCAACCAATTCTACTGTAACGGAAAGACGAAAAGAAATGCCCCAACAGAACGGCTGCCGTTGCTGTATCAGGAATCACCTTCCGAAATATATACGGAACATACACGGTAAAGCCTGTGGACTTAGCTTGCAGCGACAGTGTTCCATGGACGGATGTAAATTTGAATGCCATCAATCTAAATCCATCGACGGGGAAGAAACCGCACCGTATTGCTGGAAAGCTTCCGGTGAGATAAACTTGATCACCCCTACGATGCCACCGAATGGTGGTTGTTCAAAGACCGACAAGCCGTTAAACAATGGAGTCCGACCCAACCGTGATGTGTGCTGATTGCTGAGCTTGGTGTGGGTAAAATTATGGTTCTGCACTGACCTCTTTAGCACCATTCCTTTATGAGGTATACTAAGTGTATATTTATGGCGTCGTCCCTGTTTATACATGCATATAGTCTTATACAATGTATTATTCACCACATATGCATCAATAAATTCAATATATAATACTATTTAGTATTTCTTTTATTCTTCATATGTGACAATGAACCCGCAAATCAAAGTATTAGTTCAGATCAACGTACATAGCAAATATTTTCGGTTTAGAAAGAATTTTAGTTAAATAAATAGGACTACAGTAAGTAGTCTCAGAGGAAAAGCGGATGATGCTCATCTTAAGAGATTCAGGTTCAATCGCTTGTCTACAATGTGTATATTGTCAAAGGTTAAGAATCTGTATGAATAGATATTACCTTATAATCACCTAATAAATGTATAGATTATTATAAATACGGAGCTAAATAATTGTTTCAACAACTAATTATCATATTTTATGAATTAGTATTAGGGTTTTGGATTACGAATTAAAAATGATCATTTAAAAGTTTTACTTCGTCATATAATCTAATTAAAAGCTTTTCAATTTTTAACTATATCTATCCCGTGAATTATTAATATATTAATATCATACATATAAATGATTTATTCTATGTAACTTATTCCACAAGTTGGTTCAGGGATCCCGAATCGAGACCTTTGTTAAGGGCTGTTACCATCTTATTGAAGCATTTATTTATTTAAAAAATATGCGTGAACATGTTAACTTAGACGTTGACGTCGTTATAGATTTAATGGTTGATGAATCAAATAAAAGTTTTCTGAACGGTTGTGATTAAAATAAAAAAAATTGATTCGAGTGAGCAAAATGCAAACATCCTAAAAGTTAGATGACCCACTAGTGTAGTTTATCCTAATTGTAATTGTTTTTTATTATTTAAAAATAAAATAGTAAATCGAAAAGCCAATTTCAGTTACTGTTTCAGTTGGATCGTCTTGTACGCGAACTCTATTTCCTTTTTTTCCCTTAAGTTTTGGCTGGCAGCTTAAACTTACAGAGAGACGGATGTATATCTAAAATAAATCCTTCTTTTAAAAATTCCATTATTTTTTGTTCTTTACTAGTATTAAATTCTGAAAATTCAGAGCTAATCAAAACCCTAGAAAAAAAGATACAATGAGTAGCAACGAATTTCGATTCTTCCTGTCTTGCGACATCAATCTTCCCGTTACCTTTCGCGTCGACAGATTGAAAGGGACTTTGCCTTCCACGAATTCTCCCGCAGGTTCTGACTTCTGAGTCCAAATTCTGTTAATATGGCGGATTTTAATATTTTTTAGAAAAGAAAAAGAAGAAATTCTCATTTTAAGTCATTTCGCTACCCGATTAATACTAGCAATTGTGATGATAATTTCGGTATTATAGTTAGTACAACAAATTAGGAGTTTTTCTGCTGCAGCGTAGTGAAATTTTTATTTTTCTTTCACTTTCTATTTGAAAACCTCAAGATGCTGATGGAACATTAAATTTTCTTAAAATTGTTGATAATCGGTTTATTGATTTACAGGAAATTGATTCCACTACAGAGGAGAGGAAAGAAGAGCTCTATGTGGAGTGTGCATTGTATATTGATGGTGCTCCGTTTGGTCTTCCAACAAAAACAAGGTTTTTATGAAAAACCAAAAGTTTCCTTTAATCAACTATGTGTTTGAAGTGATAGGGAATTGATATCTTGTTTTGATACCAGGTTGGAGTCTGCAGGACCGTTGTATTGCTGGAATGGGCTGATTACATTGAGTGCTAAATATCGAGACTTAACTGTGCACTCACAACTTGCTTTGACGTTCAGTAGGAAGAAAATTGTTGCTTGCTTTCCCATTGCATGGATGTGTTCAAGTTGAATTCTGTTTTTCTGGGTTGGTAATATGAGTTTGTATGTCAGTCATTAGTGTGAACAAATGGAGCCAGGGAATATTATTTTATATACTTTGTAACACCTACTGTCATAACTTCCTCCTTATTTGATTCTTTCTCGGAATGCGAGGCAAAACCTTAGTCGAGTCTCTTTCTGTTTAGATGTCTTTGATGGTATCTCTCTTAGCATGAATGTCATTGATGTTAGTTATTATGATCTTAAACGTAAGTTCTGAGATTTTAAAAACTCAATTTAGTGTGCAGTGCATGTATTTTCTCAAAACTTTTAAATTATTGGTCATCAATATATCTTGGTCTAAAAACAGCCTGTGAAAAGGTAGCTTCTAGAGATGAGGTTTTTAATCTTGAGATTGAGTTGGAATTTGCCCCTGAGGTGTTACATGGACATGTACTGCTAGATGCTAGGTGTTAGATTTTCTTTGGTGTTTTTAATACAGATTTACAGATAGTAGTTTTACAGCTCAATTATTTAAACTTTAATTTGTTTTATCGCTTGCACAAGATTTAAATTTATAGATTTGAAAACAATATTATTATACTTTTTATAAGATTTTCTTTACCTCATCTTCTTTAAAAATAATATTTTAATCATGTATTGTCATTTTTTCTTTTATTGTCAATGTTGAGATTTGATGTTTTGAAAATTGATGGAGAAGACTCATTCTTTATTCAACAACAAAAAGCAATCAAAACAGGGGTTTAGGCTGTGGTTTAGGAAAACAAGCAGATGGATCGTATATTGCTTTTGAAATTTTCTTTCTGATTTTTCTGGTTTTAATCATATATTGTCTAATCTTTTTAATTATATATAATAATATATTAAATGATTTAATATTAAATCAAAAGCCTCTGGAAAAATGTAAGTATGAAAAAATTTATTCAACCTTTATTGGCTTTTGTTTCACATTCAAGGCTTGGAAAAATCAAAAGGAGGAAATTTGAAAAATATCATATTTATACTTAGTTGTTGACTTCTGTAGTTTTGAACATGATTTTTTTGATTATTTTCAAATTCATTAACTTGTTGGTTCTCTATTTAGTAGTGAATGTGAAATACCTTAGGCATTTGAGAATTTGAAATTCATCTTCTTATACCCTTTCAAATGTTTAGGCATATTGAATCTTAACTAATTTGTGTGTAGTGTGTGCATTTTATTTGTGCAATTTATTTATTTAGCAAGCTCTCAGTTTCATCTATTCAACCATAATATAAAGAAAACTGTATTAACCTTTCTGTGGATTTATGTCATCCTATAAGAAATTAAGAATAGTCCTAACTTTCTTTTGTTTTGCAGGAATCAGGGGCCAATTTCTTATTACCATCACCAATAGCTTCATCAAATGAACTGGTCATTGTGTGGGACCCTGAAGTGGGAAAGATAAACCCTTCTGAGCACAAGCAATTGAAGCTTGCAAGGAGTTTAACTCGTGATATCATTGACAGGGACCTCAATCCAAGCTCTAATGAACGAAAGTAAGTTTAAAAACATCTTGAAGCTTCTCCTACCGTCCAAAATTTTCAGTTAGCCTTGTTGTTTCTTTCTAGCATGCATATTATCATTGAGATAGCGCGCTACATCAATTCGTCTGATTCTGCATGGAAATTTATCGTTCTGTAGCAAGTGTTTGCTGAAATTTGGTTGTGCATGTGGGACCAACAACAATTTGGAAATTGTCATGGCTGGTTTTATTATTCCTACAATATGTATTCTTCTAAGATTTTCTTTAACTGAATTGTGTTTTTTGTCTTTAATTGTAAGGATAATACAAAGAATTTTGAAATATCCACCCACAAGATCTTTGAGTGGTGATGAGAGACAGCTTCTTTGGAAATTTCGCTTCTCATTGATGTCTGAGAAGAGGGCCCTCTCAAAATTCCTTCGATGTGTTGAATGGAGTGATGTTCAGGTTTGGATTTACCTTTTGTTCTTGTTTTTCTTGTGAATTCAGCTTCTGGTCTAATGCATGGAAAAGTGCTCCTTGATTATTCTTGTCTCTCTTCTGTCTTAAACTTCTCTCTCTTGTTTCCCATCAATTTCTTCTATTTCATCTTTGAGTCATCTTCTGATTCTATTATGTTATCTTATCCAAATATTTGGTGTGCTAGAGTCTACCTTGAATATGTTCATATCATATGAATTCTGTTTTTGATAATTTTTATCACCTTTTATTTGATACTAGAGCATATATGGACTGTCATAGAGTCTCCATTCTTTATATCCATATTTATTATTTCAGTTTTTTTAATCTGATAAACCATCTAATATTTTGAAATTATAGAAAGATGTTAGGGAAGGAATGCAGAAGAAAGACACTTGTTCTGTGTGATGTGATAATTCATAAAAGGATTTTTTTTCTGTAATGGCTAGGCATTAATGCACATTAAGCTCAGATTTGCAGGTCCGAGGGAGAACCTTTTGTGGCTTTTCTGCCTTTCTCTACCGTATATTATTTTAATGTTGTTGCTGAACCAAAATTAGATAGAAACTATTCTAATTAAACAAAAATGATTATACTTTAAGAGTGAGGTCCATTTGTCTGCAGGAAGCAAAGCAGGCAATAGAACTTATGGGCAAGTGGGAGATGATTGATGTCTGCGATGCGTTGGAGCTTCTATCTCCACTTTTTGAGAGTGAAGAGGTATGCAGTAAGATTAGGCTGGTTTTTGTGGGGATATCTTTTGGAACCAGTCAGAATAGGAAATTGTGTAAGATGCGTTTAGATCTTGGGTTTCTTTTTTACTATTTTATTAATATTATATTGCACCTGAGTTGTTTTTCACCAACTTAATTTCCTTCTAAATATTTCAAGTGAGTTTGACCTTTCTCCGCATTCTACTTCCCTTCTTCTACATGCTTTGTTCTTTAGACATTATAAAACTGCTGCTTTCTTATTTGAAGACTAGAATATGTCTTCTTTGTTTAGCATCCCCATGTCAGAAAATTTAGTGCATGCCCACACAAGGTCTGGTACATGTCATTTACTCATTTTTTACATTTGAAGGTGGGGGAAAATGACATTTGCGCAGTGTACTACTTGTACCAAATCTGTTACTTCATTCTTGGCCAATCTGGAAAGATTCTAGCTGAAGTATCCTTTATCATTTTCTCTAAAGCTTTGGTTGAATTAGAAAATCTATTATATCTTATTCCATTATTCTCACAGCATTTTGTCTGCAGTGTAGATTGAATTGGATAATCTATAACATCTTTGTTCTGAAATAAAGACTGTCCGGAGTATTGATCATTCTTAACAGGTTCGTGCGTATGCTGTTAGTGTTCTTGAAAGAGCAGATGATGAAGAGCTTCAATGTTATTTGCTTCAACTAGTTCAGGCGCTTCGATTTGAACGCACTGATAAATCTCGGCTTTCTCAATTCCTCGTGCAACGCTGTACGTTGGATTATGCTTGTGTGAATGTAATGTTTGTGTTTGAACACTATACGTTGCATTTTTGCAGTACAATTATTGACACTTTTTTAATTGCTGTTTCTTTTCGTTCTACTTTTAACAAATGCCAAGACTCGCGTCTCTCTCTCTCTCTCTTTAAATTCTCGACAATTGTCTTTGGCAGAGCTTTCTTTTCTTTCAAAACTGAGCTGAATGCTCTCTCCCTCTCTCTCTTTTAAACCTTCTTTTGCTCTCCTTTCATTCTGTAGCCCAGTACTTTCTCTCTAAAGGAAATATATCCTTTGTGTTTTTCCTTCTATTTATAGGGAATCGGTGATAAAATATTGGAGTTAAACATTTTGATTTTACCTCCTCTTCTTAGCTGAATATTTTTGGTTAGAGTGATTCATAAAAATTACTCTATTTTGTTTTCTCGACTCTTGAGATTAAAAGGTCCATTTACCATTTTATTCCGTAAATTAAAACTTTCTGGTAAAGTAGTTTAATCTGATTTTATATTATTATAAAAAAAATCAATAATACCGTTAATCAGTTGGTAGCATCTAAAAGTATTCTTGATCTTTTACAGCTTTACGTAATATTGAATTGGCTAATTTTCTACGGTGGTATGTTGCTGTGGAACTTCACGATCCTGCCTATGCAAAACGATTTTATTCTACCTACGAGTCCCTAGAAGAAAATATGATAAAGGTATAAGCTCCATTTTTCTGTTACTGGCTTTGTATCACCATCTACTTTTCTGTTTAGGAATATAAATAGTTTATACAATCATTATAAATAGTTGGTCTCTAATTTGCATTTTTGAAAAGTGCAAGTTACAGTCAGTAACATTTACCATCATTAGTTCTACTTTATGACGTCAAACTGAAGAGATTGATTTCTCTTTTAGCAGTTTATAATCACTCATGTTGTTACAGTTGACAGCTGGTGTAAATGGAGAAGAAGATGGTCTTAAAAAGTGGCAGAGCTTGGTGCGCCAGACAGAACTGATAGCCCAGTTGTGTTCTATAATTAGAGATGTGAGAAATGTGTGTGGCAATACACAAAAGAAGATTGAAAAGCTTAGACAGCTCCTTTCCGGTCTTCTGAGCGAACTTACTTATTTTGATGAGGTATTTCTTTGACATGAATTTCGTACTATAACCTTCTAAGGCTCCTATGAACAAGTGTCTCCTTGGTTTGAAAAAGCTACCATAACTATATTTCAATATTGTTTCAGCCAATTCGGTCACCCTTGGCTCAAAGTGTCCTTATCACCGGAATTGTGCCCTCGGAGTCATCAATATTCAAAAGTGCATTACATCCTTTGCGACTGACTTTTCGAACAGCCAGTGGTGGACAATGCATGGTCATGTTTAAGAAGGGTGATTATATTCGGCAAGATCAATTGGTAATTGACAAAATTCTAGTTGAAAGATCAAGAAAGATGGAGACAATCCTTCATGTGGTTAATGTAACTGGTGTATGGTTCCTGTAGGTTGTTCAAATGGTGTTACTTATGGATAGATTACTAAAGTTGGAAAATCTTGATCTGCACTTAACTCCATATAAGGTACTGGCAACCGGTCAAGATGAGGGCATGTTGGAATTCATACCATCCCGCTCTTTGGCACAGGTATAATACTCTCTAAATGATGCTTCGCCAATGAGGGAAGTGCAGTCGCAATGAATAACTTTCACTCTTTTTTCACACCACCAACCCCCAACAAGTTTAGCTGCAAAACATTGTTTTTATTATTGTTTTCTACACATGCATACTCTATAAATTTTCCATATGGTTGAGAGAAACACGCAAGCATTGTTTGCTTTAACCCATTGGGGCTTTCAGTTTTGTCCACAAATTGTTGCATTATAAGTTCAAGTAGTGTGAATGGCTTATTATCCAATCCAACTCTAGTACACGGTCAATGTGGGGTTCAAGCTCCCTTTTAGGACTGTGACACAGCCTTTGTGTACTAAGTATTACTACTCTCTGTTTTTTTTTTTTTTATCATGGTGTTCATAGTTCTGATATTGTTAAGGACATTTTGAATGTATTTCTTTCCTTGTGCAGATTCTTTCAGATCATCGTAGCATTATAAGCTATCTACAGAAATTTCATCCTGATGAACATGGACCATTCGGGATTACAGCCACTTGTCTTGAAACCTTTATAAAAAGTTGTGCTGGCTACTCTGTTATCACATATATACTGGGAATTGGAGATAGGTGAGCTTTTATTTATCTGTAATATTCAAATGATTTCTATGCACATTGCTTTTTTCTTTCTTTTTGGCAAAAAAATATTGATTGACATCTAATATTAGCCATGGATTTTCCTTATTTAATTTGCAATTTCTGAAGACAAATCTTTATGGGTTGCAGACATCTTGACAATCTTCTGCTTAGAGATGATGGACGCCTTTTCCATGTTGATTTTGGTTTTATTCTTGGTCGGGATCCTAAGCCATTTCCACCACCAATGAAACTTTGCAAAGAAATGGTTGAAGCTATGGGTGGAGCAGAGAGGTAACTTTGCATACCCTATTTTTTCATGACCAAGGAAATTTAAATGTTTTGCTGTGACATTGTGCATAAATGGTTTTTCATTCTGCAGCCAATATTATACGAGGTTCAAATCCTATTGTTGTGAAGCATACAACATTCTCCGAAAATCCAGTAACCTTATTTTAAATCTTTTCCATCTCATGGCTGGTTCCAACATTCCTAACATAGCATCTGATCCTGAAAAAGGCATCCTCAAGGTTGGTTTCCTTGGGTTTTAAACCTTATGATCATTGTGGAACATGTTTTTTTCTTCTTTTTTAATTTTATTTTCACCCGTTTTGACCTATTTTGTTGGTGGTATAGCTCCAGGAGAAGTTCCGGTTGGACTTAGATGATGAGGCCTGCATACATTTCTTCCAGGATTTTATCAATGAGAGTGTTAGTGCGTTGTTTCCTCAAATGGTTGAGACTATTCATCGGTGGGCTCAATACTGGCGCCGATACTCGAAAACAAGCTTCGGATTTTTATTACCTGTTGTAAATACATAGGTATCTTTAACTCGCCTCCTTTGCTCTCTCTCCGCTTGGACTCTAGCCTTTTAATATTTTGAGGTTGTGCCCCTTTAATTCATTGAGGTTTGCGGCAAACAGGTCTCACAGTAGATGAAACTGACTGACAGGTACACAAATAGCCGAAGGGCCTCTGCTACAGCCATTGAGGAGGTAACCTGATCTGCTATCGAGAACGATTGTAAATACACTCCTTTTTTTTTATTGTATGATCTGACCGTGTGGTGAGATGGATAGTTTCAACCAATGCGATGCATGATCTCGTTGTCGTTAATTCATCTTCGCCAACTGCAAAGTAACTGTGTGCAAGGCAGGCTCCTCACTCAAACAGGTGAGTGTAGCGACTAATTTTCCGTTACGAAAATAATTAAATTATATATTAAAATGAGGGGTCCTGCTTTTATCTGAAAGGTTATTAAAAAGAGGGATTTAAAAAAACTTGTATTTTTGAAAATTTTGGAGTCGCCACCGGTCACTTGGATAAGGTAGACCGGATACTGAAAACAAAAACCAGAGATTCTTTTAAAAAATTAGGTTCGGGAGTTGATTACGGATGGAGAAGGATTATCACCCCACACCGCCCAAAAATTGGTACTAAATTATTACCGATTTATTAATATCAAATTTTACGGGTTAAAGTGACGATCAAATTAAAATTTGGTTATAAGTGCGAGTAAATTTTAAAGGCTCCGGTGTTTGAGGGATAAACGAAAAATTATCATCTACGTCTTAGACCGATAGCCAAGTTTACCGTTGAAAAAAGGAGCGTCGCATTAGCGATTAAATATGTTGAATATGCAATTTAATCGAACAAGGTAAGAACTAAATAAATACGTGAAATAAATACATATTATTATGAACAAAAAAAGAGATGTAATTAAAATAAAATACAACAAAATTAAAATAATACGTATATTAACATAGATAATATATAACCTGGAATAGAAGTAATACATTATATATATATTATTTATCATAATATAAACATTTATATAAAAAACAGAAATATTATATACATATTAGGTGAAAAATTAATGTGTACATTATAATATAATACATATATATATAATGTACATTTAACAATGTACATTACTAAAACACTTTGAAATAATATACATATGTATAATGTGATATGTAAAAAATACTATATAAATATATTCCTATATATATATAAAAAAAACAAACGTAAACACACAAAAAATATACATACCGCAAATTTGTACATATATTCGCACATACAAAAATATATGGCAACAAATTAGCAAATTAAATAAAAAAAGAAGAAGCACGTGTCAAATGACCATAAAAGGGAAGGAAAAGGGCATGATTGAAAACGGACATAGAGGATGAAATTTAAAATCGACCTAAACTTTGGAGGACTAATATGGTAAATAAACCATGTGACAGGCTAGTTTTGAAAATGAAAATGACGCGGAGGGACTTGTAGGGTAAATTGACCATTTAAAACCTGATTTAATTTCGCTTCAGGACCAAATTGAATGATTGGAAAACCTTCGATGACCATATGCGCAATTTAGAAAAGGGGAAGGGTTGCGGAGCAAAAACGGAAAACGTGGAGGGACTGTTTAGTAATTAAACATTTTTAAAATTTTGAAGATCTATAAATAGACCCATTTGGTTGGAGAAAAGCCCTTTAGCCATTCAAAATTTTTATTCGGAAATAAACAACCCATTCTCTACTCTTTTTTTCAACCGAACCAAAACTTTGAGGATGAACTCAGAAATCGGCGTTCTGTCATCCCAGTGGCGGCCGGCGAAACCTATAACCAAACTAAAACCACCACCTTCCTCCCCTAAAGCAAAAAAAAAAAACTTTTGATTTACCCAGAAACAACCTCTATTTCACATATCTGAAAAAAATGATCCCCTTT